>CM060959.1:67057562-67173676 GCA_030765055.1 Mantis religiosa
ATGCGCTGTTCTCATATTGTTCTGCATCGCTATTCTCCCCATACACGCCTTTATATCCAAAGCTTCTGCAGTTCTTCCATCAGGCTTATTCCTTAGGGTGAACATCCAAACAGTCCATTGTACATTAGTGTGGGATGGAGTTTAACATGAAAGGGTGTAGTCTGTTTAGTTTATACAGAATGGTCCACAAGGTGTTGCCAACAATGACACTAACTAGAAATAAAGTCCCAATAAATCAATACATTTCCAGGAGTTTTGCTTTATTAAATTGTTCAAATAATTACTAAGGTATTTATACCATACATACTACATACTGCATTTTTTAAACTTTAAGTGGCTTTCAAACCACAATACACAAGTCTTCATTTGATACTTTATTTCCTTTCTAATTTCATCAGATGTGCCAACTTCAACTTGCTTAATTGACTGAAGGAAACAAAAACATATAAAAATAAGCGTGGTTTCATTTAAAACTCTTTTAATTAAGTAAATATTAAGCAGTATGACAACTGAATCACTTTCGCCATAGAGATCGGTTTATGGAGGCATGGGGCTAAAAAGCTTTCGAAGTTTATTTTACCCTTTTTCCTACCCGGTGTTGGCAGTTGATAGTCACAGCAAGCTATTGATTTAATGGTTGGCAGGTGTTGCTATAATTGTATCCTGTGCATAATGCGGCACTGGAGCAAATTCGAGAATAAAGGAACAATGGGAAAATCTTCTGACATTTAAAGGTAATTAATAAATATACTAGTTTATACGTTGTCAAAATGAGAAACATTTAACCAGTTTTTGACACTGGTGAACAAATAGCCTGAAGTTTTAACATTTTTTCTGTACTGTTTTATATTTACTGCAAATCGATAAAGTGAAGAACTTATATACAGCTCTTGCTTCTGTTCGGATTTTATGTGTCATGCATTACAACGTTTTGAGATTTTCTAGTTACTATGAAAAAGTGGTAGTTCCCAGGCATGACAAAATGACACACATGCTCTGCTTGCTTTCTTATTTTTAAGAAAATCTAGCCACTATTGATTAAACTTGGCTTTATACCAAATTTTATGTTATGCTCTAATTATGATATAAATATTTTGTAATATTTGAATTAAATATAATAAATTGGTAGGCGTAATTTAGAATCAGCTGTTGTCTTTTAGCAACGCAAGTGTCACTATTCTGTTTTGCGGGTAGCAGCACTTCACGGCGACTCATTGGAGCATGAGCTCCTATAAGGGTAGACAAGCGACGAGACAAAAGGGCGGGGGTGAAAGAAACTCATTTCATTTTCCTCTCGGGGCATCGCCGTTTTAAAGCAAAGTTGTAAGAGAAAAAAAAATTATTACGTAAGCAAAGCAGAATTTCAATCTAGACGCCCAAAGGAGCCTGCAATGTATCAGAGAGAGATGTGGGTCAACGGGATTTCACCGTCTTTCAATAATGCAGTATCTAGAAATATGTGAAGCACATAATGCTAGAAGAAAAGTTAACTTATCGTAAAGATTTAGTTTTCAAACACCCTAAAGGTATTTCTAATTAAAACGAAAGAGGCACTAACAAACCACTATTTTAGAAAAAAATGGGAAATTGTATTGTAAAATAAGAAATAATAATAATAATAATAATAATAATAATAATAATAATAATAATAATAATAATAATAATAATAATAATAATAATAATAATAATAATAATAATAATAATAATAATAATAATAATAATAATAATAATAATAATAATAATAATAATAATAATAATAATAATAATAATAATAATAATAATAATAATAATAATAATAATAATAATAATAATAATAATAATAATAATAATAATAATAATAATAATAATAATAATAATAATAATATCACATTAATATATAAAATGAACTTTAAAATAGCGTTCAATATACATACAAGGCTCCAAATTTATCATTGTTCAAATATTCCGGTTGAAACATCACAAAAAATATGATCAGCATGGAATGCTTTTGCATGAATTCTGGTCTGTGACGAACCATCAGGTTGCGCAGTAGCAAAACCTCTGCGACGTCATAGGCACGCCACAGTCGTACGCTTCCCAACCAATCTAGCTTTGGAATATGGTTTTGTAAACCTCCTTTACTGTTTAACAGTGAAATCTTACAATTTTGAGCTCTAAAACAATTCCACTGTGCGGAGACCTTCAAGATTCCGACTCTGAAGAATAATTCATTACGAAGAATAAGAAGTATCATAGGCACCAACGTTTAACCTCTTCTCGCCAAGTTGCGCTGTTTGAAAATGAGTTTTGTTTTCTGATCTGAGTAATAGTGGGTCATGTAATGACAATATAAAAAAAAAGATGAACGGTTGTTAGGGAAAAGAGGAAATCAATAATCTTGAGAGATATATGTTCTGTAATATTGTTTCATGACCATGGAAAAATGTCGCAGTGAATATACAAATTTTGTAACGGAAAATGAATTATCTTCAAAAAGAGATATTCTGTAATCTTGAGAGTGATGAGTGGAAATGCAGGAATGAGGAATTTTATGTAATTAACGGAAACTATTAAGGAAGTAAGGATTTATCGAGATGCAGGAGGTAACCCGCAATGACTGACTGGGAAAGCACATCGAATAAAATTCAATCAAGATAATACAATCAAATTATATATATTTAATGCAATTACATTCGTTTATCTGATATTTCTGAGTAATAATTATTAACTCTTTATATACATTGCACATATTTGTGACGAGGAAAGGAATCCAGACGATACAACTCATGACCTGTAGAAACTGATAGCCGCACAAACTGACACGAGATGGGAAAAATTGTGATTACAACGAATAGAAATGTTGCTTCATATTGAGCCCCAACGTGTGGTTGATTAAGATGGAGAGAAATTAACTACGAATAAATTTTTGTCTCATTCCACAATTTTCTGCGCTACAGCTACCATTCACAGCATTCATTCCTGGCGGAGAGTATTCATTATAGACGTAGAAAAAAAAGTAGTAGTTAGTCAAATACACGCGAATATTTCAACAGTTCTGTAAAATCAATATCAAAATTTTCAATTTCTCTACAAATCTCTTGTCCGGCCACTTATCACATATGCTTCCCAGGTATGGGGTTCGGCTAGCAACACTCATCTCCGAAGGCTACAGGTCCTGCAAAATCGATTTCTGCGCATCGCCACGCATGCCCCGTGGTACGTAAGAAATCAACAATTGCATAAAGAACTTGGTCTCCTTCCTCTTCACCAGTACATACGTCAGATCGCCTCTCGCTTCTTCTCAAACCTACCAGATGTTCCAGGAGCTGTGATATACGACATCGGCGTACGAACCCGCCAGCCCACACGCCTGAAGAGACGACTCCCACAGGATCTCCTCCTTAGTGACTGAATTAAAAAATCTATGAATATTGTTTCACAATGACTGTTGTTCTTATCTCTTTGATTACTTGTTTTCTTTTTATTAACTGTTTTTTTCTCTCTCTAGTTTCACAGTGTTAAATAGATAATAGGAGCCAACTTGGTTTTCCTTACATGTTATTATATAGTTCATAAACATTCAATTAGTTAACAAGGATCTGTAAAGCATGTACTGCTGATCGATCATTGAATAAATTTAAAAAAAAATTCAATGCTTTATTATTATTTACCTGACTCCAGTTTCTCATCAAGACAAGGTCCTTCGCCCCGTTCTGTGTTAGAAGATTTCCCTCCCCGCCCCCTTTTCTTCTTTCAGGCAGTATGCAATGTTTATAACTTCCGACTATATACTGAATAAGATACCAGTTCTGCATTTTAGAATAAGCTCATACACTTATTGCTTGAACATTTAATGTGTACAACCTATGTCACATAGTTAAATACAGAATAAAACTCGTGTACTGGAACTTACTTGCATTAGTAAGGAAGCTTAAGTCAGTTGTTACGATCAAAACTATACTACTAAGTTAATTTTTTAAGAAATAATTATAAGTAAATACTTTTGCCTAATAGTGATTCCTCTAATATTCTCTTATAACAAAAGTATTCCAAGGCGTAGCGTAAATTCTTAGCTGCAAACCCTTAATGAGAAAAAGTAAAGCTTGTACTGAGCTTTTAAGAATACTCCTAGAAATAAACAATAACCATGTGGTGTAAAAGAAGAATCCTGGAATGAATGACAAATGTGCGAGGTTTTATGCTTAAACTAAATCCGATTTCGCAATAGGGAATGCAACTAAAGTTTACATAATATTGTTACCATAAACTTATTTATACAACGAATTCTGTAGTTTCGGTAATGTCACGATTTGGATTGTTACAGTATTAAGTTATATAAAAACCATCAAGCTTAAAATTCATAAAATAAAAGCAATATATTTGTTCTAGCAAAGTCTTTCTACTGAGAGGCTAATAACTTACGTTCTAGTGCCGCTGGCGCTGTTTTTCTTTTCTCCTCCCCCCCCCCTCTTTCTTTTTTCTGTTTTCTTAAACGTAACTTCCCACGCTGGCAACCTTAATCAGAAGCCTTGTCTGAGACATAATGAAAATTGCCATTGCAGCAAAAGCCCTTTGTTCACAACCAGCACGACATAGAGTCTGATCGATAACAAAAGAGACCCGCACTCCATTGTCTTGGTATCGATTCCCTGGGAAGGGAGTGTTGTAGGTGCCTAGGTTAAGTTCATGATCTGCCCCAGCTCACCCTTTCCTGAGGTGACTGAGAACAGTGACCTCTAAAGTTAGCCTCCAATTGGCTAAGACATATTGACATGCCAGTAGATGATTGGTTAATATTTAATGGGAACCTAACCTTCATGAAATTCACAACTGAATTTTCATTTTGTCTTCCAATCATACATCTTAAACATGTATGATTTGAAAATTAGCTCAAAATTTCATATGACTTCCAATTTACGCGTTCAACTATTAAACATTATTTTTAAATTTCTAATGATAATCTGATTAAAAAACTCCTTAATCCAATGTTCAGATTATTTGCAAAATTTTGCACACCCAAAAGCAATATGAATGATAACGTGTACTGAAACACATACAATTTAAATGCCTGCACCAATAATTTATTTATTTTTAATTTTTTTCAATACTTTCTTTTATACTTGGTTACCCAATTAATGGTTTAAATTTGTATCAATAATCCCAACTATCGCTTTTATTTAAAACTCGTTAACTAAAGACGGAACTGCATAACGTTAAGCGTTATATTTTAGCTGATAGAAATGTATCGAAAATTAAAACTTTAAAATATTTAGCTATAACTTATATTTTGAAATACGATGCTAAATATTTTCCATTACGTTACGTACTACAGCGCATCCAAAGCACATGCATTTCAGTTACTATTAACTTCAAAAAACAAGAATAACGTTTATATTCCATTTTCGGAACAAAATTCCCACAACACTTCTTTGTAGAACTGTGAAAATTTGCACAACAATAAGTTCAGCTTTCTTCTGCAAACATTCGAAACATTTAATCAAGAGGGGAAAAAATGTCTGAACTCTTTTGGGCATCCTTAAAGTGGCAAATTACTTGCAGAATAAAACCTGTCAGTGAAATTGCCGATAATTGTCAATATTGCACCCATTAATGCAATATACCTATGAAAATTAGAAACCCACATTTTTCTGTGCACTTTGATTTGCTTGCAAACCGTCAAAATATAAAACATATGAGTGCAAAACAAATCAATATATTAATCTGTATTGATAACACTGGGCAACATGTTTCGGACTTAAAAATAGTGAATTTACATGTATTTCCACCTGCTGAATGCATAAATCACCATAAAAATGATAGATTAACTCTTTTTTGAAGATAAAGTGACATTATTTTTTAGAGTGAAGATTTTAAATTTGGGAGAATTTTTTTGGGAGTTGGCACACCTGTCAAATAACATCCGAGAGAAATTTTGGAAATTAAGTGATGCAAAAGTTAAGGAAGGAACTTTTGTCGGACAACAAATAAGGGAACTTGCAAAGGATCCTGCATTTGACCAAATTTTGGAGGGGAAAGGAAAGGAAGATTGGGAAGCCTTCAAAGACGTTGTTCATGGATTTTTAGGCAACAAAAGAGATGAAAATTACAAGCATTTGGTGACAGTGCTCCTGCAAAAATACCGTAACATTGGATGCAACATATCCCTTAAGATCCACTTTCTCCACTCCCACCTAGACTTTTCCCCTCCAAATTGTGGAGCTGTTAGTGATGAACATGGGGAGAGATTCCATCGGGACATTTCTGTTATGGAACAAAGATATCAGGGTCGTTGGAATGAAGTAATGGTCGCGGATTACTGTTGGTCTTTGTATAGGGATTCTGCGGAACTCCATCACAAGAGGCAAGCTAAAAGACGACGAAGTCAATAGGCCACTATATGATTCTCTTCATACACGACTATCTGCGAAGTATTTTTCCAGCAATTTAGAACTCCTAGCATGTAATTACCAGCTAAAAAAAATCAAATGCACGTTCATTGTTGTTAGCATGTATGTAATTAAAATATATCCTTTTCTCTCAACCCGTTAATATGTAATACTTCCACCTTGTGTATATCATAGAAACTAGAGATAATAAAAAGTTTCTCATTGTCATATTTGTTTTTCTCAACCCAAAATTAGTAGGAATTGCCTCATGAAGTGCTCGAAACATTCAAAAATTAGTTTTTGTTGCCCAATGTAATTAATCATTTTCCATAAGGTACATCACGAAATGCTGTTTTGAAGTCTATGGTTTATCGCAGCTCTTCCGAATTTCTAAATTGAGTTCAGTGTATAAAGAAATATTGTACGGCATTTCTTAATTTTAATTAGTTTAAGAGAGAAAAACATGTATATATCATATATTTTTTTTATTTTTTCATGTGTTATTAAATCAATTTCAGTTTGGGGCGGAAAAATTGAATAGCTATAATAAGAAACAAAGAAGAAACAAAAGGAAGGGCTAAAATCTGCACAACTTTTTGCCACGAATTATTGAATATTTCTTTAACAGTGAGAAGCAGCCACCAGTGACCGGAAGCTGAGGGTCCAATGTTTATCAAGCGTAGAGAAGCTCATAATGTGTTAACGTTTCGTTTCTGTAGCATGAAAGTAAGTAGGTCGGAGATAATATAAGGAAAATTGCAACGATAGGCAAACAAAAGAAGGGGCGGGAACGCCACAGGATTTAATAAACATCATACATATGCCAGTTACTGTTTGTCTTCTCTTTATGCATAAGCCAACTCGGTTAGCTATTCTCAATGCTAATGTCCCATGCACGCTGTTCTTTCTTAGAACGTTAATGACGCTGTATATATGCGCGCTGGATTCATTCAAGTACGCACATAATTATTAACAAGCAAGCCAAATGAGCAGGTCTTGAAGAAACGGTCTGTCTATGGCAAAGAAACTCTGTCTTTTCATTGCATGCAAATTCCTCTTTCATTAATTTATAAGTCGTGTTACAGCTTACAAGAGCAGATGGTTAAAAGAAGCTGCATACCTACCACATTAGCACTATGTACTTCTGTTTTCCTTCTAGATGCACTTTTCTCAAAACTATCTTGTAAATAAACTGGAAAGTAAAACTGCATTAAACAAAACACTGCATAATTCCATCTCACTATGTAAAAATATTTGAAGATGAGGTTATTTTGTATACTTTTCCTCACAATAACTGTTAAATTGACATTGCTTAAATGAAGAATTTATGCAGAAATTTTTCGCAAGATAATATTAGTGAAAGCAGCGAGGCTATGGGTTATGCTAATTCTCCTAGAGAGTATGATTGATGTGAATGGCCGACTAATTCACTCCACGGACACTACGTCATTACCACAGCTTTTACTTACCACAAATTTAATTACATACTTAAAAATAGTCAGTGATAGATAAGTTTACTTCAGAAACGACTCCCATAAAATAGTTAAAATTTCTTTACCTAAGGAAGAGGAAATGCATTTACACAGAAATTAAATACCCAGGTTTCACCCGGAATATGCGTTTCGTAGCATACACTTTTGTTTTACCATAATGATTGTACATTTTTATTAAAATGTGTATTTAAATTATTAGCATGATTTACTTTCCATAAAATTATGAAGTAATTTTATTCAAACAAATTTTTACAAGATATGTGCCAAAGCTAGAGAAAAAAATTGTAATGGGCTGTTAAAAAAGAACTAAAAAAACGGAAAAAACCACAATGTGTTTTAGATGTTTTCATGGCGAATAAAATGTTCTCCTCAAATGTTCTTGCGCACGTGTACGTCACGCGTGCGACATCATTGCCTGTAATAACCAGACTTGTAACTTTCTGCTTATGAAAAAATATAAAAATATATAGAAAATGCAGAAAACTATCATCACTGAACTTGAATCTATCGAGATGCATTATTTCATAGGCATAAAAAGCTCTCACAGCTTTCTCAATAGTACAACTTTTCAAATAAGCCTTCTCAAACAGTTCCAGTCTCTTACCCCAATTCCTTGAATTTCATGTTCTGAGCTGTACTGTCATCATGCGGTCCACTAGCAAATTAACAACCAATGCAGTTCGAAGCTTTTACATTCCATATTTTAAAACAACATAAAATTAATTTCTCTGACATCAGGTATGAGGAAGGAAGCACGTTTCTCGAAAGCTCAAAAAATTACATCTGATGTTTAATACCTCATTGTTGAATCCATTTTATTACAGGAGTAATGAAATTACAGGTGCTTAAAAAAAGCTTAAGAAAAGGGCTTTTCAAATCAAACACCTTTATATAGCTTTTGTCACTATCGAGCTTTTAAATATTCACCGTCTCTGGTTTGAATAAATTCACATTTTAAGTAGCATACAGTGATAAGTTGTGGCCCTTCTGTTATCATGAGTTTTTTTTTTTTTTTTTTTTTTTTTTTTTTTACCAACTTGCTTCTAACATAGAAGTGTCTGTATTTATGAAATATACATCTGCACAGTGCTGCCTTACTTGTAAGTTTTTATAATGGCGAAGAGAAAAAAAAAATATTTATAATTTATCTAACAGCAAATGAGATGGGGAAGCAATGAGTTAGTGATATGTTCACCATTAAAGAAAGTATGAATACTACCATTACCAGTAGAGCAAGCATTTACATTAAGTCTTGAGGTCAAACAAACCTAAAATAACATTTTAGGAAAAGGAGGGGACTTACGGCACAAGATACCTGAAGAAACGAAGAATTTAAGACTTTATATTTTATTCACATGCTATTTTAGCGTGCTAGTCGAAAATCTCCCATTCCAAAACTTCCCTTTACATAGAAATCTATTCATTCCCCTTCCCTGTGACATTTTATTTTTCATTTTTTCAGAAATACTTCTTAACATTTCTATTATAACAACAAATTTAAGGAGTTAGACGGCCAATGAAGCACACCTTGAATTTCTTGCGAACAAAATATGAAATCCTTTTTATAGCAACTGAACTTTGTATGTATAATTCTGTATTTAAAAATGCAGAGACAGTAAAGAATTCACTCCAGGAAAGAGTGTAAAGCTCCTTCAAATACGAAATTTGTGAATTCTTTTTATGTTAGCCATTTGCAAAATATTTCAAACCTAATGGCGGATGCGAATTTGTATTACAGAAAACTGTACGAATGGTTATATCAGACTGTTTTTCATTTGCAGTCCATTTGAAAATAAATTACGGTAGTATTCTTGAGATCCCCAAGATAGTACAAAGATAAATAGAACAATAGAGATAAATAGAATAATAGAACAATACAATCTCACGAATTGAAATAACTTATTTTCATCCTTAAGATGGATTTCATATGGTTTCCATAAAACCAAAACTATCTACTTTCACTTGATTTTAAATCCATTTACTCTTAAAATACAATAAGCGGATATCAGTTGCTTTTGTCCCATTAACTCATTACAGCTGATGCATTAAAAACAGTTCATTAATAAGGGAACAGTCTGCAAGTTTGTGCACAGTGTGTAAACTGGGAAGTGCATGCCGTTACATCCAAATGAGATCTCAATGTGTACAAAGCGTTACTGGATTAACATGCAACTGCAGTAGTAGAAACCTTGACAATCAATGCACATCGAGGTTACAGAAGCTATTCTCTGTAGAAATCAGGCATTGTTCAAGTTGTTTCTTTTTTTCCACAGTGATGGCAATGAATGTTGCTCGGGAAAGTAGCTCAAAGGGTATTGATCTCGACGTGAGCTGCTAAAAACATCGAGTTATCGTTAATGGCAAGATCTTTATGTGGAATATATGTTACTACATGCATGCACGATATATCTCAGACCTTTGCAGGTATGCATTCTGTTAAATGATGGCATTTGCAGGCTAATTTTTTCAGGTTTCGTGATCAGTTAAGATCAGTACGACTATCAGGAACACTGGAAAACATTTCAACAAATCTATACTTCTTATCAAATTATTTCAAAATAAAGTTTATATAAGTAAGTACGCAGTTGTTCCTAGCTCGTAATCGAATTGAAGCAAAGATAATGCGAAAACAAATTAACGAAGGAGCAAAACACAATTTTAAGTATGCTTTGTTTAACTATGATTGTGAACCGTATAACTCGAGTTTCAGTGTTAAATCGATTAACAATGAGATTTTAACTGGCCGAAATGTGCTCTCGTGTAGCTGGTTGGTATTACCTTTTCAAGATGAAAAGTACTGCTTACTGCTTCGGCAAATTGTTTTTATCACACATAAAACTCCAGCTCTCCCAAAGCCACATAGTTGATTCAAGATATTATTCTAGGAATCCGGTAGTTCGTCGATTAATGTTCCTGAGTTTTATCGCTGAAAAAAATAAGGAATGATAGTTGTCTGGTTTATCAAAGAGGCTGCTTTAGCAATGCGGGTGTAAAATAAAATATTTATTATGTGTCTGTAGAAAATCGTTGAGCCATTTTGACTACCTGTGTACGAAGCTTCAATAACACCATATTTACTATTATTTCAACTTCAAAAGCAAAAATTTAGATACATAATCAAAACTCCGACATCTCTTAAAAATGATTGGCGAAGATAATCACGGTCCCCCGGTCCCAATGAAACAAATTTGGAAGAGATTTCAATATTTTTTAACATTCCTCAGAAATCATTCGTATTTTTATAGCGAAAAATATATATCTATTATTTAACCGTTTTTCATTATTTCCGTTTATTTTCTTGTCTGTTTTCTCTAGTTTCATGTATTTACTATACACAAACACCCATGCCCAAGGCGATACTCGAACCCGCGATCCCCTACGCGGTGGAACGCTAGAGACAGACGCTTTAGTGACCATGGCTACGAGGGCCAGCCAATATTAAAACAATATACAGAATGATTCTCTATCTGTTACAAACCTTTACGGAAAACAGAACTGACAAATATGAACTATTATATCGAAGCCCTTTCTAGAAATTCTAAAAATTTGATTGGGACAGGCTTTGGTGTGAGCTGCAGAATATTGACTGGCAGAATGAAGTTTTTCATTGTACAGTATGGCAAATCAACATTAACAATCAAGTTTTTGCCACGGTGGTGTTCACATATTAGATGTTAACACTGTTGTGATCGTGTGAGGATTCCGACGTTGGCATGAAACCGGAAGACTACAAGGTAACTTCGATGAAAAGGTGCAAGAATTCTCGGAACTCCCTAATTCAAGCAACAGATGTTGGATCAGCTACATTTGAATATCATGAAGATTGAAAAACTTATGGGTTCTTCACAGTCTTTAATAAGGAGAGTCCTGCACAACAATTTTGTACCCATTTTATGGTCAGAAGGTCTAGACCTGAGTCCAGCTGGCTGTCATCCCCGAGTGGAATTCTGTCAATGTTTTGCGTTAAGTGTATTTAAGATCCTGAATTTATAAGCACGGAGATCAGTGATGGGCATCTTCAACAAATCCTGTAACGTGTGTTGGTATTTTAATTGCATTGTTGTGAAAATTACTACTATCAAGTGCACTCAAAAAATAAAATCTGTTACCAAAAATTGAACGTTTAGGTTAATTTGTATCATTACTACGCATTTTCGGACAGGAGGTTGTATACAAAGTTGTCCACTACCTTCTCCTCTTCAATGTTCAGAAGTTTGTAACATAGTTACAGAATCATAATGTATATGAGTTACTTGCATGCAAATATTGAGGTATTCATGAAATCATTCTCATTGTATTAGTCGCTTCCAAAATCCGTGCTTTTTCCCCCCTCCATCCGGAATGAGCTCACCATAGATTTACCAGCGATTAAAAACAATTGATATGCTTAAGTATTGTGCAACTAACTAAGCGCGAAGTGAGAAGTATTGTAATTAATTATGGAACGTAAAAGGGTTGCCCACGAAGGGATAAACAGAGAGAACAATTGAGTTCACAATTTCTTCACTTAAGGGAAAGCGTAGAATTCCTTCTATTTTCAGTCGCTTGGCATAGATTACACAATTTTCTTGGATTTGGTCTTCTCAGAGTTAAGCCTCCGATCCTTAAATTAACTTTACTGCAAGATATTTTTAACACTGCTTACTACTGTAGTGCACAGCTCCTTAAAATTCAAGACATGAAGTTAATACGCATCGACTACAACGTTTCCTGCCTGCATTTTTTACTTTTTACATAATTATGCCTTGTCCAAAACGTATGAGACGCCAGAAAGCCACATAAATTACTCATTATTAACAGCGCGTGTAGGGCATTGTCCTGTTAGGTATTATAATTTGGAGTTTTGACACAAGAAAATAATTACAGTTTGGATGGTGCAGGGTTGCAGGTGCTCTCAGGCAGACCTAATTGAAGTTATCAGCTTCGAGATGCCCTTGATATCAAGACGCATTCCATGCGTTTCCTCATATTTATCTTGGCGACAGCACAATGGAGACTCATCCACCTGTGAAAACCAGAACATGTACACTTTGTCGGCAGATGGTTCCCCGCTTGTATGCAAATAAGGAAAAGTAATTATCCTTCCCGGGCATCCACGAGCACGCACTTCGTTATTATCTGGCATGGCATGTACACTGCTGCCATAGCAATCTCCCCATCGTGACACCTGTTGACCATGTTTCATATACCCTACACCCCTAAATTAGTCCCTTCTATGCCATTATGCTGTACTTACATATATCGACGCAGTCAAGAACAAATAATCAGAATAATACCAACGCCAAAAGGAATAGCTAGGGTGCAACTTTGAAGACCTTGCAAAAGGGAGGTATTTTAGAAATATGCTTAAAGTATTAGCCGTATAAAAAGGGATGTTGATAATATACTTAAGATCTGTTTAGAACAGAAGAATTCACGCTGTAAAGACAGCTGGTGGTCAGAGCTAGAATGTTGGATAGAACAGGGATGAGAGATATCTGACAGGAGGGAGAAAGAAATAAAAAGGCTTTTTGGACAATGACTAAGAACAAGGAGAAGACATTTGACAGACAAGTGACATGGGGAAACATGATCAGCAGGGAATCACTAAATGTGTATATGAAAATTAAGAGAGAACGAAGAAGGAAAACATACTTGACTTATGAGATACGAGGGCTGTTCAATAAAGAATGATCATAATTTTTACGGTCATAAATTTTCGCACTAAAATTCAATGATATTATATTCTGTTAGCTTAATGTGAAACAAACACGCCATAGTAGTTTCATTGTTGGTACTCCTGGTTCCCGCCTGTGAGAACCAGGCAAGTTCAGACATGTTCAGTATCGTCTATCACTGCAATGGAGGTAACATGCAGTTGAAGTTGATGTTAAAGGAAGATCCGAAGTTTCTTTCAAACGTAATCACTGCTGATGAAACTTGGCTACATTATTTTGATCCTGAGAGCAAACAGTAAAGCTCAGTGTGGAAATCTCCTTCATCACCAACCCAAAAAAAAAAAAAAAAAAAAAAAAAAAAAAAGCAAAAGTGGTTGCTTCTGCTGGGAAAGTTATGGTCATCTCATTCTTTGATCTTCATGGAATGGTTTATCAGCATCTTGTACCTGCACACACATCAGTAACTGGACAATACTACAGGGATGTCCTGAAAACATTGCAAGTCCATATCAGGCGTAAAAGACCACATTTCTATGAAGCAGGCTGGATGCTGCACAACGATAACGCGCGGCCGCATATTGCCAATGTTGTTGCTGAAAATCAAGTGCATCCCTCACCCTCACTATAGTCCGGATTTAGCTCCATGTGACTTTTTTCTATTCCCTAGCTTGAAGATACGCCTTCGTGGGAGGCATTATCCATCATCAGCAGCAGTGGTGAAGGCTGCGGAGGCGATTTTGAAGGATCTCTCAAAAATGGTTTCCAGCATGTCTTTGAAGACTGACAGAAACGCTGGGACATGTACATCGCATTCAGGAGATACTATTTTGAGAAGGACCATCAAAATTATGAGGATGAGTAAAGGTACGTTGTTAAACAAAATGTCATCATTCTTTATTGAACAGCCCTCGTACATATGAGAGGGAGGGTTTAGCTTGGTTAAGGACAAGAGCCATGTTGAGAGAGGGTTGACCAAAGGAGTGCATTATATGTGGAAACAAAATAAGCATAAAGCACTATATAGTGAAATGTAAAGAAATAGAAACAGTGAAAAGTAATATGGGATAAACAATGTGATAATAAAGGAGGCTTGAGTAGTAACAAACAATAACAATGCTTACGTTGAAAGGAGAGAAAATGATAAGGGAGATGGGGAAGTATGCAGACAAAATCAAAGATAAATGGATAAGAAGATTAAGGGATTTTAAGAGGTAGAGAAAAGCAGGAAACCCGTAATACGTATTAGGGTCACATAAGGGTTTTAAAGTAAACGGCCAGAGACCCAATACCACTATTAGCCCGTAAATATAAGTAGCTGCTAACTTTGTACTTAAAACAGTATTGCAAAACTGTAGTTGGAATTGCAGGAAAATATTGTATGTGTAAGTACATATAAAGCGACCACTACTTAGAATTTAAAGCAGTATTAAGGACATTTAGCAATGTGCATGACTTGGTGGCGGGGTTATCATGTTTGCTTACATATCCTGTAGGTAAGACGGAGCACGTTTACTTCCTCCGTAGCCCCAAATAAACAAACGCAGTGCAATCTGTTCTGAGTATTATAAAGCATATCTGTCATACTGTACGTGCGATTCTGCTTCAAGCTATAGTGATTCAACTGTTATCAAGCAGGAATGTTTTGAAGACCAATCTAAGGTTTCTCCCTGCTTAAGGAACATTTTCTGTAGTTCTAGATAAAACGAAAGCATGAAACTTTCACGTTTATTTATGTTTACAAATTTTATCATTACTTCTAGCTTTGATTAAGATTTAAGACTTATACAAAGCAAACATGGCGGAAAAATTAGCAATGCTGTTGAATGAAATAGAAATGTTTATACTTCATGGAAATAAACAAACCGATGGCACCAGCATAAACGCAGTGTAATGACTAAAGACTTTTTGGGTTTTGTAAATTCAGATGTCATTTTTGAAACGTAATTTGGATTCACAGCTTTTTCACACTATAGTGAACAAACACTATAGTGATTTCTTCACATTTTTTCACAACTTATTCACAATACAGTGGATAATTATCCATAAAGTTAATAACAAGTATGTGTATTTTTGATAGGCAAAGTGGATTATACCAACATTTGAAAATCTAATCATCCCTTGACCATAGATATCAAGATTCTCGAATGATGTGCTACAAATAAAGGACGAGGACGGGAACGGAAGTGTTAGGGAGGGGATTCGGTACATAGGCTACCATGCTGGGCCCTTTGTCCCTATGCCCCCAAGTGGGGGCACCCCCGGGAGGAAGGATGAGGCGAAGGAGCCAGAGCGCGGCCGACACAAGGAGCCACGACAGTACAGAGGGCAGGGTCCCTAAAGTTTACTTGGATAGAGACTTCCCCCGACATGCCAGGACAACGGACACGCTCCCCCTACAGCGGGATGGCAATGAGCCCAGCAGTCGAGCCCTAATAGTCCCTGGCTGGCGGTGCCGAAATGGTCCCAGCAGAGGAGCTGAGGTCGGCAACCGATCTATCGGAGGAAGTAGTTTTCTTCAGAGCATACCATCCTGCCATGCAGCGCCGAGACACCCGCCGACACTTCTTCCCTGAAAGAGACCACCAGATGAGATATATGAAATGATAATGGAGATGAAATGGAGGGACAGCAAATTCGGGGGATGTAATTAACCTATGCAGCATTCGCCTAGAGACCCGAGAAACCCCCAAAAAACCCATGGGTCAGGTAGGTCGGCCACGGAAATCGAACTCGAACCTCCCGAATGCGGGCCACAGACTATATCGCCTGAGTCATCCCGCTCGGTGTATCGTTAGGCGTTTCTACAGACCAATCAAGAGAGCTGCAGACTACGATATGTAAACCGTTTCGCCCATAAATGAAAATAAATTATTCCAGCATGTTGAAGAGCACATTCATTAGGAGGAGATTTAGGCGCGGAAGTAAGAAAAGGTCAATAGTACCAAAAAACAAGAAGGATTGAAGCGAAGGACAGAGAGGACGATCAGATCCGGAGTGGCACGCGGGGTCCCTAACTCTTCAGGTGAGATCCCAATGCCGGCAGGACACACTCAACAAGGAAAGGAAGGTCTCACTGGGTGTTCGTCACACACCATATGCCAAGAATTACTTTAACAAATTATAACACGCCTCGCAACGCCGTTCACTCGCCTAATCCGCCGAAACTGAAGCATTACAGTAAATGTCAGAACAAAAAATAAGGGATAGGACAATTCTAGCAACAAAGAAACCACGTCAACCTAGCGAACTAGGTGAACTGCGAGTGGCCGGTCCAAAGCGAATCGAAACCGGGATTTCTAAATATAAGCCAGGCAGCTTATCGTGATGCCCTGTCGCTCGGTAATTTGTTACTTAAATACACGTTGCTATGAACTCAACACAGCGAGGACACTTAAATATTTGCAGCCTTCAGCTTAGGTATTATCATTAGTATACGTAGTTATTCACCAAGAAGGAAAATCTGAGAGTAATAAACATAAATTACATGCCTCGGGCAAACAGCGACATTTGATGATAAACATATGAATGCTAAACTTTTATAATATATAGCTATGTTTTTTAAAATCATATATACCGGCTTATATATAAATAATTAAAATATATGAGAAAATCAACTTGATTTCATATTATCAAGTGCCATATATATTACTATTACATCGAGCGATAGTATTCACTGTTAGCTCAATGAATTCAACATTAATTGCAAACCCAACAGGACCAATAGTGTTTTTATTTCATTCAATGTCCTGATTTTTGTCGCCCCCCCCCCCCCACAACGATTACATGCAGCACGGGATTTAAAACTTATCTGTGCTAACTCGTAGATCTTTTTTGAATTGCTCATTACTAAACAATCTGCCTTGAAAGAACATCAGAGAACTAATTCTTTAAACTCAAATCTGTGGAGGTCACCGTAAGCCATCTTCATTAGCTATATGTTCTGGATATACCTTCGGTGCAGAAAACTAAGAAAGAATGACATGTTGATTAAATTTAATCACAGCGAGCTTATACCACGACAGTTGATGACATTATCCCGCAGAGCTGGGTGGATAAAATGGCGTGAAAATCATGTTAACTACTAAATTGATAAATCAAGATGTTTTGAAATTCACGTAATACGTGGGCTATGCAGTGACGTTATTAAGTTTTCACTGCCACTTCGCTTTTCTTCGCGCGTAATGGCGCAATAACAAGCAAATTTTCTACCCTTAGCTCAACCCTCTGGGGTGTCCAACACAAAGTCGCTTCAAAATCTCACTCATAGAACACATTGAGTTATCAGTCGTACCATACATAATCTCAGTAGCTTGTAAACAACTTGAGTTTACTGATCCCAAGGTCCCGACATCCCGGCTTCCTGAAGGACGAAATTCCGGCACACCGGCGGCGCTGATAAGAGTCGGGCAATTAACAGGGTCATTAAATAATCTTTTTATTTTATGTTAGTTTTATTTTTTTTTTCCACTACAATACTGTGTATTTTAACTGTAGCTGAAAAAGACCATATTCCCACGATCTACTACAGTCAAAACAATAATGTAGATGTTCTTAATGAATACCACGTGCTTACGTCCAAACCCTGAACAATGGCCTACCAAATAAAAACTCAAATATTCCTATTCATAGATAGAGTCAACATTAATGTGAGGATCTACTCCCATTAGTCCAGGCCCCGTAGGACCTGAACCCGGGCCTCTCAGGTCTATTTACCATAGGACAGTACCTATTTTATAAACTGCCCCCCCCCCACCTGCACACGGCAGGCAGGACGGAAGTGGATACGCCACTTACGCGCCGGTCCTTAATGAACCAGCTACCAATAAACCTTAGTAGGGCCGCCAGTGTCTAGCTAGATAGAGTCAACATGAAAAATTCAATGTCATGGCCGGGATTTGAACCACGGATCTCCTGGTTTCCGTCCAATCGCTCAAGACCATTGAGCTACCATGGCCAACTTGCCCTCACGACACTAAATTCTCCATTTGACTCGTATATTTCCCCGGTAGACCACTAGGGGCTCTAGCGACTTACTATTGTAAGTACTTCAGTCACAGACTTCATCATTTAGCTCTTATTATTTTAGTTAATTGATGGAAATGAATTATTTCTTCACACTAGCCGTATATAGGCTAAGACTTTTGATAGATAGTCAACATGAAAAATTCAATGCTATATCCAGGAGTTCCGTGGTTCAAATCCCGGTCATGGCATTTAATTTTTCATGTTGACTATCAAAAACCTTAGTCTATATAAGGCTAGTGTGAAGAAATAATTAATTTCCATCAATTAACTAAAATTCTTACTCATATAATGGGATTTTTGTAGAGGGATAAAAAATTGCATAGAAAGCAATCTTGGATTAACCTCAAAAACTTCTTTCCTAATGCGGGTGTAATTTTATTTCTTAAACTGCTGGAGAAAAAAAAACCGTTGCGTACAAAGAGATCACCTTCGAGATGTACACATACGTAACATAGACAGGTTTCTTTGCCTAGGATTAATTCAAGACGTCTTCACTAAAGTACCGTGACTTTCTGGGTTCGTAGAATTAAAGGCCTAGCTCGCAGAAATTCAAAATGCTCTTTATTGCCAATAAAAATACGTTTTGTACAGCCCTTTGCAACAGCAGAATTATGTAACACACACAAACGCAACCTTCAAGGTCGTCTGCCACACGTCCACAACTGTACACTCAGTTCACAACTAAATTAACAACTGGCTGACTCTCTCGCTCGCTCGCTGAGAGCCGCGCCGCTTATTTATCACCGAACCATCCTTTCTCGAAAGTTGTCGAAGTTTCACGGCCTTTCACGACGGCAGGCGAAGGACAGGGAACTCTCTGTAACAAGTGCTCATCGGCTCCGTGGACGTAGCTAGGCGCTATCTATCTCTTTTACTCACCGCTTCTCTCTCTGGGCGTTCGCATAAGCGCGGGCCGGAGCCCGCCACAAAACAATGCCTTGCGCCAATACGTTTAATTATTTATTTATAGTGGCAGAAATTATTCATTATAATACAAGCTTTATAATCATACACTCATAATCTAAGGTTTCAGGTGAACTCTCAGCCTACCAGCTCTGCTTTAATTGTTTAAAAAAAAATTATCTACCTATCTCGTTGCATGTATGCAATTTTAGTAGTTCAGTCAGTTTCAACTCCAGTCATTCTTTATAACGCATGCTCCTTTACGTTTATTGCTTACACACGAACATGCAACTTATATAAAGATACACCTAAGTTGATCAGGAATGGTAATAAATCTTTTACACGTTTGTATTTGTTAGAACTAATGATTAAATCCCCTGTTTATGCTGCAAATTAGCACAGTTGGTGACAGATGGTAAAATGAGGCTTAACATGTTGATGCATAAAGCTAATAACGTCAAACATTTACATTTAATTAACAAAAGCAACATCAAATATAATTATTTCACCATAGTATGTTTTAATACCCCCAAGTGATAAACAGAAACAGATGTGAAAATTGGTTTATTTCGCACGCAAATAATAAAGACAAAACAAAGCTGAAATCAACGATTCATTCTGATTTTCATTACATTTCCCCCGCTATTTAATAATTTCTACAGCACATTAGTTGTGTTTCCCCTTATTTTAATACTTTTTAACACCTGTTCTTTAAAACATCTTCTCGGACCATTAATACGCTTAAAATACTACTTCAGCGGCAAAATAAACATCAGAAGCAGTGATCATGTTTACACAAAACAGTTCGTCATAGAACAGGAAATATAAGCAACATTTTCATAGTGTCATTTTCACAAAATAATTAATTTAAAAACAAATTAGCTTAACATAGTTTAATTTTCATTAAAAACTCTTTATAAAAATGCATTTCGTCACAGAGAGGTGAAAATAATAGATCTGATGTTTTGCTTCTCATATTGATGCCAGATTTTGCCTGCAAAAGCTGCGATTTAATGTTTCTAGCTCTATCGGATCCACATGCAAGGTTGTTTAGAATATGCACTGGCATCTACATCCGTATCTATATTACGGTAAATGCCACTTAGGTGGTGTTGGTACAGTTCACGGCCTGTGAGAAAATGTCAACAAATAACTGGCAACAGCACCAGATGTAGAATACTTGTATTCCATAGCTACCACACGTTTATTTACTTTAGGTAACCAATTCTGCACTTATCTTTTTATGAATGGCATTTTTTCTTTTGGCCGTCGACTCCAGACTACTCCAAGCCTGGAAGACCAAACATGAGAAGCGAAGTATAGGACTATATTTTCCAAGTTGCCCCTGCTCCGAATATTCCTTAACCTTCCAGGCGTGGTAAACCAGAAATTCAATTAAACATCCATTTCTTTACCGTCAAAGAATCCAGACGCGTGCTCCTTCTTGTACAGTTCTTATAAAGGCCATCCTCTGTTTTCTTGTCCTACAGCCAGATGTTCCACACAAAGTATTAATTGGCTCATTACACATTGGAAGACTGCCTGTAGAATGAAGGCAACTGTTATAAAAGCATCTGCAGGAGTGGCAAGAATAGCCCAGTTTTTATTTGGATTCAAACAACCGACGGCAGCTTTCATATCAGCAGACTGAAGAACTTGAGAGAACTCGGTGTGTACCGAACCAACTCCACTTAACTTCAATTCTGGGTTTCTATTGCTACAGGAACAGCAACTTTATGTCTGATACCTGGGGAGGATTTTGCAGATCGTTGGGAAAAAACCCACAGGGGGAGAGAGAGGAGCTTGCTCTATTTGTCTATTCCTATAGGAACGGGGTTTAAAAATACCAGTATATAAAGAGAAAATATGTTTGTATGTGTACACAGAATATTTGGAAAGCAAATAATGAACAAATGAAGGGTAGGTGTGTACATGTTTAGGCTTTCACGGCCAGCATTAATCCAATAAAATGAATTTTCCGGGTTTGTGGGCCGTGGTCCGAAGGATGAAAATTCTCGAGAGGTTTCGCTCATATCTCCGACGAGCATCTTCAGAGGATGATTCTAGCTAGGTACTTGCTGAAAAGATAGAATCCTCCTCTGATGATACTCGTCGGAGATACGAGAAAAATGTCAGAAGAATTTTCATCCTTCGGACCACGGCCCACAATCCCGGGAAATTCATTTTGTTGGATTACATAAAAGGTAGGTATTGCATGGGTAAGAAAATGTCCATAGAGATTAAAAGGACTAAGAGTGTTGCAAAACAGAATTATTACATTTATGGAGAGAATGAAGATATTGAAGAAATATTACTTAAATAAAGAAGTAATATAAATTAAACAAGAAAAATAGCTTAGACTAAAATCTTATAAAGAATAAATGATAGTTTTTAAATACAGAGAAAAAAGGGAATTGGTCTGTTAAAAAAGTTGTATGAGTAAAGCTGCATGATAGATTTTAAATAGCTTCGTAGTTTTAAAAAAATGATTATAAAACCTATATTAGAATTATATGTGAATATTGAACTGGACTAAGAGCCTTAGCTAAAATGCCTTATATTCGCATGCATTGGTTTAGCATAAAGGTAAGTGTAAAATACAGTATAACCTGAGATATTTTACTCGATGTTGATAATTCATTCAGCTTGAAAAAGCACCGTTATTCCCAGCGACAATAAAATAGTTTATTTCTGTTCATGAAAGAATAACTGCGAAGAAATGAGAGTTTTCGTTAAGACTGACACGGCTAAAATAGCATGTGGTGGTGCAAAGAGAGAACTAACATCAAAATCTGCAGGGGAGGAAACACATGTTGTAACTTAAAAGTGACTTGCAACATTATTGTTAGGATGTACATAGAAAACGACTTTGTAAGCTCTTCAAAGTAAGCATAAAACAGACAACAGAAGTTTAATTGGGAATGCCATCACATTTGAGCATTACAACTTAACGGTGACTATAATTTCGCAGAAGTATTTTAGAGAATAAAATGAACCAAAGGCATAAAGAACACTTAAAAGAAATATTGCAACAAAATCAAAAGAGAAACAAAAATCGAAGAAAAAATATTCCAGTACATGCGACTTCTTTTAAAAGGCAGTTCTTCATGTTTCTTGCTGAGAGTACATTTTCTTTCCACTTTTAAGATCCAGGTCTGTAACATTCTTCGAGGCACACATTTAACCACTATGAATTTCAAGTACTTTTAGTGGAGAATAGGCATTAAGCTTGTCACATTCCATTACGTCTTGTAAAGTGTGTTTAGAGAGACCTAACGTGAAAGAATTCGGTCAACAAGCCATAAAGTCACAAGACTTCTTCTTGACGTACCGACCATACACAAAGACTTGAAACACAGATTCATGTTTAATGGAACTCACCCACGAGAACCTGGAGTGTCGAGGGTGATGAACTTTTACTGGCAAGTATTCCGCTTTCTGCATAGTGAGCTTCCTCGGGGTAACCTTACAGGCACACCACAAAGGAAGTACTAATGCTTCAATCATACCATTCTTTTTCTTTAAAAAAGTACACATCAATGGCATTTGGCATACACATGTAGCATATGTAAACTTGAAAAAGAATAAGAATAAACTTATGAATCCTAAAGAAAACTGCTATAGATATGACGAGAAGCTAGTAAGTTACCGTTCTAAATACGAGTACTTAATCGAAATTAGAAAAGTAGAAAATACATCACAACATAATAGAAAAGGCAGAGGTCTGGAACCTTATCACCAATCCTATTCAACATTTACAGACCAAGGGAGAAATGGCAAAGGCTTACAAAATCGACTTGAGTGAAATAAATGGACAGCTTTGAGATGCTTGGTATGTACTATAAAAAGTAACATGAACCTTTTTGTAAGTTGTGTCCTTCAACTCTTTGAATTAAGAAAAAACTCGTTGCCCACAGATCTTTTAAGCTTCCTTTGCACCGTTTTTAATATGAAACATGGACATTCATACACAATGTATACCTATAGATTTTATGGAAGATGGGCAAATGGAAAAGTATCCTGCCCCAAGCCGGGAAACAAACCAGGGACCTGTGGGTTGGTAAACCAAAACTGCTGAGCTCCAGAGTTAACATGAGCACTGAAAAGGAGGCAGAGAATAGCTGTACCAAACAAACCTTTGAACAAAGATTATAAACTGATCTATGAAGAAAGCAGCAAGGATCAATATAGAATACGTCGCTATTTTGGTGTTAAAACATATCGATGCGACTAATTGGGAAAGAAATGCAAATACGTCTTTGAAATATTAAATATGTGGAAGATATAAGGAGTGGTGAAAACAGAAAAAATAAGAATAAGAATTATACTTTAGAAAGAATCTGCGAAAATACAGGAGTTCTGATGCAACTGGAAAGAAGAAAAATGGTATTGGATACTTATGATGGCAAATTGCTTGCAAAGAGAGTCAATGGAAGGAAAAGCAACCAGGAAAAGGACCTGGGGCAATGGGACAATGTGACTATCAAGCATTTTTTTCAGGCAGTACAGTAATGAAGAAATATATTCCAATCCTAATGCAATGTTTCTTATTCCAAATATTACAGTTTTATAAATTTTCAGCTCGAAAATTGAAACGAGAAATAGGATTCTTCTACTGGATCGAAGAAAACGCATATTGAACATAAATAGTTTAAAAGGACAGAGGAACTGCAATAAAAGAAAGGCTTGATAAACACTACAAGGTGAAAAAATTTCAGACAGTGAATAGGAATGAAGATTGAGCAAAAGGCAGGGTCCATTGCACACCAAGAAACAATACAACAGGAAAAGTCTGTTGAAATTAATGTTAACTGTTATGTATATATTTATTAAAAACAATAATTATTATACTATTAATATTATTGAAATAATCAAATTTCGGCTCGATACATGTAACGACTTAACTAAGATCCAGCATTTTAAACATACAGGCGACATAACCTATCTTTCGTTGCAACTTAAAACTTACCGACATATTTCAGTCATAGTCAATTTCAGCTCCTTGCATCAGCAGAACGTGGGTTTTTTCATGCTCTAAAGTAACGCTAATAGACTATGCAATAGCGAACGCACATAAAAATAATTGCTACCTTATTCGAGGGTACTCTTCAATTAGAAAATTTCTGCTACATTTCATTTCCATTTCTTACTTTGGTTGCAGCTGGAAACATTTGGACATGTTCCAAAGACACCCTCTGTAAGCGCCCAGAACTCAAATGCTTGGAAGGACCAAGTTTTTATTTCGTTTTATTGGTGTAACTTACATAAAGTACACGAAAATATTACATTTCAGGAAGAGCTTAAGGAATTACGGAAGTTCAGCTTTTAACCGCAAAAATGGAACGTAAATCTTAACAAAGCCAAGAAAAAAGGAAGAGAGCACAATGAAAAACAGCAGAACAAAGTTCAAAACAGATTTAATGCGAAATAGCATTGGGGTAGCTAGGAGAGAGCCGTGGAAGCCATACAAATAAAAGATAATACGCCATTTGAGGTGATTTAATGGACTTATCGAACGGAAATCCTGGCGCCAGACCTCGCTAAATCTGACCCACATATTGATTCAAGGGTTAACACATTACTTGGCAAATAGGCTTCATTTCGTACCAATCCGCTGTTCGCAACGTTCCAACACTACGTCCGTGCGATGCACTATGTTCCTTTCCCTCATTATTATTTGGTAGAGAAACAGGCATAACACCATTGTGTTCCGTTCAGAAAACTTTCGTTGTCCACTCTCGTTTATTTTGTTTCCTAAAAATATTCTTACAAAAACATTTTATATCTCCTTTATGCTAATCGAGATAGTTTTCAGAAATAGTTCACAAGTCATTTGGTTGCAAACGTGAAAATAGAGACTGCTACAAAAATAACCCATCATAACTAGCGTGTTTTCGGTATACGTATTTGTTTATATTTTATGACTAACACATTTTCATTCCATATAAACAAGACTTTATACAATATAGTAGAAAATTCACTCCTAAAACGTAGAAAGTCTTGTGAAAATAAGAGATCGGGATGTTTCTCTTGTTTAGATGTCCACTACCTTCTTCCGAATAGCAGATTATTTAGAACACTACATAAAGGCATCTACAAGAGATAGACAAATTATAAAGTAAACAATTTGCTCTTTCGTGGATAGTAAGTGGTTAAAAATACTTGCAATACAGTTAAATTTTTCTCGGGTGAAGTGAAATGTGCAGAAAAACAAGTTTTAACAAATCTATATTAAATTATAAAGACACAAAAGTCGTATGGTGTGTGTAGGGTAATCTCAAATACCGCAGAACCGAGTTTGATAATTCTTTCACAATTGAAAAGCTTTATGCTTTCTGGTGGACTATAAAATATAACAGTTGCATCAATCACAAACAACTTGCGCAGAAACAAAAGCCGGTAGATGTTTGTAATAAACCAAAAGCCTACATTTTATTCCAAATAATATGCATATATGCATGACCATGTTTCCTTTAGTTATTTATACTTGGGTTGTTAGTGTCTTATTGTATATAGAAGGGAAAGAGTGCTTAATTTTTCTCAGAGGCCTCTATCAGGCTGAAGTACCATGTGACGTAAATCTACGACTAGGGGCCAAAGGCTTTACTTCCCTTCCAAAGGAAGCCATACTAAGGATTCTTAAGCTCGCGGGACCTCGGGAACCAGAGGCTAGTATGTTAGTCTAGACTAAACAATTAAACAATGCCAAACCTCTCAATAACTTGTATTTTAATTCAATAAATGCATGCACTAAAACTTCTAGATGCCAAAACCTGACAACTCTAACACTTGTTTTAAATTTACCCTCGAAAGAGAAAATCAATGCTATTTGTTATGATCTTTAAAAGTATTTAAAGAGTGTTTGAAAGTATTATAATGCTTAAATTAAATGTTGGAAGTGAAACTGAAAATAAATGACTACGAACGACGTAGTCATAAAGAAACGTGTGGTTGCTATAGGGAGGAAAATCAATAATCTTCCTATAAGGACATGAGAAAATAAGTTTCTATATCATAGAAGATGGACATAAAATAATTAGTTTGATCGTCACAGAAAAAAAAAACGCTTAGGGATTGCTTCGAGTAATTTTGAGCAAGTGAATACACTGGAGAGACTATAGGTTCATTTGTGTGATATCATCATGTGTTAACTGATCAATAATTATAATTAATTTATTGAAAAAGCTATCGAAGTAATTTATTTGCTTTTGGTAAATATTTCTTGAGGAAGAAAAAGACATTGTCCGAGATGATACTTTGAGATAAAGATCTTCATGGTCTGGCTGGGAAATTATCGTCTAAATCAACTTAAAACCAAAATTAATGAACCTAGATTGAAAAGTTAAGAAATCAATATCTTACCAACTTTTGATGCCTTATAAATTTCAAGTTGGCGATCAATAAAACGCTACATAAGTTATTTAACACAAGCCTGATGAAGTGCAGTCTATATTAATGTGATCACGTTCTTTGGCAGGGCATAAAGAATGACTTCATAAAGAGAAAGAAAGAAAGTAATTTTTGGTGAAAGTGGCCATTATGAATTGATATTATATAAAATTAACCACTGAAAAGATTAGTTTTCTCGGTGGTCACAGACTGTCTTCCAAAGCGGTTATTGAACTATATAACCTGAGAGCGCGGACTTTACATTTCACAAGCTTCATCTTACTTCGTTAAGTTTTCCGCTTTATGGGAAAGCTATGCAGCTTTCATAATATTAAATAACCATGGCATCAAAGAGAATATACAAAGATTTAAAAATGTCAGCTACTGTAAACATCTTAAGTTATTTGACCATCAGACCCATGATTGTTCCACCGCAAAAGCATACTTAGAAGGGTATACAGTATTTCCAGAATTTGTATGACACTTGAAGGGACCTTAAGAACCTCAGAAGTGCCACCGATGTTTTAACATTCTTATATACGAGGGCTGTTCATTAAAGAATGACCGTAATTCTTTTACAGTCATAATTTTTCGCACTAAAATTCAATCTTATATTCTGTTAGCTTTATGTGAAAAACACGCCGTGGTAGTTTCATTGTTGGTAGCTCTGGTTCCCGCCTGTGAGAACCAGGCAACTTCAGACAGGTTGAGTATCGCCTACGACTGCAATGGAGGTAAAACATGAGGACCAATATGCGGCTTTGAAATTCTTCTTTCGTCTCAACAAATCTTCAGTTCAGGCCTATACAATGTTACAGGAGGCCTATGGAGAGTCCGTTCTTCCCTACAGCACAGCTCGAAGGTGGTTTAAAACATTTAAAGAGGGGAGACAATCAATTTCAAAGGAAGGTGGACCCGATGCTCCAGTTACTGCTCTTACGAAAAAAAATCAACAAGGCTGCTGCCATTGTGAGAGAGGACCGTCGAATTACCTTAAGATCACTTTCTGAAACACTGAACATTTCATTGGGTGCCACACACACACGTTGGTGACAGAAACATTACACATGAGACGTAGTTGTGCGCGATGGGTTCCAAGACTGTTGATTCCCGAACAAAAGGACATTCACATGCAGGTCTGCATGCAGTTAAAGTTGATGTTAGAGCAAGATCCAGAGTTTCTTTCAAACGTAATCACTGATGATGATACTTAGCTACATCATTTTGATCCAGAGAGCAAACAGCAAAGCTCAGTGTGGAAATCTCCATCACCAACCCCCCCCCCCCAAAAAAAAGCAAAAGTGGTTGCTTCTGCTGGGAAAGTTATGGTCATCTCATTCTTTGATATTCATGGAATGGTTTATCAGCATGCTGTACCTGCATACACATCAGTAACTGGACAATACCACAAGCATATCCTGAAAATATTGCAAGTCCATATCGGGCGCAAAAGACTACATTTCCGTGAAGCAGGCTGGATGCTGCACCACGATAATGCGCGGCCATATATTGACAATGTTGTTGCTGAATAGCTTGCAAAAATCAACGTGAAGTGCATCCCCCGCCCTCCCTATAGTCCGGATTTAGCTCCACTTGAAGAAACGCCTTCATGGGAGGCATTCATCATCAGAAGCAGTGGTAAAGGCTGCGGAGGCGATTTTGAAGGACCTCTCAAAAATGTTTCCCAGAATGTCTTTGAAGACTGACAGAAACGCTGGAACAAGTGCATCGCATTCAGGGGAGACTATTTTGAGAAGGACCATCAAAATTATGAGGATGAGTAAAGGTACGTTGTCAAAAAAAAATTGTGATCATTCTTTATTGAACAGCACTCGTAGAAAATTACATTACTATGAAGGGAGGTTGACGTAAGAGATTCCACATTGTAACCGATTATATATCCTGCTGACTTCAAGAAGCCCAAAATATGGAGTACCTAATATGCAAATTTAGAGACCTCCAACAACAGACAGACAGCTTCAAAAAAACGAATTGCAGCCAAACAAAGACAATGACCAGTTACTCCAGATCAACTCATAGTGAAGTAGTATACACTTTTCAAACATTTTATACACCCAATAGATTTCAGGTCATTGTAGACAACACGAGTTTAGAATAACATTTTAATTAATACTATAAGTTAAAGATGAAGTACGGCATCCAAAGTACGCTTTTAACGTCGAAATACAACTCACAAAGCTAAGGACTGAAACCAAATTGACAACAAATTAGTGAATTGTGGACATCAATGAACACAAGTATCAATAAACTCACAATGAACTCAATGTTCCGTGTACATAAATTTGTATATAATTGTATATAATTGTATGTGTAATGAAGACATAGTATGTATTATTGCAAATATTGTTGCAATGAACCATGCTGCATTGTTATAAAAAGGGGAAGAGTTATAAATATCTTCTAGATCAATGCATACAAATTAAACGACATTAATTTCTTTGTTAACCGTGCAACGTTGGGTAGGCCAGTTTTTTATACAAATCTGTGAAATGGTTGAGTAGAAAAATGTCGAGCATTATGCATTAAAACCAGAATGTGTACTCCGCGCACGGAATGGACCATGATTACAGTTTCCGTTGCAATACAGTATGCATTTGCACACAAACATTGATAAATTACAAGGTCACAGGCAGTGAGCGAAATGGACCAGCGAGCAGAGTAATATCAGAGAGTGCTGAACTGATCGCGGTGTGAATGGGACGTCTTGTTCACACGGCTAGCGATGACTCATCTCAGGAGATTTCTACCTGCAACAGCGTTTTAAGGCGCCGACCTTTTCAAGGGTACGGCCAGCACGCGCGAGCCAGACTTTTATATCTCATCTCGTAATCTTGTTCTCCTTAATAGCTCACCACAAGGAACAGAAAATAACTTGTGATCCCGAGTAACAAAACGATGTTCTTGCTAGATTACCTGTCTTACTGCCAGAACATCAATTTCTATAATCAACTTAAAATTAGACAACAATACCACATGCAGAGTTTTTACGCAACAGAAAGAATGACCGTAAACGTAGTGGAGGAAAAAACAAATAATTACGGATGAGAAAGCAGTTGGTCATTGTTAGTCACATTAAGGGGTTCCGAGTTCGAATTTCGGTTGAAATGAATTATTCCGATAAGGATTTCCTTTTGAGGGTCTTCGACCGAGGAAGGCTGCTCTGCGGTAACGCGTAAGTATCTGAGGGATATAGGCCACTAGTAAACCTGTTTAAAAAGCGGAACCAAGTGTGTTATCACTAACTGTAGCTGTATTTGTCATTTTGCTACAGGAAATTTGTAGCGGGCCAAGGCAGCATGCCTTGGTCCCTGGCCACGGAAAGCGGCCCGGGTTCGATCCCACCCATATGGTGTGGATTTTAGGTTCCGGGTATAGGACCGGTGCCCACTCAGCATCGTGAGGAAAGTGAGGAGCTTACGCTAGGTAAGAGGCCCTGGTCACGGAAACCAACATTCCGGCTGGGGGATGCCAAGATGCTGACCACATCTCCCCGTATCGGTTGGATGATCGTCCACCTCTGCCGTGCGTAAAGTGGGCGTGAGGCCGGCAGTCGGGTTGGTAGGCCTTGGCCCTCTAAAGGCTGTCGCGCCAGTGGTTAAATAAAATAAACATGCATCTTACATTTAAGAAAACGCAGTTTGAAGTTGGAAGCTTGTGTGTGTGTGTGTGTGTGTGTGTGTGTGTGTGTGTGTGTGTGTGTGTGTGTGTGTGTGTGTGTGTGTAATTTACGTCCTCCAACGTTAAGTCATATCGGACGATGAATGGAATGTGAAATGATGTTCAAATGAATCCAGGGTTCATAGAGCTTAGAGTTACCCGACATAAGTCTTTCAGGATAAAAACCTTAACCAGGTAACTCACCCTGACCGAGATTCGAGCCCGGGCCCTGGAAGTGTTAATTGTTTACCTTTATGGATTATGTATACCTTCTCATTGTGTGAGCCCCTGACATATGTACATTCCTGGCCAGTTTGAATATTCATATTTTGTTTCATTTCGGAGATATTTGATGTCACAGACTTGGGTGGGACATCCTGTATATGCAGTTTAAATTGCGCATAAATTGCTTTCACATTTCCACTGAGTGCGCCCTTTGATCAGCATTGCTCCAAGAATTATTTGTCAGTAGTGGCCTATTACAGCTTTAGAGCATTTCATTACTTGAAATTTCACAAAGTAATCTTGCTTCACAGATATTTTTTGTATACAATCTAAGTGTTACGCTCTTCAGAGATTTAAAATTACTACCTATCCATGCTTTAGTTCACCCCAAGATAAAAATAACTGCTAATATCAACAGCCCCCTCCGTTTTCTGTAAGTAGAAATCAAGCGAGATGCATTTTATCTTGCCATTGTAAACGCCCATTACTTAATACCACAATTTACCTGATGAAGAACCAAGTGAAAAGCTTGAAGATTAAGTGCAACAGGCTTTTAAAATGTTTTAAACCTCTGTTTCGAGAGAAAAGTAGTCCAGTAAATCTTGTAGGAACATAAGCTCCAGCTTCTTTTCAAACTTTTCCCATTATTCTGTTTTAACTTCGGTACAACCTTTTACAAGTTTTTAAGGCAGTGTATAAAATTGCTTACTTTGCCTAAAGAGAACTTCCGTTTACCAGGACTAAAAGTTTTCGTTGTTTTAAAATACCTACGCCAGGCAATTTTTATATTAGATAAGCCCTCCAACGAAAGGCACCCCCTCTAAAACTTTACTTTTCCTGGGGTAGGAAGCTGTTACTATGCTGTTCAGGTTTTCCCCACTCGTGTGCATTTGGTTGCTTATTATGCACTCATACATAGGCCGTTTCTACAGCTTCAGGTGGCATTTCAGCAAACTCCTAGCGGTGCATATGACGTACTAGCAGAAATGAATGCCTGTGGAGTGTTCTGCTTTGGTTCTTCGACCAAGCAGTAGTCTGTTTTGTATGGATCCTGAGACAGATTTTTTAAGATCAGAATGACAAAATTTTCACTTTTTAAATTATATCATGTAAATATTCGGTCATCAAAATACTATTCCGCCATTTTTAAACGCCCATCGACATATTTAAGTCTCCCCTGCACACCTTTTTAATCCCACAGGCCTCCCCCTACTTCCCCTTTCTGTATGTGCTTTTCCTAGCTTTGCGTTTTTGCGTATGAAATTTACCCAGCTTTGCTTTGATTTCTATGTAAATTGGCATTTTATGAAAAATTGAATACTGTTAAACAACAGAATTTTAACACCCACAACTTCATAAAAACAAAATTGTAGATTGTTTCTCGACAAGTAGTTATTACAAACTTAAATAAAATAATTTCATTTATTTTCACTTTATTAAAGTATCAGGAAACTGATTATCATACCACACAGAACAATTTAAATGTATAAAATATAACTTGTTTGCTAATACAATGCATCCCAAAACTGCGATGAGGGCATAAATGAAATCGAGTGTAGAACCTGTGACTTCATAATTGCTTTGCATATATAATAATTAGGGATAGTGATTGTTAGCATTTTTAAGTGCAAAATGTTACAGTATGATATGTACATTTAGCAATTTGCAGCATTTTGAAAAACAAAAACCGTAGGTGATAAACAGATAAGCCACAGATTTGACATATTGTGAATATAAAATTAAAATCAAGTTTTGTACAGAGTTATTAATGAAATTGAACAGTTAATGTATACTGCACAGTTTTTAAAATTAACACACTGTAGCAGCATATGACATATACTTGGACTTGCATAAACACTCTTTTCCAATGTTGCAATACGCATTCTTTTAGCGTTCGTCTTTTTTTTTTTTTTTTTTTTTTTTTGTTTGTTAGTTCAGTTAGTAACGTTTTTACTTTGCAGATTCAACATGCTTACGAGTAAATATTTAAACAAATCCACAATATATTAAAGTAGCAATCCGAAATGACACAGGCTAATCATACATATTAACATAGAAAAAAGAAAAATTATAATGTAAAACCTGATAAAAAAACTGTTAAATACGCCAAACTAAATCAGCAACATTGTTGAATGAAGATCATAGAGCATACCTCAATTTTATTCAGACATTTCTGTTCTTTTCTTTACAATCAATTGTACCAATCGAGATACTTTTCAGCGTTTACGCTACAGACAGGATCCCTAATATACCGCAGAATATTTCAAATTTTGAGCTTAACATTCAACATTTGATCATAAAATATCTATCCATATTAACTTCTAAAAACAGACTCACAAATACTTCACTCCTATTGACTATTCGACAAGCTGTGTTTTGATTGAAAAGTTTACAGAAATTAAAATTCAAAATATACGCTTCACGTATCATACTATTATCTGAAACATATATATGTATGATAATTAGAAACATAAGAAAATAGAAATGACAAAATTGTCACTTGTAAAAGATTGGGGGATGCCTAATTGCTAAATGGCGCCACACTCGAGCACAAACTTATTTACCTGACTGGCTGACTATGATTTAACTGCTCCTTAAAGCCTAGTGTATTTCCTTACAGGAAATTAGAAATAAGAGATGTTTATCTTGATAAAAAGGAAGTGGATAGAGGATAAAAGGTTTACAAGAATAATTTGTGCAAGAGTAGAGAGAGTCATAGCATTTCTAGACTTTGAAAAAGCATTTGATTTTATGATTAGAGAAAGATTTTGGTACGTAATGGTCAAAAGGGGATATCCTACTCATGTGACAGATTTAATTAAAAGTTTATATAAAGATACACAAATTGTTGAAAAAACTTGCACGTTTAAAACGGAAATAAAAACGAATCAAGCAGTACGATAGGGATGCAGCCTTTCTGCTACGTTAATACGAGACGTTGATGACTTAAGAATTGGAAAAAGAAAGTGAGCGAAGGAATCAATTGAAGAGAAATAAAAACTTGAATGTGTTTCTTTATACCGATAATGTAGCAATAATATAGGAAAATGAAGAGACCCTCCCACGTTTCGTGCATAACATTTATCTATTGGGAAAGGAGTAAAATTTAAATATATCCAGAAATGAAATAAAAATAATGTGAAATAATGTAAAATCGAGGAAAATATCCGGTAAGATCAAAGATATGTATGGAAAATAAATGCCTGGAACAGCTCTCGAGTTTAAGTTATTTAAGTTGTAAAGTAAACTACGATCTAGAAAAAGATTTAGAAAACAAGATAAACAAGTGTCAGCAGAATGCGGAACCATAGCAAGAAGTAAAAAAAAAAAAAAAAAAAAAAAAAAAAAAAAAAAAAAAAAAAAAAAAAAAAAGCGGTAGCGTGGTGGTAGCGTGTCTGCCTCACGTTCAAGAGGTCCCAAGTTCAAATGTCGGTCAGGGTGAGTTACCTGGGTAAGGTTTTTCCGGGGTTTTCCCTTACCCTGAAGGACCAATGTCGGATAACTCTGGGCTCTATGGACCCTGGGCTCATTTGAGCATCATTTCACCCATTCCATTCATCGTCCGATATGACTTAACGTTGGAGGACGTAAATTACAACCCCAAAAAAGGTCCAAAAATAAAACAGAAATTGAAATTTTATAAAAGTAAAATAAAGTAAAATACAGGCAGCAGAAATAAGATTAAGAAGAGTTAAAGCATGCTCCAGACGAGACTTAATAAGAAATTAAAAAATTCGAGAGGAATTAGGTATACTCAAATTACAAGATAAAATAGATGAGAAAAACAGAATTGGAAGAACATTTGAATAGAATGTATGAAGCAAGAATACCACTTTTAATAAGAAAATGCATTCCCTGCGGAAGAATAGCTGCAGGACCACCTAGTAGAAGATGGGAGTAGATGTTGGAATGTGAAAACGAACAGTGAAGAAATGCCTAATTTTTAAATGAAGTAGTGCAACACATCAAATTGGTAATATAGTTTCTCTTGTTTCAGGAATCTCGCTATACACGAGATTTCTCTTAGTTTATGGAAACAATGCAACGATGTTACAAATTAGAGAAGTAAACAATAGTATATACCACATGTGTTAAAAGTGGTTTTACTTTGTACGTAAGATTCGACTTACGCCCTTCGTTCCATAGACATTTCGACTTACAAAACATTACTTTTAAACCTTGTATCATTACCTACTATTACGTACTTATTTTTGATTCAGCTGATTTGCGGGACTGGTGTCGTCTCTTATTTCTGCACAGAGATAGCAACACAAAGTCCTGCTGCACAACAAAGTCAAGTGATTAGACAAAGGAAGGGATGTTGATGCGGATGAGGAGGGCGAGACCTCTTAATTAACTTGCAGGCGGTAGGTAGGGTATGTGTAGTCACGAGTTTTTGACACGTCTCCAGAGTGGCAGCATACGTGACAAAGTAATCTCTTTAGTGTCATTCAGCTGCATCTGATGCCACTTCCTCAGCTCGACAGGAGATGCTTCCCAAGGGACTAGCACAGACACACTATCGCTTGTGATCATGATTGGGTAAACACTGTTTTCTTCACAGAAACCTGTCTTCATCGTTAAACAAAAGATCGGTGCGCGTGAACAGAGCTCCAGGCAACAGTCACGACTTCAGACATTTTAAAGGTCCCAACGTGGTCGTAGACATCCAGCTGGGATGCTCGACAGCCACTACAGGTATAAGCTATCACTACAATGATTATTATCCTATTGCAATTTTCGCTAACTTTGTGCTTCGTCAGAAACATGCCAGGAAAGGAAAGAAGTAATCACTAAACATTAAATTAGGAAGGGTTGAGTCAGACTGAAAAACTCAATGACCTAGTCAGGATCTGAACCAGTGATTTTATTTCAAAACTAACTTGAGAACACCTTATGGTTTATCGAGAAAAAAAAAATGAGTTAGTTCGGTGTAACTTAATGGCCTACTGGCATGTTAACCAGTAGCTCTATTGGTTAGAGCTATGGCAAAGACGTTCGAGAATTCATGATTCAAATCCCGGCTATGTCACTGCATTTTTCAGTTTGATTTTATCTTGAAAAACAATATTAAATTATTTGGTGTAAAAGTAGAAGACTATAGTTGAATGACCAGAGTGCTACAAACAAGAATGGTATAGAAATAGTTCCTACGCTCTCCCTCTCCCTCCCCCTCTCCCCCCCCTCTCCCCCTCTCCCCCTCCCCCCCTCTCCCCCTCTCCCCCTCTCTCCCCCTCTCCCCCTCTCCCCCTCTCCCCCTCTCTCCCTCTCTCCCTCTCTCCCTCTCTCTCTCCCTCCCTCCCTCCCTCCCTCCCTCTCTCCCTCTCTCCCTCTCTCCCTCTCTCTCTCTCTCTCTCTATCTCTCTATCTCTATCTCTCTCACACACACACACACACACACACACACACACACACACACACACACAGTCAGGGTTACCAACCAGATAAAACAGAACTCCGCTATGCTGACCCTCATCCCATGAGAACATTTTTCTCATTTGCGAACAGTACTAAGACTTTAAGCAGTGACGCTCTGTTCATACAAAATGTTGTATTATCGTGCTGCTCAAACGTTACCCTGGCTTTGTCTTTATTAATACAAACATCTCAGATAACGCACTAATTATTCTAGGAAGTGTGAGGGGGGTACTGGCGCGCTTCTCGGACGTTATGTCAGCGTGGAGTAATCAGTGCGTTATCTGGCAGGTTTCTATTTAAAAAGATAAAGTCAGTGTAACCTTTTGAGCAGCACAATAATACGCGTCCCTGCCACAGAGAACAGAAAAGGCCTTTCCTCTGTTAAGTTGTCACAGTTTACAAATACTTGACTATGCCCAACACTCACCCTTCGTAACAGAGAGATATAAGATCTAAATTTCTTTAGTTCTCTTTCTTTCAGAGGTGGTCCACAGAACACATATCTCTTACCTTTTCTTGAACTCGAATAAAGCAAACATATATGCCTGCTGAGGTATTATCGTGATGCTCAAAAAATTACTCTGGCTTTATCTTTGTTAATACAATCATCTCGGTTAACGCACCGATTATTCTCGGAACAGTAAGAGATGCTGGCGCACTTCTGGACGTGTGCTAGGTACTAATGAACACATCATTTCAGCCAATGGAATACACAAGAATCACAAATGATAGAAGTTATGTCCACGTGGAGTAATCAGCGCTTTATCTGAGAGGTTTCTTTTAACATCGATTAAGCCAGGGTGACTTTTTGATTAGCAGGATAACATCAGCATTTACATATATTATTAAAATGTAAATAGTTTACTTCGATTTAAAAATGTAATATAATATATGTAAAACTTATATTTTAAGGAACGTTAATGGTTGTAGTAATGTGTGCATCGCTTTTTCCCAGTTTAAAATTTGCTACACATAACGAGAATTGTCAAAAAATATGTATTTCCCACCATAAAACGATGGTTCTAATTTCATTAGTCGCGCTTCGCACTTTCATTTAATTTAATAAATATTTCTTGTTTAGGTTAAGGAACTCATCCTCTTATTTATTTTCTAGTACAGCTTCCGAATAGTAATTGTATGCAGATATGAGAGAGCGGGCAAGAATGCAAATGTAGACGTCAAGTCGATGAGATCTGAATACCTTTAATTAGCATGGGTTCAAATTTACGTCACATGTAATACAAGGAATGTAAATAGTTTAGGACATAAACGCACCGGAGAAAAAGCTGTTTCATCTCGTGTGGGTCCATTTTCCACATCGTGAAAAGAATTTTAATGTCTTTTGCAACTCCCTAATCAATATTCAAATGGTCTGCGGTCACCGAAGGGCTTTATGTATCAGATTTCGTATCGATAAGCATTTATAACAGATACTCAATATGCCAGACGGGTCGGAGGATGTGACGTCAGAGGGGGCGCCAAGCGTGACGATCAACTCACCGCAGGGTCTGCCGTGTACTTAGGCTCGTTAACACTTGTTGGCAAATAGCCAGGCCGCCCTGCGTGACCGGAGACTGCGGCCTCTGGGTCAATACTCGTCATTTCGGCTTCTTTTCTCATTTTTCACTCTCCAGGTTTGCTCAACTGTAACAGAGTCAAGGGTCAAATTGCTACATCTTCTGCATTTTTGGAAGGTAGCAGGAAATTCTTAAGCATGCAGCAGAAGACATGAATGAAATTTCACCATCTCAAACAGTTTGGTATTTAAGATCAGCTTTTTCCAATTTTCCAAGTATACGACAAAAATTTTTGATTAATTAGAGCCAACTGAAAAATTCAATGCCATGGCCGGGATTTGAACCACGGATCTACTGGTTTCCGTCCAGTTGCTCTACCCTTGAGCTACCATGGTCAACGTGCCTTCCTGACATTAAATTCTCCAATTGACTCATCATATTTTCCCGGTAGACCACTTTAGGGTTCTCAAATTTGAGACAACCACTTGTGGCGACTTACTATTGTAAGTACTTAATTTCCAGGATTTTTATCGTAGATTATATTTTTAATTTAAATTTATATTATACGACAAAAAGCTTACTGTAACAATCTCTCACACTAACAGTATTCTTCACATGGAATGCGCTTCATTATTTTATTTGTTCCTAAAATTACTTTTAGGCGTTTCATTAAATTATCACACGTTCAAGAAATGGCCTGAAACTCAGGTGGAATTAATCTTCATTTTAGGTTTCTTATATGCTTAAAATAGATGTTTTAAAGATTTTGTTTCATCTGACAATATACACTTTGATTTTCTGGCATATATGATCTTTTACTATCGCGTAACACATTCTTTTATGAGGAAACGGGACATGACTCCACTGAAGCGTACGAAAGTTCTAATGCAGCAGGTTCTAGGTTTCTATACACTTTTCTCCCTGCAATACTAAATTATAACTTTCATACCTTCAAAACCGTCTGCAGCTCAAAAGAATATTGATCTTCCAATAATCCAAGTATTTCTTTTCCGGATATAGAAATACTATCAATGATATTGAAAGCAAGCTTGCAATTTTCAATAGGCACAAAGATGTGCCTTGGTATATGTAAAGAGTGCATTTAACAAATAACTTTTCGACACGTTTCAATGAGCAAATAGTATTCTTCTTTCAAAGGGGGAAAAAAAACAGCTGTTAAGTAGAATGAAATCATCCCGCTTTTCTTTTTGCGCTTCTGTATTGGTTCGTGTAGTGTTTATGTAATCTGCTGAAAACATGACCTTGCTGGTATGTAAAAGCCGCTGAAGTTAGCTGCACACAGTATGACGTATGATGTACAGCACTGCCATCAAATGTGCAAACGTCGAAACAGCGTAACGTAGTACTCTGCGTATTAGTGAAGCATTGCCTTTCAAGTGTATTCAGACGCAAGGTGAAGGTGTAATATACCGCGACTGTTTTGTTTCCTCTCGCAGTGAGGCGGTTGTCATTGTCAGGATATACCAACCTGCAGTTGTTTACATACGCGACCGATAACAGTAAAGTACATGTGCAGTATACCTATGCAAAACCACGCACTCCTCTGGCCTTTACTGATATGTATATACTTGATAATTTTATTTATATTCTTAAAACTTAGAAATATGCAGACGTATTTAGAAGTGGAACTTGTATGCATCCCTTTATCGTTCTTTAAACTCGAAAACTGGCACGCTTAGATTGATCCATAGGCATGGGACCCCCCTCCTTTCCCCCCTCAACATCCTTTCCCATTTACACCTCTATGTTTATATTGATCTGCCTTGTTTTCAAACTAATTATAATTATTACATTTTTTTAGATATAAAAAGTGAGTTTTGCATGTGTTAGAAGCGAATCACGATCGGACTATTCTCTCATGCCTTCCAAAGATGAACAAGTGAATTCAGAATTTCTATAGTTAGTAACCTCATACATTCACTGTTCATCTTCGGGACTGCCTGCAGAGCTAAATTAACGCTTTAGGCAAGGATATTACTGAAGTGCTTACAGTTCGGCTGTGATTTGTGTGACTCATAACGGGTAACATGTTTATGACTAACAAAAAATCCGGGCAAATTTATCGTTGCATATCTCAAGAAGCTCGAGCGGCTTAAGATATGCAAGGTAATCAGCGGTCGGTTAATGATGGATATTATCAAAGTGATTTTGAAATATTCACAACTTACTTGGTGTTTAAACTGCTCCAAATTATCAAGGGAGATATGGAATTCCTGTCACGTTGCGGTAATTATGTACAACTTAACTCGAGCAAAACCTCCAGTGGTGCCAACATCCTCATTAATAAGCTGCATTACAACCTGCTCTGTATTTTATGCACTTCATCACTTCATTAAAATGTGTTTCGAAAACCAAAATAATTTTCGAGTGTACTGGCTTCTCAACTTAGAGGTAAAGGTTCGATCCCCTGCTAGAGTGGGAGAATTTGTTGTTAATTAGAATCGTTAATTATTCTACACAGCGTTTGGAATGTGATATTATGAAAAACTAGTAAAAACCTATATTCAACGAGTGATTTTATAGTCAAATTCCCTGGTATGACTAAAGAAGTTAGGGAGGGGCTATACAAATAGGGGTAATAAAGATTAGGACTTCAGACTGCTTCCAAAATAACCGCGACACGCTAAACGAGGTCCAGTAGATTTCTGTTGCAAAGCTTTCCATATGAATAGCTTTCAACTTCAGAAACCTGTGGAATTTTTTATTCGAGTTGTCTGTTTTCTTAGCAGTAAATACCTGAAGTGGTTTCTGGCTTACGTGCACCTGGCTGCGATAATTTCTACTATTACAATTCCCAAGATAAAAAAATGTTTGGTTTGAAGTCTCCCTGAATATCAGTTTCATATCTACCATTCTTCTTAAACCTACATCTGATGTTGCTGTGCATTACATACGATCCAAGAAAAACAAAACCAGCCGTAGAGACATTCCTGTTCTGCATTCAAATTCATTCAAATTACTATGATCACGAGACATAATAACTAAGATCCGGAAGTTCAGACAAAAATTAATGACGCACTAACCACATGATCTGGTTGATAGTTTAACAACGACCTAGGAGCACTAGTTGTAGGTTAGGTCAGACATCCACATAGAAATACACTTGTGAATAGGACAGTATGTTCGAAATGGGGTATTACCAGGGCTATTCAATAAGGAATGGTCATAATTTTTTACGGTCATAATTTTCGCACTAAAATTCAATCTTATATTCTGTTAGCTTAATGTGAAACAAACACGCCATAGTAGTTTCAATGTTGGTACTTTTGGTTCCCGCCTATGAAACCAGGCAAGTTCACACATGTTCAGTATCGCCTACCGCTGCAATGGATGTAACACGCGAGAAACAATATGCGGCTTTGAAATTCTGCTTTCGTGTCAACAATATTCAGTTGAGGCCTATACAATGTTACAGGAGGCCTATGGAGAGTCTGTTCTTCCCTACAGCACAGCTCGAAGGTGGTTTAAAATGTTTAAAGAGAGGAGACAATTTCAAAGGAAGGTGAATCCGGTGCTCTAGATGCTGCTCTTACGGCAGAAAACATCAACACTGCTGCTGCCATTGTGAGAGAACATCGATGAATTACCTTAAGATCACTTTCTGAAAGACTGAACATTTCATTGGGTGCCACCCACACGTTGGTGGCAGAAACATTACACAAGAAACGTGTTTCTGAGCGATGGGTTCCAAGACTGTTGATTCCCGAACAAAAGGACATTCGCATGCAAGTCTGTATGCAGTTAAAGTTGATGTTAGAGCAAGATCTGGAGTTTCTTTCAAACGTAATCACTGCTGATGAAACTTGGCTACATCATTTTGATCCTGAGAGCAAACAGCAAAGCTCAGTGTAGAAATCTCCTTCATCCCCAGAAAGCAAAAGTGATTGCTTCTGCTGGGAAAGTTATGGTCATCTAATTCTTTGATATTCATGGAATGGTTTATCAGCATGTTGTGCACTGCACACACATCAGTAACTGGATAATACTACAGGGATGTCCTGAAAACATTGCAAGTCCATATCAGGCGCAAAAGTCCACATTTCCGTGAAGCAGGCTAGATGCTGCACCACGATAATGCACGGCCGCATAATGGCAAAGTTGTTGCTGAATATCTTGCAAAAAATCAACGTGAAGTGCATCCCTCGCCCTCCTTATAGTCCGGATTAAGCCCCATGTGACTTTTTCTATTCTCTAACTTGAAGAAACGCCTTCGTGAGGCATTATCCATCATCAGAAGCGGCGGTGAAGGCTGCGGAGGCATTTTGAAGGATCCCTCTAAAATGGTTTCGAGCATGTCTTTGAAGACTGGCAGAAACACTGCGACAAGTGCATAGCATTCAGCAGAGACTATTTTGAGAAGGAGCATCAAAATTATGAGGATGAGTAAAGGTATACGTTGTCAAAAAAAAATGTGTACATTCTTTATTGAACAGCTCTCGTATGTCGTGGAGAATAAGTCACCGCAATTAAACCTGGGGATTAACTGCTTTGTGTTACAACAAAAGTTCTAAAATGTTCAAAAACATTCTTCAGAGCAGTTTGCTTGAGAAAACGTGTTATTTCCATATGCAGAACAATATATCACAAACTGCATGTGTATGATCAACAGAAAAGGTTGGTTAGGTTTAAGTCGACGTTTAGACCATATTTTTATTCACTTAGGAGTGATTTGCCAGTACGTATGTGAACAATGAAGCACGTGCGTTTACAGGAAAGCTTCGTCTAATTTCTAGGAACATGAGAGGAAGTCTAATAAAAATATATCAGACAAATAAGGAATTATTGTAACATAAGGTTCGTTACCTGACAACTGGTCTCCATGTAAACTCTTACCCAAATGCGCAATGTCTTCATTCAGTTGAAGTAAAGCAGACGGATGCCTCTTTCAGCAAGATAATTATTTGGAGAAATGCCTGCCAACTTCTGAACCATGGTCCTGTGTTGGAAGTACATAAGTAGCTCTGGAGTCAAAAAAGCACATCTGGACTTTCTTTTTTGATTAATTCCTCCAATGTCAAATATTGTCGGACGATGAATGAAATTTAAAATGCAGAAATGAACAGAGGATCAATAGAACTGGAAGTTATCTGACATTCACCTTTCAAGATAAGGGAAAACTCAGGGGGGGGGGGGGACTTATCCAGGTAACCCACCCTGACCAAGATTTAAACTTGGGACCACTTGAATGGCAGATCTCACAATGGTCCTTTTTTCTTTCCAGCGAAAATCTCATGTTTTCTTGATGGATTTGTGAGCATTACGCATGAAAAGAGGTATTTGTAGCACTTTTAGGACTGTACATAAAATCAATTTCACTAACACTGTGGAACAATTAACAACCTACTGTCCAGCAACGCAAAGAAGGTCCCTGAAAGGTATGTGCTGCCTTACACAGTGGGACAGGACAGCGAATGTGTGTGGCAGGGAACGCCTGCTACACATGGAGCAGACCGTTAAAAAAACATGCTCCCTGTTCACTTTGTACACTAAAACCAAGAAGATTCATTCACAAAAGTAGAAGCCGTCAGAATGTTTTTGAATGGTCTGTAACTGAACTGACATGGGATGTCATGAACCTGACCAGGGAGGGTGTGGGAACCTTCGGCAACCCCCGTGCGTTTCAGTCCTAGGAGACTTACTCTCCTGTGGAGGACAGTAAAAGTTTCTGCAAGAATGAAAACGTCGAAAAAACCAAGGTTTTAACAACTGACCAAATTTTTTCAATAATCTCTTTTTGGTGCATAATCTATTTTCTTGCCCACCTCGGTAGCGTGGTGGTAGCATTTCAGCCTCACGTTCAAGAGGTCCCGAGTTCGAATCTCGGTCAGGGTGAGTTACCTGGATAAGGGCTTTCCGGGGTTTCCCTTATCCTGCAAGACGAATGTCGGGTAACTCTAAGCTCTATGGACCCTGGGCTCATTTGAGCATCATTTCACCCACTCCATTTAACGTCCGATATGACTTAACGTTGGAGGACGTAAATTACAACAACAAACAAAAATCTATTTTCTTTTGACAGTCCCTCTTATATAAGGTTGAACTTTCGAACCTCGATCATCCCTATTTCTAAAACAAATTTTAGAAAATGCAGCTTCTTAAACATAAACCATTCAAGTTCTCTAAATAACCAAACATGTCAGAAAAATGTCATTTTTGAACATGGAAGATATTTTGAGAAAATTTATTTTGGAATCTTTTACCCCGTCCTACAAAGAGAACAATGAGGAGTATCATAGCTCCAAAAATCAATACCAACCATTAGGTTAGAGGCAGAACTAGGAAGTTTCCCCAGGCCTTGTTTCACTCTTGATCTTGAGCGACAGATGCAACGAGGGGAAGCCACACCACCACCACGAGATGATGAAGATTGCTTTCTCAAGGTCAACCTGCAATTTACTCCCCGGTTCATGTAAATTACTTGTAACCGGCCAGTGACACGAGCGCCAGTTCATTCATCCCAAATTGCACGCAGCATCACTTATTTATTTCAAACGGTGTACCGGTGCAAGGACCATTATGATCTTGTGTTTCAAGAAGCTGCAAATTGTGTCGCGAATAAAGAGAAGAAAAATGGTAACAGTACATACGTTTTGCAATAATATATGAATTGCGAAATGTTCCGGGAAAATGATTTTATTCTGGAGAAGACCTTCAGTATTTTAAATCAATAGTAACCAAACTAGAAAAATTATATGGTAAAGTGCATTTCTCAGCAAGCAATTTCTCACACTTTGCCTTCCTCTTCAAAGTTCAGGAGTGGATTTTTCGCCCTCTTTATATATGTGGTTCATTTTTTCTGCTCCTTTCACTCATTCGTACTCTACATTCACTTTTCAAACACTTACAATCATTTTTCATCACTACACCATGACACATTTTACACAAACCATCTTACTGATCTATTCTTTGCTTCTCTTTCAAGATGCCAAATGAAGCAGTTTCTTTCGTTGCTGAAATCTTCCGTCATCTATTTAAAGGATTTTGATATTACCATCACACAATCTAAAACTTCCTTTCTGCTCCCTTATATCATTCTATCTTTGTTTTGAGTCCAATATTATTTGGCTTGTTTGCATTTATCTTCGTACAATATTCAATACCCAATTCCTGGTAGCATTTTAAGGTATTTTTCTCTTTACGTCATCAGGATATCTTCTTCCCTTGTACCGGAAACAATGATTCACAAAGCTTTCCTGGTAGCTATGGAAAGGGGTATCCCCGTAAAAAATTCACTCGTTTCAATTCCCTCCGCCCTTAATTTGATTGATTACTTCCAAGGAGTGAATATCTGGCTATGAAAAGCACTCCAGAACTGTCATATACGTGCCACTGAAGAGAAGTTGATAGACAATGCTTTTTCTTTACAATATAGCTGTTTGTTTATTTTATTTTATTTTTTTATTTTGTTTTATTTTTTATTTATTTATTTATTTATTTATTTATTTTGTAATTTACGTCTTCCAACCTTAGGTCATATAGGACGATGAACGAAATGGGTGAAATGATGCTCAAATGAGTCCGGGGTCCATAGAGCTTAGAGTTACCTGACATTCGTCTTTCAGGATAAGGGAAAACCCCTGAAAAACTTTATCCAGATAATTCAACCTGACCGAGATTCGAACTCGGGACCTCTTGAACGTGAGGCAGACACTCCAACATCCTCGCTACCGATGCGGGTCAATATAGCTGTGAATTACAGAATAAGGTAGAATGTCATTGAAGCTTCCATTCGGTTGCACATCTGGAATGTGCGTCATTCTATGTGTATCACGAAGAACCTGAAATAGTGTTCATGACTTCTTCCTCCTTTTTATACTCCAATTTAACGTTCTTTAACCTTTTAGGTCCTTAGAATCAAAAATGAATGACACTCGATGAGCTCGGCGATCATCGAACTTAGTTATTTCACATTTTCCTTTGGGGAAATCTTGCCTACGTAACTCCTCCAGGAAAGATTTCAGCGCCGAACATCTTGACATTGAGCTAGAATATTATGTATATATACCAAAACAGGGAGTTGCATTATTATGAGGAATAAAATGGAATTCCAATCTCCCTTTCCCTTCCTCATTTTCTTCTCCCTCTGTGCACTTTATCACCTTCCATTTTCATTGCTCTCACCTCCATCTCTATCTATATGACGTAAGTGTAACAACATATTTTGAAAACGAATTTAAAATGGCTTCCTCTTGTATGTTATTTAATTAAAAGTTTTAGCAATACGAAAACGTTTAGTTGTTCCAAATGCTGGTTATATGATCGGAATTACAATGTTTCTCGCAGTGATTGGTCCATGTACTGAATATTAGTAAAGAATAGCAGCGTGACTTCATTGTGCAACCTACAGAATTTGTTGAATTGTTAGAAACATCTTGTTTAACTTATGTTATATAATATTTGAAAAATACATATTTTTATTTTCCTACTCATTATATATTAGAACATCCCTTTGGTACACGTCAATTAGACATGCTATATCTTTCTAAATGAGATTTTTGCCATCAACTTAGTCCATCGTGTACGTTAGTAAAACATTTTAATTGAAAAATGGAGAAATATCCGCTACAATTTTATTCTACATATCTATTAATTTTTTACATGTTTTGACTTAATCTCTCATATATTATACAAATATTTAGCATAAAACAAAAGGGGGAAAGGAGGATAAGCTACTTTTTCTACGAGTCCTTGTCCTTTATTGAAACATCTGTCACGGAGAGGCGTGAAGTTTTTTTTTCCCCCTCCATTTTTACAGACCCTCCCACAGACATCCACCGTCAGTTTTAAAACCATATCTCAATTCACGAGTACGCAATTTGCCATTTTTTTTCCTTTCCCTAGTGCCCACTAGTACTTTTTATGCGCAGTATCTCTTTCCGACCACACGCCTTTGACAAGTGGCATTGCTACACATAGTAATGTGTAATGAAATTTAAAGTGGAACCACGCTACAGCTCCATCAAAGCAAACGGCAGAATGCCACCTACGTTAACAGCGCTCGGAAGGAATCTCGAGCCATTCCAACTTGTTAAAATAGATTTGTTTTTCCAAGAAATCTAATTTACGTGTATCTCCCGCGGGAGTAGTGCCAAATCTTACTCCGAGACTAACCGGCGACTTGGACCTCATACTGCACTCATATTGATTATACGTACAGGTCACCGGTAAAGCCCTCAAAATTGACCTCAGGTAATACCGCAATAAAGTATACAGTGTTCATTGGGAAATCCAAGTACTAACCTGGGCATTCAGTAAATGTGTCTCTCTGGTAGGGAATTCCTTACCACTAACGCTTTTCGGCACGTAATACGGCAATTGGGAAATGTGACAACGTTCTATTCTCATAAAAATAAATCTACTACGCTTCTGGATTCATTATATACAAAGAGCATAGTTTGAAAATGACCAACTTCATTTATCTATTTCTATGCAGTTATACTAGTTCAGGCGCATTGTATTTACAAATGAGTCTCCTTCACTCAATAGCTCTAGTTATTCATACATCTAGGGTCAAAACGTTTCTTCCACCAATATTTTGTAACTAGATGTTCTCGCGTTACAACTGATGACATAAGGTAGACCTGTATACTCTGTAAGTAAAAGTATAAAGCAATGCCTGTAACCCCGCTGTTGCAACCCTATGAAATTATATTTTTTAGAAAATCTTTAAGATATTAACATGTCCTCGCATTGCTGTGATTACGAATAAAGAGTGCGAGTTTTTTTAATGAAACTTTTTTTTCTACACTGCTCCATTCCTCAAGTCTCAGAACGTACAAACAAATGTCCTTTAACTGCAATTTAAATTTATTAGGACCTTACTGCATGTGTACTGAGCAAAGGAAAACTCACCATTACTTCAAAGTGAGTAGGTTTTGAATTAAAAAATACAGTAGGTCACTTCAATACGTGGCTTTGGATTGGACAAATACAGACAAAAGCTAAGCTAATAACGACAACAATGCTTCCTTCATTGCAAAATGAAGTCATGACACAACTTACAGAAAGACAACGAACTGAAATATTAAAAATAATGGGATATGGTGATAGGCGGAGGACCCCAGAAGATGTTTGTATCTTGTTTCACGAAATGCATCCAGAACGGATTACTCATTCTACAGTAAGAAAAATTTTGAAAAAATTCAATGAAACTGGAAGTGTTAAAAATAAGGCAAAGTGTGTAAGACCAAGACGAGTTACAGATGGTGATAAAGTTCATGTTTTATTATCAGTGGAAGAAAACCCACATTTATCTACTCACCAGTAATTATGGAAGGCATGTGCTGAATTACCTAAATCATGAATTTCCAAGATGGACTGGCAGAAGAGGAAGTATTGAATGGCTGCAAGATTTCCTGACGTGAACACCTTAGGCTTTTTCTTGTAGGAATATTTAAAGTGGAGGGTTTACAAGGACCGACCAAGAGATCTTGAAGAGTTAAAGCTAAGAATTGAGCAAAGACAGACTCTGACGTTTGACAGTAAATGGAGGCCATTTTGAGCCCCTTCTGAAATGAATTCATATGTAGCAACACAGCACCACTAATTTTCTTATGAATGTGTTTTCTTGGTTTAAATTTCACGTGCTGTAATACGTTCTAATAAATTTAAATTACAGTTCAAGAAAGCATCTACCTGAGGAACAAAAAAAAAAATGCCAGTAAAAGAAGTCACGACCTAATCTAAATCACAAGAATATGAAAACATGTTGCTATTGTAAACTTCTCTAAAAATATCACTTCACAGAACTATAACAATAAAGTTAAAAGAATTGTTCCATACTTGTTACTCATCCTATCTTTAATCAAAACAGTACTAAGGAAAACGTGATTTACTTCCACCCACATGAAGATACCAGATGAGCAGCATTTCTACATATGCTGTTACTGCAGTAAACAGGAGCTGCAGCAAATTGTTGAAGTTTTAGGCTATGGGAATTACTGATTTTTTGTGATAAACAATCCAAAGCCTCAATTTAAATATTATTCACAGTATTGTTTTAAAAATATTTTATACTCTTAGCTCACATTTTAATTTAACAGCAAGCAGAGCAATGGCAATCCAGGTTATAAAGAAAACATGCTTCATATGAAACCCTAGAAATAACTTGTTTCCAAGATAGGGCCTTTCATTTTCTGAAACGTTCCGTTTAACGGTACTTTAATGTGCAGTCCGGTGCACGGAAACTTCCCGATATGAGGTTGGTAAGTGAACGGCACCACGCCACAGTTCAAACCCCTGTCACCGATAGGAAGGGGTGCGCCTGCCCCTTTTTTTTCGCGATGACGGAGGTGAACCAAAAGCCCAGACAGTTTAAGTTACACTGACACATATAATTCAGAATACGTCTCATCTGACTTTGATTATTTCAACATATCTTTTTTTCCAATAAGCGCAATTACTTTCGGCTTGTTATCCACAGGTTTTTCTCACTTCAAACGGCATGCATAAGCATAGAGGACAATATATTAAAAAATCTTTTCCATGGAACTCACCCCTTGTCCTCCCCGGTTCCCGAAACGTCATCAGAGTTATGACATCAAACCAATGAGCGACGGACACAGCAAGGAGGTGATGTTGATAATCCTTCCACTAAGGTTACATTCCTCCTTACCCCTCCCCTTGCACAACACACCATGGCTACGCGCCTTGTTTATCGGGCATTGCTTGTGTACTGGACTTTGATATAAACCAATAACATTATACAAAGTAACACACCAACATTTACCAACAGCATCGGAAAATTTCCGTGCACCGGACTGTACATTCTGAAGGTATTTTCTTCCTAAAATGCAAACATCTAAATTGCAATCACAGATAAACATTATGGTATTTGCAAGTTCCGTTACAAAATTAGAATTTTCTATTGCAACCACCTGGACTGCAGGGACCACAACATCAGAGAGGCGTATTCTAGTTACGGAAAAATTAAGTAAAAGAAAATCCCACTGAATACAACATTTGCAGAAAAGAAAAGTTTTCCACAAAATACTTCTCCTTAGATCAACATAACTCGTTGAGAGCTCAGTAGCTTACATCAGCAGAACCTGGAGAGATGCATGCAGACCTTTTACATTAAAATTCCATTTAGATGTAGCACCCCATCATACTCGTCTTAATATACTATAATGCACCAACCCCCAACTTCGCTGCACTTTCGTGAATAGACATCAGCGAGATTAGACAGTTGAGATCCCTGAACCCTAAACGGAATGAAAATCCCACTCACAGCAGTGTTCTTATTGATCATAGCTTCATCCTTAGGGCAATCTCTCAATCTTGTAGAGATTTATTTTCCCGGAGAGCGAAACAGACCTGATATCAGATCATAAGTGTATAGGGTAAAGTATTAATAAAATCAAATTTGCTTAACTCAGTAATGATGGCGTATGAGGGCTATGAGAAAGGCTCCAAGAAGATTGTCAACCCTATATTGATTTATAATAGATAGTATTATAAATTTACAGTAAATTAAAACCTTTATATGAACGTCCATCTTAAAAAAACTGATATGTTAACATTCAGCTAATGTTTCTACTAACTCTTTTATAAAATATGCTTAAAAAGCTTGTATTTCCTTTTAAAACTTGTTAATCGGGAATAAACTTTCAATTGCTTCATAGAATTACCCGCAGAAAAGAAAACGGCTTCCCATTTGAGAAAAATTAGTCATTTGAAAATAATTCTAACCAATTACAAGAATATTTATTGAAGTAAAAAAGTCATAAAAATTTTATTTGACTTAACTGTGTATTAAGGTTCTAGATTTTGTTGTGACTTTCCAATTATTTCAAAGGTTATTCAGAATGAACATATTATTCTAGAAAACTCAACATATACATTTAATTTTTCATAAAAAAAAACATCTTAAACATAAGGAATGTTATACCAAGTCACGTGTGACATTTTGAAAACCTCAAAGATTTTTTTTCTTAAAAAAAAAAGACAATGTAATTCTGTGTTACGTAGAGCTTACTGTGTTCATTTGCACAACAAATAATATTAACTTTTTAAATGTACTTCTTTCTTCATGCACCACCTGAACTATCTTATGGTAAGTCGAAACTGCGGACGCATTCAAGCTAAGTGGGAGATGTGGATTAAATCTGGTTTCAATTAGCAACATGGTTTAGTGTTCTTTGGAGATTCCAGTTTGGATTTGAGCGGAGTTTATTCAAGCCTTTTGAGTTATTTTTGTACCAGCAATGAATGTGTTTACTATTGGATTTGCTTACCTTGGTTTTCTTTATGAACGTTAAATTCATCTACACCTTTTGATAATGTAAGTTATCAAATTTAGGCTCAAAACGTGACGAGTATATATTTAGGTAAACTACTTTAATTGCTTTTGTCTTAAGTATCTGTGTAAGTGGACGTTGCTGAAGATTGGTTTATAACGGGAAAATTACTTGAAACTGTATTCCAATTACATCATAGTCTGCTTAGCATAATGAATAACATTGACGATTATTTTGGTTCTGATTAAGCTGTGGTATAGCGTAGAAAAAATGCGATAAATGCATTACAGCAAACATAACAATTAACTGCTGCTCAGAAGCAGTATACAAGGCTTTCTAGTGTACACGAATTCAGGTTTTAATACTGCCATTTAAGTTGATTTGCTCAATAATTCCAATAGTTGGTGAATTATATTTTTCTCGTCTAATTTTGGGAACAAAATTGTGTGACTATTATAACCAGACCGACATCGCAATTACGATTTTTACAGCAGTAAAGCTATATCATGATTTAATCCTACCTGGGGTAGATTGATGTCACTGACCGGCTCAAGTTAGATTGCTACTGCATGGAAAAGAGTAATTAATCTACTCCAGGTAATGAAGAGCACTGTCGATTACTGTTGCTTGTAGGTTGTTAGTATAGCGTGTGTTTCTGAACATAAGGACAAGAAATGGAAATGAACAACAGAACTGCTTAATTCATGAATACTAATGAAAATAGTTGCCTTTGTAACATATGGTTATTGCGGTCTTCATAAATACCTACCTCTCAGCAATTGCCACTGTTGAAGCCAGAGATGTCATAAAACACGCCTTCTTTTGGCAATTGAAAGAAGCACTGAATAGAAGCATGGATTAGTGAGCTTGTTGAACAAGAGCTCCATTAAGTGTCAGTGAGATTAAAATGTCCCACAAACTCACTTTTGGCTGTTCGCCACATCACAGGCAATCAGGAAGTGATGGCAACAGACCAATTGCTGAACGAGATAAAGTGACAATCCTGAGAAACATTTTGTGGAATGATACTGACTTGTTTTTACTTTAAGAACTTGTTGACAAAAAAGAGAAAATATATACAAGAAAAATAACTCGCCTCAGATTCTGCTAAAAGTAATTCAAGTTTAATTTTGAGTTGTGTTGATTACTTTTTGTCAGGTGAAAATGTACATAGAAAATTTGAAATTTAGCTTATAGATTGGTAAAATGAAAGTTCATAATTCTTTAGGCTGCATACGAATTATATTTTATGTCATGTCTAGCAGAAGAAATAATTGAAGGTAATGTGGGACACGTTGGTAAGGAACAGCGGTAAGTTAATCTTTAGTTAGGTAGCAGGGGCAGCTAGCATGACTGTTAGAAGCAGGTTGTGGGGCATTGTTACGCCTTTATATTAACTTTTAACGGCTATAATTTAATTATTGCATCTAAAGCATATGTGCCATGAACATCAGACAAGTTTCCTGCAAAATAGGATCCTAGAAAAGGACTGCTAAAGAGAAATTACTTTGTGATTGACACAAGCTCCTCTGAGTCGCCAACAGAGGCTATCACTCGGACCAGTAAGTTCAGCTCCTCGGTCAGCGATGACTGGTTACATAGATGACAAGTCCCCCAGCAGTTGGGAACAGGAGCTTGTCGATCGCAATGTAATTTCTCCCTCACCTTAGACCATGAATTGGTGGACAACCTGTATGTTACAGAATGCAATACGTTTGGAAGAGAATCTATGATAATTCATTCATCCTTAACATGCTTCATTTAACTCATTGGAGTAGGTATCACAATGACTGAAATTGGGAACGAAAAACTTTCATTTGATAGATTTCTTCATGCAGTGTGAGACTCCAGCATGCAAGTTAGTAATACAAGATTCTTCTAACATTCTCTCTGGCTCCCTCTCCCTCAAACCTTTTTCTGGCAAGGGATCTTGATACAAAAATTGTATTTCTGTTGTAATCTTTACATAGATTTGTTTGATATCTCTGTCTTAGATGCAGTAAACCTAACCACGACAGAAGTAATGTTTCCCTACATAATTTCTCCATGATCCGAACATCCGACTGCCAACTCCCCAACAATTGCCACAGCCTCCAAGCAGGTGGTTCTTAATGTTCCTCTGACCAAACCAGGGCAAGATAGTAACGCAACACGCGATAACTGAATTTACAGCGTCTGCTCGGACACATCAAAGAGCTTCCGCCTTCACGATGATGAAATCATCGTCTACTTTCAAGAGTTAGGTATTACACCTGTAAAGAACTCAACCGTGACCGAGAGATGGTCACGGCTCAATTGCGTTTTGTTTCTGGACCTGTAATTTACTTGGGTTTGTATGGACTTAAATTTTGGATGTATATTTCATATCACTCTCCACACACCACAGACCTCAATTTACGTTACCTTCACTGGAAACACACTACAGTTCCTTAATCTGGTGATGTGTAGGTTTAATCTCCCTGCTCAACGTTTTATAACCATCGTGCTTCATTTCAGGTATAATTTATCACAACTTCTTTTACTTTCTCCAGTACGAAACCTACAATAAGTATAGGAATTATCGCACTCCCAGCCAACAAATTATGTGTAGAGATTTGGCCGGAAATATTTTTAGATTTCCTGGAAGGAAAAACAAAGCACCTTTAGAAAAATGCCCGTGTACGCGCATGCGTGCATGTAAAATACCAAACTGGATTTTCACAAATAACTGATAAAACGCTATGTTTAGGATATTTGTGCATCAATGAAAATGTTTATCTTGATTTATCTACGAAAACCCTGTCAAGTCTTTTTTCATACTGAATGACTTACGTATATGATGAACTCTGAGAGAAAGTTTTACTACACAACAAATGTAGACCTAGAAAATCACAATTTATGTTGTATAAGCTCCTTTTTAGCGTTACGACTTCAGAGATATACTCTGTTAAGGTTTGAATGTTCTGCTACTTATACTTTTGAAGAAGTAGATCTTTTTATGACTTTGGATTAGTGTGCCCTAATATTTACAATGAAACGTTAAGATTACTAGTTTATTTCAAATAATAAAAGAGTACCTATTATAAGAATAATTTGTAGACGAGAAAGCCACGAAAATGCAGTATATCGATTTTTAAAACTTAATACATTAATACGTGTAGGTATTAAAAAATTAAGAAATATTTTGCTATAATTACTGCTTTCCATGATTTTCATTCCAAAACAGGAAGCATTGTTTTCATTATAAGACATTTCGGCAAGGTTAAAGCAAACAGAACAGAAAGCAAACCAGAATTGTTCGAGCATCATGCTTTACCAATGAACCTTTGCTGTAAAAAATAAGATTCGAGTAAACTACTTATCTTATTGTTTATAATGAAGGTACTACCTGATAAAACAAGATGTGGTAATATTTAGGAAACAGCTAACCCTACAGAAAAGTTAATTTTACATAAACTGTATATTTATAAAATCTCTTTACTATTTCTGTAATTTTACTGCAATAGAATTTTGTCTATGTCTTAAGGTTTGCAAGTTACACAAAATTATAAAAAGCAATGCGACTTCGAGGGTTCATAGAATCAGAAGTCTGGTTTGCAGAACTTTAAAACACTATTTATTACAGTAAACAGAAATTTTGTACAATCCTTGCAGCAGCAAAAAAGGTGACAATCAACTGTCTTCAACGTCGTCTCGCTGCTCCGCCACACTAAAACAAAAAACACTGCGATAGAGTTCATATGTCCACGTCTCAATAACCATCACACAACTACAACACAACTCAACTACACAAATAACTTCTCACACGTTGCCGCTATTTATGCCTCCCAGTCATTGTTTCTAGAATACCGTAGACTTCCCGAGAACAATCGCAGCGGCAAGAGAAAGAGGGAACATTCCAGAGCCTCTCTCTCTGTCTCTTTGTTCCTCTTGGCAAGCGTCCAGCTCTCCTGCCCACGCGCCCGGCACTGGCTTGTCGCGGCTCCAACATAACAATGCCATCGGTGACAATTCAAAATGAAAAGGATTCTACAAGCTGCTCATGGAATATTTAAGCTATAGGTACATGTCCTTGGTACCTAGGTACATAATAATTTCATAACACAAGAATTCTTAATCAAAATCATCAGAGCATTTTTGAGAAACTGAAAAAAGTGTTCATTATAGAAGGAAGTTTAGGCTGGAGAAATCTTCTTGGAAATATTTGTCGATATACTTAAATGGTGAGCTAAGGACGGAATTTGGTTTTCACTCAACTTTTTTAATTGATATGCACAAATAGATTTAATTTCTAAAAACAAAGGGAAAAGTATTTATTAAATATGCATTTCTTTCATCTATTTACTATCATTGTTATTTTGAATTATGTATTCTTAACGATTTTCTTTCTTATCTATTAAAGTCATCAATGTTTGCGGAAATGGGATATTTAAATGAGGGGCGAAGGAGAATGCAGTATTAATGGAATCTTACGAGTAATTTTGGTAAACTCTATATCGGAATGTTTCCTACATGTACCATAACTAACGGTAAAAGAAAACAATTGTGGCTATGAGGCATTTGGAATTCGGGGAACGCTTAAACCTGTATTTTCCGTGAAATTTGTTATCTTGAACACGTGTTTCAGAATCAGTTTCTTCAAACTGGGTTTTGATATTCCTCCATAGATCTTCTTTCATTTTAGTTTTATGTTATCTGGATTCATCATTCAAGTTTTGAAATATGATATTGTAGCAGCTTTATTATTATTCAGAATGGATATGGGTTGTCTCTTTTAAAAAATGAAGTTCTAAGACGTACCAAACAAAGGAACACGCTGCATCTCTTGTCTTCGCAGCTTTGTTTGTAATTTCCAAAGCTCTTATCTATTTTATGTTAACTAAAATAGTATTTCGTAGGTATTTATTACACCTTTCGTTATGGGAACGATTGTTATAGTAGACTGGAGCATCTTAAAAATGCAGGGCACTAAATGAGAAAGATAGAAGCAAATAAAAATACTGGGATTTGCCCCTGAACATGTTTAACACTGCGAACATTTACAAACAAATAGTATCTGTAACTGTTTAATGCCACAATGTATGTTAAAATTCGCGTCTTCTCAGATCTACATCTTGTGGTGAGGTTTTATCTCTTCATCAGTTTTACTAAATTATTCAAAATTCATTCGGAAGAGGGCCATTCGTAGAAAATGTAAGATATACATTTCAACAGTCACAAATATGGTACTAAAGAATCTTCTTAGAAAATAAAAGAATAATAATGTTATAAGTAACTAATACTTTGCCTGGAGGGCTGTCTTGAAAATCCCCATTGTACTCGAGAACATGATTTAAGTTAAAGTCTGGTATTTAACCGACTACATATGCTGTTCACAGGTGCGTAAACAAATAATATAGAATTTCCAAGCACTAAAGTTAGGACGAAAAGAAATACGCTGAGCTATTATTGGACTAAACGCAGTGGTGTCACAGATAAATCGGAAAGGTCCATGTTTTGCTTATCGTACAGTGACCCTTGGCTGTTGTGTGAGTTGAGAATGATTTGAGTGTAGCTAAAGTGAGCCAACTGCTTAATAATTCCTTTAACTGCATATAAATACATATTTAGAAAATATATGTTCAGCTACCTAAAAATACGTATATCCGGTGATTAGTTGCAGAAAAAGTAATAGTAATTGTTGGAACAGACAGCTCATTATGAAAAATTTTACACTTATTTATTACATTTTATTTGGATACATATAGCCTAGATTCACATTCTGCTAAGAGATGTTCCTACAAATTGTAATTTAACGAGAAATCTAGCTTTGCCAGTTAACGTTCAAGAGGATCTGCAACAGACAGAGAAAACCTTCGAGTACAAGGTGTGGACATTACAGAAGGTGTGAACACGCATGTTCTAGTTAAAGTAATTGCTGTAGCCTACAGGCACTGACCCTAACACTGTTGCGGAAGTTGTATGTCCTTCTCAGTCAAGCCTTGAGCAATGAGCACTGACTGTTCTTGACCTAAGCTGATCCTTCAAGTACGTCAAACAGCTATTTATGTCATTAAGTCTTTTTTGTTATAACTACTTTCAATTTAATGAATTATTCAACACAATTTCAAGCGATGCCAAAAATTATTCTTGGAACACAAAGAAGAATTGTAAAATGTATGCCAGGAAAAACAATAATTGCATTATGAATCACCATTCATAGCGTTTAGAATTTACCATTAGATCTTATTTGTAGCACGAATACACTAGCACCAGCCTCGGTAGCGTGGTGGTAGCATGTCTGCCTCACGTTCAAGAGGTCCCGAGTTCGAATCTCGGTTAGGGTGAGTTACCTGGATAAGGTTTTCGGGGTTTTGCCTTATCCTGATAGACGAATGTCGGGTAACTGTAAGCTCCATGGACCCCGGACTCATTTGAGCATCACTTCGCCCATTTTATTCATCGTCCGATATGACTTAACGTTGAAGAACGTAAATTAAAAAAAAAGAATTACAAGTTGCAAATGCAAGACTTAAGGCACCATCATTTGCAGACGTTCAAAAACAAGTTGTCTGGATTGATATATTAGTTCAATTACTCTCACATGTATAAATAAGCTATATTAATGTTCACGTGATTTTCTTTACTCTTACCACATCACAGAGGTTATATAAATGTTTTAAAATCCAAATCAAGAACAACTAATGTCAGAAATATTAAAGCAACAAAAAGGTTTATTTCAATAAATTGCCCCAATTAGCATGATTTGTTTTGTTTGTGGATCAGGAGTAGTAATAATTTATCTCTATTGCTGTTTACACTTATACAATCATTCAGAATGGAGAAAGTTTACATGCTATTCGCAGAAAGTTCAAAATATAAAATTCACTTCCCATGAAAATATCTTAAACCTATTGTACTTTCTTTGGTACAAGCAAGAATAATGAACATTTTGCCATGTAAAGAGTATATTCAAGTGAGGATATTTTCTTCCAAAATCTTCGATTTGCATTTTTGAAAGGTGCCTAAGATTACCAATTAGCCGAGCGGGATGACTCAGGCGGTTTCGTCTGTGACCCGCATTCGGGAGGCCCAGTTCGATTCCCGTGGCCGACCTACCTGACCCATGGGGTTTTTCGGTGGTTTTCCCGGGTGGCTACGCGAATGCTGTCCGCAAATTTCCTGTCCCTCCATTTCATACCATCTCTCATCTGGTGGTCTCTCTCTGCGTAGAAGTGTCGGCGGGAGTTTCGGCGGTGTATGGCAGGACGATATGCGCTGAGTGAACCACTTCCTCCTCCGGTAGGTGGGTTGCTGGCCTCCGGACCGACTGCTGGGACACTCCTCGAACCACAGTACCGAGGAATGTCCGTTGCCTGGCCTGCCGTGGGAGGTTTCCATCTAAATAAAGAGGCATAAGGTACAATAGACCAAGACTGGCCGCAATGTCGAATTCCCTCCGAAGGGGAAAAAATAACCAATTTTGGTATTTCACCAACTTCCTGTTGACAGAAACGGACAAGCGCGGACGTACACATATACATTTTCCTAAAAATGCTTATTCTGGGTACTTTAAAAAGTATTATCTCGGGATGGAACTTTTGCATGGAATGCTACACTTCAAGATTATTATAGGCAAGTATTAGAAAAAATAAAAAGTACAGCTAGGTATTTAAACGCCAACGTATTACTTATACCTCCTGCATAGAGGATTTCTTAAATAAAAAATTATTTGTAATAATTTTTCTCAGAGAGCAAATTAAGGGAGTTCTGTACACACAAGCTAACATTGTTTACTTCAAAGGTAAATTAGTTAATTGACCTATAATAAATCAATTTTCAGTTGAAATATTAATGTGAATTATGTAAAACTTGCCATCGTTAACAATCAACGCCAGAGTTAGAATCTGTAAATACGAAGTATACTACAATTCGTCCGATTTATATATTATATGTAATTTCCGACGTCCAGCTGCTCCTAAACATTGAGCTACTATGGCCAACATACCAGCACGACATTGAATTCTCCAACTGATTCGTGTTTTTTTTTTTTTTTTTTTTTTTTTCCTCCGGTAAACCACTAAGAGTTCTCAATGACTGCTCGTCTGGGTTGGTCTTTTAAAAATCCGATTAAAGGACACAGAGATATTAAACAGGCTTCAGAAGTCGCGGACTATCCTAGCGATGGGTTGCGACATATTTATAATTTTGACTCTGAATATAGAGTCAGTTTTCCGCCCAGAGAGGAATGACCTCGTGGCCCACGGGTTCCTGGGTGTGTCAAGGGGTCCGTCTGGAGATGGCTTCAAGTCTGACTCGGGGACCGGGGCTGGCATTTATGGGCCTAAGACGAGGCTATGGTACTTACTGGGAGGTTATTCTACAGTATTCCAGGCACAAATATATGCTATTTTGGCCTGTGTTTATCATATCTTAGGGATGCCCTGGCTGCATATTCGGATTAGTATCTGTTCTGACAGCCAGGCTGCCCTGAAGGCACTATGTGGTAGCACAACAAGGTCTAAGTTGGTGCGAGAGTGCCAAGAGACCTTGAATATTCGCTGTTCTTGCCGACCAGTACAGCTCTGCTGGGTTCCTGAGCATGCTGGGATCAGAGGAAATGAACTAGCTGATAGGCTAGCCAGGGAGGGTTCGGCCAACACGTTTATTGGTCCAGAACCTGTCCTTGGTATTACACCGAGAATGGCCAGATGTGAGATCCTTGATTGGTTATCACTTCAACATGGCACTTCATGGCGTAATCTTAGCACGGCTAGGCAGGCTCGATCTATGATCGAGGGGCCTAGCAAGAAAAACAGCAGGATTCTGCTAACCTTCAATCGGGTAAAACTTAGAAGTGTTGTTGGCCTGTTGACAGGGCACAACACTCTAAAGAGACACCTGCATGTGATGAAGTTCAGTGCAGATTCTACATGCAGGAAGTGCGGTGGAGAGGATGTCTTCTCTACATATTTTGTGTGAATGTGAAGCACTTGCTACACTTAGGCACTTTATTCTGGGCTCAGACAAACTGAGACCAGTTGATATAAGGAGTGCTCCTCCAAGACTTATCCTGTCCTTTTTGGTGGCCACGGGACTTGAATAAGCACTCCAGTAAGAGAGGCCCAATGGGCCCAATATGCGGCCTACGTGCAAGGGACCGAAAGGGCTCAACCCATTTATTTTCATTCATTCAAGAGTTCTCAAACGCATTAGACACCTATCTTAATGGTGACTTACTATGCTGTAAGTACTTTAAGGTCCGGGCTTTATAGTTCAAGAACCTATTAGGTCAATTAATGGGGATTAATTACTGCTTCACAGTAGCCGTGTGTAGGCCAAAGTATGGAAAGGTAGAAAGAAGGCCGTGGTTCAAATTCCGACTATGACATTGAATTTTTCAGTCTGTTTCTACCTTCCTATACTTTGACCTACACACGGCTAGTGTGAAAGATCAATTACTTTCCGGTATTCAATGTTACACGTTAACACTGCTAGAATAATTTTCACGAATACTACACCTCAATTCTAATATTTTTTATTCTATTTTATATTCGTAAAATGGTAGATTACGGTCAATGTAGTAGACATTAATAGACAATTCCAGTACACCTTCAATATCATTATTCGCAATAAACGGTAGCTGACCTGATTCCCAATGCGGTACGCCGCTGCTGATCTCCAAGTGGATGCGGGTAAGAAAGGAACTGCCGTGACCTACCCAGAGATTTGACCCTGCCCCCCAGCTGTGACGCAGTCTCTAGCCACCCGATCGATCTCCTGCCTCCTTACATCAGGATTCTAGAACCTTTAGAAAACTTTATCGCTCAGCAAAAACCTCGGCATTTCACCAGCAATTATGTCAGTATCTTTTGGCTAGTCAGCTGTTTCTAAAGTGACTACAAGAAGGCCATTTGCGTCAAAATGTGTTCGTACGCCAAAAATGGCTATGTTAAGAAGTCAATTATCGCTTATATAAACCGTTATTAATGTCCAAGAGATGTTTCAAGGTGATAGCCGTTTAAAAGCATAATTGCTGGTCTTGAAGAAGATAGCTTTGCCCGAGCCACGTGCAAGATTGACGTCGAGTACACAGCAGTAGTGATGAACGATCCTCTGAACTGGTTCGTGGTGCTTTCTGCTTCACTTCACTTTTAGAAGGTTAAATGTAATGGATTTTGAACTTATTAGCTGTCCACGATTCCTGGGAAGATTGAGGTACGAAAGCAATTGGTCGGCAAAGATTGTTTCGTAATTATTCACAGCCCAGTTATCTATACGCACAGGAATGGCAATTCTATAAACCTTCTTGTTTCAAACTACAACGATCCTGTTGTAAACATATGAGAGGTGAGAATGAAGAGACAGACACTTCAACGGAACGTCCTTAGCTGCTAATTGGTGGACAAAACCTGCTGATTCGTGGGTGTTTAGAGGCGGGGAATATTTCTGAATATTCTGAACAAAGATCCGGTTGAAGCACAATCATTCATATCAATAATGAACAAAACAAAACCATCCTACGTACTTGCTCCTTTTCTTTTTACTCCCGTCTAACTAGTATACCTCTTTTAGCTAGAGGGGAATAAATCCACACTAGGTCCCTATAAGGAATGTCCTGTGTTACACAGTGGGACAAGGACAGCGAATGTGTGTGGCAGAGAACCTCTGCTACACAAAGAGCAGACCGTTAAAAAAAACATGCGCCCTATTCCCTCTGTACACCGAAAGCGAGAAGATTCATTCACAAAAGTAGAAGCAGTCAGAATGTTTTTTAACTGTCTGAACTGTACTGACATGGGGTGCCATAAACCTGCCCAGGGAGGGTGAGGGAACCTTCACCAACCCCCCTGCGTCTCATCCGTCCGAGACTTTCTCTCCTGTGGAGTATACCTAGATCTACATTCCAGGGTTGCAGAGTCCATAATTATAAACCCAAATAAGTTTTAGTCACGAACTCTTATAACGAAGGAAGCTGACGCACCCTTTCTGAATACGATGCACGCAATGAACGATAGCAGGCGCAATGACCTTAGGCAGGCTCATGAGGCGAAAGGGTGTAAGGGAAGACTCAGCCTACTGTGCCCCACAAATGTTTTAATTTTTCGGACCTGTGTAATCGACTTTCAGATGTTAGCACATTATTTATGCCGCATTTGTTCGCGAAATCACGGTAATCAATATAACCCGAAGTTTAGAAGCTTTCCTTAAATTACTCGGTAATCCCAACACCTCTTAATAATACCTAAAAAATCTATCTACAGATTACAAGAGAATACTTGACCTGTTTGACAGTTAACATTATAAACTCAAAAATGTTGTACTGAACTGCTGGTCTAGACATTGCGTTTTTTCAAAAGTAAAGATATTTCAGTTTTCTGAAAATTTCATACTTACTGCAGCATCAGTGAACTTCGAAGGTTTTTGAATTCTAAAACAGTATGCCTTAAATAAATCTTTTGTCTCACAGAAATAAGTTTCATTCGCTAGGCTAAATCTGAATACAAATTAAACCCTACCTTTTAAAATAATAAATTCAATTTAATTACAGAAGTGAAATAATTATTTAAAATTTCACAAATAATTAAATTAAAACAAATTAATTAAATAATTAAATTATTGCGTTCTTAAATTAATACCATATCTTAAATTATAAAATACAAGGGGCGTCCAGAAAGTACGTTCTGTTTCAATTTATCTCCGCTGCAGCGCTGCGATCGCAGTTCCGCACATGCGCGGTAGACGCTCTGTATCAAGGAGAAGAAACGTGCGCCAATGTGAGATCGCTGTCAGACACGTACGCTTTGTTGTGCTTGTTTACAATGTCGGTGTTGATTGAAAATCCCGCCGCTTGTGAAATCAGATCTTTGATTCGTTTTCTGAATGCTAGGAAAGTGAAACCAATTGAAATTTATCGGCAAATTTGCGATGTCAAAAGGTGTTGTTTCTTCACGACAACGTACGATCACACACTGCAAATGCGACGAAAAAATCTCCTACGGGGATTTGGCTGGGACGTGATTGACCACCCCCCCCCCCCCCCCCCCCGTACAGCCCTGACCACGCTCCTAGCGACTTTCATCTGTTTTTGCATATCAAATCTTTCCTTGGCAACAAACACTTCCACAATGACGAAGAGCTGAAAGGAAAGTTTTCCAGCTGGTTGAAGACACAAGCGGCAAACTTCTATGAAGAAGGTATACAAAAACTTGTACCCGCTATGACAAATGCCTGCAAAATTTTGGCAGTTATGTGGAAAAGTAGCTTAGGAGTTATAGAATTTTGTGCAATAAATAATTTTTTTGTATCTGTACACAATTTAATTTTATTTTAGAAAGCTAACCTCATAAAATTAATAACTCAAAATATTTTATTAATTAATATATTTACGAGTAATGAAGTCATAAGTAAATATATCCCGAGAAATTCTGCACTCCTATTTTGCTATTTCAGGCTGAAAATGTAAAGATTAAAATATATTTATTATTCCAGCACAAGAAATATTAACTGGAAACTACAATGTGGACAGAACTGGGAGCAGCTGTTCAACTTCATCGCTTTCATCGTCCTTTGGAACACCTGAGGAGAAAATGCAAACCTGTTATGGAGAAAACTTATGTTATTATCTTTCCCAATTATTCTTAAAACAGATTTCAGATTACACTATTATCCACAGCATTTTCTTATTAAAATGCCATACATGTCCATCGCAGTCTAGTTTAATGTTGATTTTCTAAAGACAAAAATTAATGTGAAAAATGCAACATGACAAAAAGGCAGGAATGAACAGACATGCTTGTTGGAAATCCAATGTATTTTACCATCTTATTGCTTGAAAGTACAAGAGGTGTCCGTAAAATAAGGTCTCCAATTGTGTTTGATATAGAAAACATGTTTATTGTCAATGAATGTTACATTGATGGAAAGGCGGAGCTTACAACTATTTTTCAACGTAATCACCATTGCGGTCGATGCACTTTTGCATGCGCTGTGGCAGTTTCTGTATACCCTTGTCATAGCACTCTCCCGGCAAGTTGCGCAGGTAGCACTAAACCTCGTTTTTCAAATCATCGTCGGTCTGGAAATGTGTTCCGCCCAGGTGTGACTTCAACTCAGGAAACAGATGACAATCACTAGGTGCTAAGTCTGGACTGTAGGGGGGATGGGTGAGGATGTCCAATTCGTACTGGGCCAGGAGATCAACACTTCAACACGTTGCCGTTTATGGTCTGCGGTGAGCATTTTGGGGACCCACCTCGCACACACCTTGCGATAATGCAAATGTTCGGTCAAAATCTTGTCAATCGTAGTCTTACTGACTTCAGGGATAAGTTCGCACAACTCACGAACTGTCACACGCCGATCTTTAAGCATTTCTTGCCTCACTTTTGCAATTGTTTCGGCTGAAACCGAAGGCCGACCAGAACGCAGTTCGTCATGGACGTCTGTACGTCCGTCTTTGAACTCTCTGACCCACTTTCACACGTTTTTGACGTCCATACACTGTGGCCCATAGACTTCGCATAACTGATGATGAATTTCAGTGGGGATAGTGCCCTTGGCACTCACAAAACGGATCACTGCACGCAACTCGCACTTGGCGGCGGAAGTGATAGGAAGCTCCATCGCAAACGGCTGTCCAGCCAAGACTAATGGTTGCAATGGGTTCTTTGTGGTGGGGATTTGAAGGGGTGAAACCAAGGTACACGCCAGTGTTGTCGGATCTCGAGTAACAGCGTTCCTCACGGCTCCAGCGCCTTGGAAACCTATTTTCCGGACACGCCTCGTAGCATACCACTGTAAAACTGCTGAGGATTTGTAAGCTGCGTTCAGGGATGGGGTTTGTTATTGTAAAACCATATATAATCTCTCCTTCCTCTCCAGTGGATGAAGAGAAAATTGCCCTTTTTTTCAGACTCTACTCTCTATAGTTTATCAGTAAGTAATCAAAGTTTTATTACGAAAGTTCATTTTCCATCTGCTGTAATTTGAGATAAATATTTGCATAAATCGGTACACTGCACATACTGACTTCAAGTTCAATGTCATTTCTACACAATTGCTAGAAATAACTAAATATCGAGAGAACATGTTGTACACTTCGAACCATAATTGCTGGAGATTAACATTTTTGTCTCTCACCTAACGTTTGCGTATTATACAATTCTACATTTCCTTTTAATGGAGAGAACTTCAAAGTTATTTCTAAAAATATTAAAGGTAAATAAACTTCATTTGCACGCAAATATATCTTTGACATATAGTATTTTAAGCGTAATCGTTACCCCTCTTTTTAGAAAATAAAAAATTTCAAAATACGTTGGGATGATTTTTCTTCAAGATTTCTTGTCAGTGCTCTCGTAGTTTAGGATATATTCCACTTTTGTTTTTTACTTACGCTTTCTCTTCCTCCCTGACTCTCATGCACAAAATATTTTTTTCTAAAATGCTTTTCTATACTGAGGGTCAAATCGTTTTTTCCCCGAGAAATTTGTTATTGATTTTTAGGGTGGAATATAATACCTACTAGATGTAGCAGAGAAAGTAAAAAGCACAAAAACCAATAAAATGTTGAACTAAACAGAATACCATAAGACTATTAAGCAGTTAAAAAAATTCCAGTAGATAACCAAGAGATTATAGTTATCATTAGTGGATCTTGCTGGTTAGAAGACCTTCACCTGACAACGGCCCTCAAGCTTGATTATCGACGATGTGCCTTTCACTATGGATATAATTCCATCTCTCTCTGTCTCTCTCTCTCTCTGTCTCTCTCTTTCTCTCTCTCTCTCTCTCTCTCTCTCTCTCTCTCTCTCTCTCTCTCTCTCTCTCTCTCTCTCTCTCTCTCTCTCTCTCTCTCTCTCTGTGTGTGTGTGTGTTAATAGCACTGACGATTCAAAACAAAATACTAACAATATGAAGTGCATATACATTTTACTAAACAATGCAAATAGAAGCCCACAAGGATAAAACGACATTCTTTTCTATCCATATGGTTAGAAATCAATCACTTTTAATTCCTTCCTCAGTCATTGTGGTGAATTTCAAGCAGCCCTATCTAGCTGTGCATACATTTTATTTTATAGTTTTAAATTAGCCAGCGTGACAAACTTAGGAAAAATAAAATAATCGAATGTCTATTTAATTCCAAGTTGCAGGATGCACCTGTTGAAAGAAATCAACCAAGAAGAAAATGCCTACAAGTCTATTGTTGAAGAAATGAGTAGTAGAAGTTTTAACAAACATTAAGATGCTCTATCAAGCCTTTCAAAGACTTTGAAGAAGGTAATACTAATGCATGGTAATCCAAATTTCCACATGATTAAAAAGCAAAGAAATACGCATATAAATAACATGTGCTCTGTCACATACGTATGATGCGCCTATATATAAAACTTACTTAATAGGAAAACCCTAGAAGACGACAAAATCCTACGTTAAGCAGATCTACTTAAAATTTTATGATAAATACATTTTTTCTCTGTACTGAAACACGTGTTTTGTTATTTGTTCTTTTTGTTCAATAGTAATATTTCTTAAAATGGGACGTCATTATTCGTTTGTTTTATGACCTGGACACAAAATGGAACTTCCAATTCATAACATAATGACCAAATGTTAAAGGATTGCCGTAAGTCAGATGACATTATCCGACTAAAATGAGCTTGCGCACCATCTTGTAATAACTGCACCCGTCAGATAATGTCCAGAGGTACATTATAAATTAAGTAACGCAGCTCATTTCTGAGAAACTGTATTCCAGGCACGGAGGAAAGAAATGAGGACCAATAAGACGATCATGAGTAACTCCACCACAAACGTTCAGCCATACCTTATATTGATTACGGTTCTATCACAAATTATGAGGGTTAAACTGAAATTAAATGTTATTTATGGACCTACTGTGGTTCTCATTCTGTACTAGACGTGAAACAGCTTAATTGTCCTCAGAGGCATAGCTCTTTATTTTACGTGCCGTAGATCTACGACATGGGGCCACTCACTTTTCTTCCCTTGAAAATGATGCCACGCAGAGGACTTTTACGCCCAAAAAAGTCCGCTGCCATCTGCAGTGTTTGAACAGAGGCTAGCATGTTAACCTTAGACCACAGAGGGCGAGATGTTACCATCGTATACTATTATTTGTTATACATTACCAAAATAAATTGTGCAGGGGAGACCATTTTGAGAACCATCAAAATTATGAGAATGAGTGAAGGTACGTTGTCAAAAAAAAAATGTGATCATTCTTTATTGAACAGCCGTCGTACCTATCTTTATTTCTTTTAAAACCAGTTTTGATGTCATATTTCCTTTATTACCATATTCACTATTAATATAAAGCACTGTTGTAAATAAACAAGTCTTGCAATGGTTGGAGCATCTGTCGCTGACTGGCGGAGTCTAGGCAGCCGTGCATAGTACTGGCAATGTATTTACCAAATTGTCACATCTCTTTTGACACAGAGAGGGGTAGCGCTAAATAATACATTCAAGATAAACAAGACGGACCTTACAAGGGAACTATCCCTGTACTCACACAGCTACCTACCCGAAAATTTGATGGTATAATGCGTACAACGTACAACCATAACACGGAGTACAACCATAACCCCCAAAACTTAAGCAAGGAAAGTGCCGCATACGACTGATGTACATCCTTCGTCAGTTTTGCTCCTGGTGCGGGGGCCGGGCTTCTTACGTATGCCATGTGTAGACCGATACACGTCAGGGGTAAGCCATCTCTTCCATACAATACTGTGTTATTATGCCTGTATGTTCCTGCGGACTGATTTTCCGGGACTTGTAGCTATACTCGGCACCCGACTTTTGGCACACAGACCCCACATAGAGCGGAAATGCCATCAAACTCTCAAACGAATACAGGTTTCAGTACAGTGATAGTTTCCTTGTTAGGAAGTTATAGAAAAAGTTTACAATATAATTCCATAAGCTTATGCCTGTTGTATTCTACTATTCCTATTGTATGCATAAGGAAATATGTAATGAAACCCTGTTTACGAACTTGTATTCCAATTAACTTGTGGTAGATGAAAAAATAGCAAAATATTAAATATAATAACTGAATCACTACTCAATAATGAACAACACGGATTCAGGCAAGGCAGATGCTGTGCTGATCGCGTCTTAACAATAAAACAAATACAAAACAGAAGAGAATTCAATTTAGAGACCCATATATCATTTGTTGATTACGTAAAAGCATTTGACAAAGTTATACGGCAAAAGCTATGGGATATAATAACTGAAAACGGATATCCTCAACATTTAATTTTAATGATAAAGAAAATGTACGAAGGGACTTATATTAGCATGGATAATGGTTTTAAGACAGAAACTATCAACATAGGTGTAAGGCAGGGCTGCCCAATGTCGCCAACTCTTTAATATTTATACCGACGCAGCAGTTGCCGAATGGCAAGTTCAGTTAAAAGTAGATTTTAAGTTAGGTCGGTCAATCTTAAACACAGTCCTGTTTGCAGATGATCAGGTCATTCTGTCAGATACTGAAGACAGATTACAAATAGCGTTGTACCAACTCCACAAAACAATGTCAAAGTATTTATCATTTCAGCAGAGAAAACGAAAGTGGTGGCTTTTATTGGTAAGTACCCAACACGGTCCAAAATGCTCCTCAAAAACAAATTACTAGAACAAGTTAAATATTCTAATTACTTAGGATGTGATATTTCCTATCAGATATTTAAAACAAAAGATTATAAATTTCAAAACGTGTGTGGCACTATAAAACGAACATTGAAAAACAAAACAAGAAGAGATACCATATTAAAGTTTTATAAAACTATGGCAGAGCCTGTTATATCTTATGGAGCCGAGACCTGGTCCTTGAACAGAACTGATAAAAGAATAATTGAAACGGCTGAAATGAAATTGTTGAGGTACGTAGCTGGCTGTAGTCTTAAAGATCACATTAAAAGTAAAACAATAAGATGACAACTAAAAATATTTACTTTAAATGACAAACTCAAGGAGTACAAACTCAAATGGCAGGATCATCTCTCTCGAATGCCAGAAGAAAGACTCACCAAACAGGCCTTGCAGTATAAACCATTTGGTATTAGAGATGTTGGAAGGCCACGGAGACGCTGGGAATATCCCTTCTGAGCCGAAACAGGCCTATATGGCCTATCTTGAAGGTTGATGATGATGATGATGAATGGAAAAATAAGTCTTTTTTTAAAGAATAATTTATACGCGTACAAGATTGAGTAGAAAAAAGTCACGTGGGTATACATAAGATTTTAAGAGCCATTTGTGGAAGATATGGTAGAAAAAGCATCAGGTTTTTCAATGCCAACAGACCTAGCTACTCCTATAAACACTGAATTATTTTCTTTATCGTTATAAAAATTTTAACTGCTTTTGATAAGAGGATTAGAAAGGAGCAGAGAAATGCTTCAGAATTCCAGAGGCAAGTCATTCCACGCCACTGTAACGGCTGCACCTGTCAGACTCCCTGAAGAGCAGAAGGACGAAAGTGACTTGTCAGTGTTGAGAGCCAAGGTCTGAATACATCATAAGCGAGAGAAGGGTACATATAATGATAGGGACGTATTCTCAGGTAGCTAGCAGCAATGGAGAACAGGATTAGACGTCTTACGTATACTCCCATTATAAAACGTGTCTGATACAGACATTAGTGCCACTTTATGAAAGATGTGTCATGACTTGACTTTCGAGACTCGCGAGACGAGCATTAAACCATATTTTACATATAAAACGAAAAAGAATATCAAATATAGTAGCGTCTTCGTCTGATGTGCTTCAACAATAATATCACTTAAGAACTGCAGCTTGCTTGCCTTTGGCGAAATTTGCCAAAATGACAATCTTAGTTTTCTGTGTAGTGGAGCTTATAAACTGCAACTTTATATTTAATGCGATATGGACTTTATGCATCATATGACAGAATTAGAAATCACCATTTTTTCTTTGCAGCAGAGAGACAGATTTTAGTTCAATGTTTCCTCTAAAAATTTGCTCCACTTCCAAACATAGCGTGCATGGTTGAAGCAATTGGATATTTCTTCATGTAGAAGATTTTATTTTCTCCACTCTTGCTCTGAATGGCACTTGCAAATGACACTTTTTGAAACAAGATAAGCCATTTTCTCAGAAAATATTAAGGATAAGCTAAATTAAATTTTGATACGATATAATACCTAAACTCTGACACTGACATCCACACACTGGCGAAAAAAATGCAACATCAAGGATTACTTCAATTCAATGAAAAGAAAATATGAAGGCATCTATGACAACAAAACCAGCGCAATAAGACAGACATGTAAGGAAGTCAAACGTTACCGAACCATGTCTAAAGTGGGACGTTGTATACAGGCCTTGAAATGTCATGCTCTTTTATAAAATCGCGGGAAACAACTGAACAGCGATAGCACTTTAAAATTAGTCAGCATAACATATCTCGAAAATGGCTGATTCCATCAAAATTTACGTTTTTTTAATAAATTGTGTTTTAAACATCTGCATTTCTTCTCTCTCGTGTAGTACATTTTTATTTCTCTCTCAAGCTTTACATTATATAAAATTATGAAAATAGTCTCCGAATGAAGGTATTCAAATGCCATTCTCAGAAACCTAAATATAATTAGGGAATTGATGGAAATTGTTATTCCACATTATCCGCGGTAGGGCAAGGTATGAATAAGTAGAGTTAAACTGAAAAATTGAATGTCATAGCCGGGATTTGAACCACGGATCTCCCGGTCTCAGTCCGGTACCACTGAGGTACCAAGGCAACATGGCACAATGCCATTAAATTCTCCAACTGACTCGTATGTTTCCCGGTAAACCACTAGTTCTCATATACAATGAGATACACACCCTTTATGGCGACTTACTATACCCTAAGTACTTAAGTACCAGGTTTTATATAACCTTGAACATTTTCAATATAATACACAACTGCGAGATTACATTACACTATTTACATCTCAGAGAAAATGTTGGAAGTGTCCTCCACCAGCATCTATACTGTTTGCACTCGTCTCACCATATTCTCTGAAGTTTTACGAAGAGTATCCTCGACAATGGTACTTATTTCGTTTCGGATGGATTCCTTGAGAACATCAACTGTCCGTGGCCTATTCCTGTACACTCTATTTTTAGATACCCCCATAAGAAAAAATCCAGTGAGGCTAGGTCAGGAGATCTGGGGGGCCACAGACTTTTGAGATTATTCGATTATCAAAGAAACTGGTTACAAGTTCTATGGTGTCAGATGTATGGCACGTTGCTCCATCTTGCTGGAAATAACCTCTCAATTCGACACCATCTGCGTAAAACTTCAGAGAATATGGGGAGACGAGTGCAAACATGTATAGATGCTGGTGGAGGACATTTCCAACATTTTCTCTGAGATATAAACAGTGTAATGTAATCTCCCAATTGTGTATTATATTCTCCCAAAGTTGCACGTATGTCCTATTATTGGTTCAATTATGGCCTACTGAAATGGTTCAGGTTTATATGGATCACACGTTTAACAACTATTAGGTTAACTGTTCTTCACACTAGCAGTGTATAGGTTAAGATATGGATAGGTAAAGTGAGACTGAAAAATTCAATGCCATAGTTAGGAATTCTCATTTGGAGAATGCCATGGTTGCCATGTTGCTCACTGGTTAAGAACGATCGGACGCAGAGGAGATCCGTCGTTCAAGTCCCGGCTATGGCACTGAATGTTTTACACCAATCCTACCTATTCAAACCTGAACTTCAGGACTTGTCGAAAATTCTAGGATATCTCACTCCTAAAAAACGTACCTCTACACACATTGTACACTTACACTTTATGAAAATGTTAAGGCTTCATGCCTTTCAAAAGCCATCCCCATCTCAGTTTCAACCCTTTACTTAGAGAATGCATCCATGTAATGCCGATAAGAAAAAACTACTCTTTGTGCGATTGTATGTATTGAAAGTCTAAAATGTCAATTTAAACATTACAGCAAATCCACATTAACGTGAACGGTTGAGTAATGATTAGATAGCACTGTCAACCAAAAGTCATGAGTCATGCAATTCGGTTTTCACGGAAGGTAGTGATTTTACTTACAGTCCAGTACAAATAATACAGCATCATTATCTACATAGCCCGAATTTGTATAATCATGTTCCAAGATAGCTATCTGCATTCCGTAAGACCAAGAAAACACAGGATCGTGCAAGAACTTATTTGGTTGTTTGACTTTCTCAAGTTCAAAGTAATGAGATTTCCAGGCAATAACATATAATTAAATTTACAACGCTGTGATAGCATCTGTGAATGATTTGAATCACTCAGGAATAAAATCACGTACATTAAGAACGAAATCCAAGAGGATTTGAATAAAGCAGAAGAAACGAGAAAAACACGTGTTATCGTACACCACTCAGGAAACCATTACTTCCAAATCTGTATGGCTTAAATCGCGCCAGATTATGAACATAAGCCATACGTAAATAATTTGTTCTTTCACACTAGCCGTGTGTAGGACGCACTATGAAAGGGTAGAGCCAGACTGAAAAATGCAATGCCATAGCCGGGATTTGAACCACGGATCTTCTGGTCTCCGTCCAGCCTCTCTAAACCATTGACCTACTGTGGTCAGCGTGCCAACATGACATTAACAGACTCTTATTTTTCCCGGTAGAACTCTAAGTGTTCTCATAAACACATGAGACAACTACCTTAATGGCGACTTACTATGCTGTAAGTACTTCATGACACGTTGGCCATAGTAGCTCAATGGTTTAGAACGGCTGGACGGAGGCCAGAAGATCCGTGGTTCAAATCCCGGCTATGGCATTGAATGTTTCAGTCTGCCTCTACCCTTTCATAGTGCGTCCTACACACGGCTAGTGTGAAAGAACAATTTCCATTAATTGTACCTAATAGTGGTCCGAACTATAAAGCCCGGGCCTTAAAGTACTTACAGCATAGTAAGTCGTCATTAAGGTAGTTGTCTCATGAGAACTATGAGAACTCCTTGTGGTTTACCGGGAGAAACACGAGTCAGTTGGAGAATTTAATGTCATGTTGGCACGTTGGCCATAGTAGTTCAATGGTTTAGAGTGGCTGGACGGAGACCAGAAGATCCGTGGTTCAAATCCCGGCTATGGCATTGAATGTTTCAGCCTGCCTCTACCCTTTCATAGTGCGTCCTACACACGGCTAGTGTGAAAGAACAATTAATTTCCATTAATTGTACCTAATAGTGGTCCGAACTATAAAGCCCGGGCCTTAAAGTACTTACAGGATAGTAAGTCGCCATTAAGGTAGTTGTCTGATGTGTTTATGAGAACTCCTAGTGGTTTACCGGGAAAAACACGAGTCAGTTGGAGAATTTAATGTCATGTTGGCACGTTGGCCATAGTAGCTCAATGGTTTAGAGCGGCATTGAATTTTTCAGTCTGGCTCTACCCTTTCATAAGACATACGATTTAAACGGTATATTTTAAATATGCCGTAATTTAATTTTTAAACTTAATTAAATTTTAAATATATAAATTTTAAATTTTAAATATTTTTAATTTAAAAGTATGTTTCAACAAAATAATCGATGGGTATAGTTGCACATTGAGTCACAATAAGATAGGTCAACCTTAATTATGCATTTTACAATGGAGATGGGCCTCCAAAATCAAGCCTAAACTACCATCTTCAAGAAGTTATTACTTATTCAATCCCAGTAATATCCTTTTATTTCCGTTCCATTTGTCTGTCAGTAGACTCTGAAAAAAGGTGCATACCGACCGCTGAGTGAAATCCCTCCCATCAGGACAATATCTCATTCCCTCCTACGGAACAAAGGACATTTTGGTTATTTGTGATAAATGGCCCATCCTCCCCAAAATTCCTACCTGATATCATGTGGCTTCAGTTCCCAACCACTAAAGGGAATAATGTCCATCATTATCACTGGAAGGTTCCTGCTTGCGCATTGGTTTGCTGGATATATACGATTTTAAAGACTCCAAGAGGTCAAAAAGACAGAAATAGGAAATCTGTTGATTATACCGTTCAATGTAGCCTACGCAAGCAATAAATCTAACCACACTGTCAAATTTAAATTTCACTATCTCGGAGAGTGATAGCAAAAGTTGCACGTACTTCGGTCGAACAGTGGGTTCCCCTTGCTGCTTGCGGGGCTGTAGACATTCGAGTAATTCACTTGAACGCATTGTAAGCAATTGTATTCCAAGTCTATTTGTTCAACAGTCACTCTGAAGGAAAGTGAATCTAAGGGCCACATCAGCGTGTGTTGTGTTTCGTGTGCAAAGACCTAATTGTGAGGTTAGCAACGTGTCTTAAGAGAAATCTGTTGTTTCTATTACTACTAACATATCACGTATGCATTTTCGTAAGTTAAATAAGTTAACCTAGTAACGCACAAACTAATTTAAAAAATCGCTGACAGCTTACATGCTTTGATGTTATCCAAATACTCTTTCCAAGTTCTCTCGGGTTTCAAGCCAGGTGTAGATGTGGTGATGTACCAACAATATATGCTCCCGAAACGTCGGTACATCACCACATCTAGACCTGGCTTGAAGCCCGAGAGAACTTGAAATACTCACGCCGCCAGGTAAGCTACAGCTCCTATTAAAATACTCTTTGTATCAAAATCCAATTTGCTTGACATAGTCACGCCTGTTATTTTTCCCCGTTGACTTTTGTTGTAATACTGTCGCACGTTTACGTTTCTGATCACTTATAATAGCTCGGCTTTAACTTGTACAATGTTCTGAACACGTTCTGAAATGTAATACTTATACGAAACATAATTTAGACGCAAAATGAAAGTAAAAAGTATCCGCCTAAATAAAACAGTCTGAGCAAGTGTTTACATGTAAATAGCAATAGCGTTTCACATACATGCAGTATTAATATGGGGTATTGATCAAGGGCTTTTTTGTTTCACAACGTATCTTTACTCATCATCATAACTTTGATGGCCCTTTTCAAAATAGTCTCCACTGAATGCAATGCACTTGTCCCAGCGATTCTGCCTGTCTTCAAAGACATTCTGGAATACATTTTCTGATCCTTCAAAATCGCCTCCACAGCCTTCACCACTGCTTCTGATGATGGATAATGCCTCCCACGAAGGCGTTTCTTCAAGTTAGGGAATATAAAAAAGTCACATGGGGCTAAATTCAGACTATAAGCAGGGTGAGAGTTGACTTTTGCAAGATATTCAGCAGCATTGGCAATATGTAGCCACGCATTATCGTGGTGCAGCATCCAGCCTGCTTCATGGAAATGTGATCTTTTGCGCCTGATATGGACTTGCAATGTTTTCAGGACATCCCTGAAGTATTGTCCAGTTACTGATGTTCGTGCAGGTACAACAAGCTGATAAACCATTCCATGAATATCAAAGAATGAGATGACCCTAACTTTCCCAGCAGAAGCAACCACTTTTGCTTTTTTGGGGGTTGGTGATGAAGGAGATTTCCACACTGAGTTTTGCTGTTTGTTCTCAGGATCAAAATGGCGTAGCCAAGTTTCATCAGCAGTGATTACGTTTGAAAGAAACTCCGGATCTTCCTCTGACATCAACTTTAACTGCTTGTTACCTCCATTGCAGTGGTAGGCGATACTGAACATGTCTGAACTTGCCTGATTCTCACAGGTGGGAACCAGGAGTATCAACAATGAAACTACTACGGCGTGTTTGTTTCACATTAAGCCAACAGAATATAATAAGATTAAATTGTAGTGCGAAAAATTATGACTAAAAAAATATGATCATTCTTTATTGAACAGCCCTCGTACAGCTTATTCAAGTATTTGTCTTCAATATAACCTGGGACTTAATTACTTACAGCATAGTAAGTCGCTACAAAAAGGTATGTATCTCATATGTGCGTATGTATATGAGAGCCCCTTAGTGGTTTACCAGGAAAATACCAGTCAGTTGGAGAATTTAATATCATTCTGGTATGCAGGTCATAGTAGCTCAATGGTTAAGAGCAAACAGACAGAGACCGGGAGATTCGTGGTTTAAATCCCGGCTATGACATTGAATTTTTAAATCTGACTACCTATTCAAATCATCGCCTACACACGGCTAGTGTGGAAGAACGATTAATTTCCAAAAATATTATATTTCTCACTACCTCCCTAAACAACCAGGATGAATAAGTTTTAAATTTGATCGACAAAACCACTATTCATGTGTGAGAATCGACATTCAACTGCTTAATCTTAGCAATATAGGTTGACAGATTAAAAACAGAAAACAGCTAAAATGTAGTCATGAGAACAAATAAGCAAACAAAATGAGAACGCTGACAAGAGGTAACCTTCACAAAATTCCACCAACAAAGAAGGCCGTTGAGAATTCTCTAGTGTTGAGTGAAATGAAACTACTATGATAAAGTTCCTTGTTCAGAGTCGAATGAACTTCATCAAACTTGTACCATGTACTCTGTCTTCGAGCAAACAGTAACTTGAAGGTGGATATTTCTTGTCTGCAAGTTTAGAATCTGTATTGTTTCTTAAGCAGGTAGTTGTATCAAACTTCTCAACGGGAGGAAAGCCTACAGGATGGAGTGGGAGGATATATGGGTGTCCTCAAGCGATACTGGCATGTGATTCATCACGCTAGTCCCGTGTCTCATCGGAAATTAGCCTGGACGTGTTCTACTGGGGGGTCCCTTGCTCTGGGCGCTTCTCTCCCCACATTTTGCGGCCCAAATTAAAAACTCTGCTTCAATTATTAGATCCAAGCTCTTTCTAAAGAAGTTCTTGAAACTTTTCCTTCTCTCCGTTCACTCTCCTCGGTGCAGCAGCTCTTGAAAACGAGCAATTAACCATTGGAAATTTACTTTGTTTTCTTTTTCTTGTTCGTTTCTCCTGGTTAAAATGAGTGCTGCTTTAATAACCGCGAAATGCTTAAGTGGTTTTATTTTCTCAGCTAACACAACTTTGCACTAATTAATCAGCTAACTCAATAGAAAAGAGCAGATGAAAGCGTCCCAGCGAGCGTTATTATTTCGAATTTCAAACTAGACTTGTAACTAAGCAACTTACAGTGTAACTGTCGCTAACTATTTTGCAGTACCAATTTAATGTGTTACATTCATATGACTTATTCCCTTCATTCTTCTATAAATTTATTCATACAAAAGTTTACTCGTCTATATACCTCTTGTCAATAAGAGTTAAATTCTCATCACACTTTTACATATTGATCGCTATGTAATGGCTTTCAAACTCAAGTGCTCTTTGGACAAAATGAATAACTTCCTATTTCAGAAAATTCAAACCAGTAAAAAGGAATTAGGTAATGGTTAAATGCATGCAAAAACTACATTAAATGGGTACGTAAATGAGATCTGTTTGTACACGAGGGGGCTATTATAGAATACCATTTACATGTCAAAAAATAACTGGAATTTAAATAAAAATCACCAAATCATGATTATATGTGTACCAGGTATAACTGTGACCAACTGTCGCTTGTAAAAATCCTGCTATTCATTTTGTTATAAAAATAATGTATTTAGAAAAATGTTACCAACGGAGGTTAATATGAAATAGTCGGATATTATGGAAAAGATGGTTTAAAACACTGAAAAATTAATTTGGTTTCATAAAACATGAAACATAATTGCTTTAAAATAGACGAAACATCTGTAAACAAATGTTTATAGGACTGAACCATAGACCAGGTATAGAATAACAGAAAATATAGGTTTTGTTTGCATTTCAATGAATTCAAGTTTTTAAAAAATATACTTTGGATTTAATCTACGCTATATTTATTTATATATAATTGTTCAGCTACTAATATTACACTCAAATTCGTTTTTTTTTTAATTTCATTACTATTCAGTATATTTTGCACGGTTATATGGAACATACTTTTACGTTGGGTATTAAATACCTGATATTCCGTAATACCCGGCACAGCATCTTGGATAATGAAACTTTAAAGTAATGGATAAAACATAGCCATTGGATTAAAATGCTTTAAAATTAATCTGCAAAAACTTTTGAATATCGCAAAACACACTATTCTGTACCGAGTGAAATGACAAACAGTTGACTCTTACTGCAGTGCATCATAGGAGTCTTGCTTGACTACTTCATGGCACACTCCACATGGTAGCAGCAAACAGAGCAAAAATTTGGTATTCCATATTATCCTCTTCTGCTCTATATAACATGTTATCTATCTACAACATTTCACCATTTCTGCAGAAGTTATTCATACGTTATTCACCGTAATTTCAAGGTATAGATTTAATTTGTAATAAAAGAGCCCTTTCAGAGGAAATTAAAATTTTCGACAGGTTTTTCCCTGTAAGGGATTGCTCCGGCTGGGGAATTTTCTTGAACATACTTGGAAGATGCTGAGCTTAAACACCAAGTTTTGTATTTAACCGATGTTTTAATTTTAGGATGATGGCAATCCATCTCTCCTTCTCCCTCTCCCTATCTCTCTCCCCCTCTACGTTTTAGTTTACTATTCGGCTATTTGGATAACTCTCATCACTGAAAGATATAGGATTACAACATTCCCAGATTGTAATATTTATTGCGGATGGGGAAAGGATTAAGAAGCTCGAAAAATGTCCGCCGATATATTTCGGTTAAAACTGCGAGAATTATGGTTTGTTATGAACTTCACAGGCACTACGGAGCTGATTTCTAAGCAACAGAACATAACCTCTTATAAACCATTGTAATAAAATTTCATATTTCATATAGGGGGAATACATTACGTTATCATTTGAGATTTAAAAATTCAGCCCTTAAACACCAGTTAAGTCAGCTAATGAGACGAAGAGCGAAACTGAAGGGGGAAACATGAATATGATTCGAGTTCCATAGACTACGATCGCTTATTTACATTTTCTTTGCGCAACTAGTTGTATCTTAACTTTCTTAAATATAGGCTAAAACTGAGACAGTATATAAGCACATCTTTGCCAGCTTTTATTTTCCATTCCATTTGCATTACCTTACACCAATTCTTTTTTAGTTGTGGAAGAAGACAGTACCCGTGTTCATAAGAAAATCACGGACTCACAATTTACCTCAGCATCCTAATGGTTCCTTTTCCCAGCGCTCTGCCATCTTTGTTAACCACGGGAAGACAAAAGAGGATCGCACCGAATCTCGTAAAACAGGGAGGTCTGCGAAGTCGTGTACGTATTGGTCAGGATCGTGATCCATTATTTGTGCTTTGGAAAATGGAATTGTGTGGTTCTTGTGGTTAGATCTCAGCCACGGCGCCACTAGGTCGCAAGCTTCTCTATTACACACCAAAGTCTTCCTGCAGGGACAACTTCTGGCTACCAGATTAACAATTTCTTTCCTTCCGTTTTGTTTTAGCAACTCGTATACGCGGTTTTCTGACCGCAGCCGCAATAAGAACTACAAAAAAAATCACGTATGTGTTGCGGAGTTACTTCTCCATTTGAAATGAGGCTGGTGTTAGTGGAATGCCACGCTCTCTGTACGGTTATAGCTTGAGACCGCCAGATCATAAATAATTTAGATCAATAACCCACCGTTACCCGATTTGCAGAAGGAAAAAGAATGATTAATATGAAAAGAACCAAATGACTAATCAAATTAATGCTTCTTTCTTCTCATTCTCTTAGAGTTAGGGGAACTATAACTCAGATGTTTCTCCCCAAGGACCGTTCCAGAACGTTTCTGACTACATTGTGACGTCTAATCCTTCTGAGCGAACTAAGAAGCTATAAAAACTGTCCCGAGACCCTTAGAAAGGGCATTAGGCTTATTAGGACTGTTAATGCTTACGGAATGAAACAAAACCTCTATCTCAAAAAGACCGAGCCCGACAGATCTGCGGTAACGTGCGCATTCTGACCATGCGTTTTCTCCTGGTCCGCAAGGGAATGCTGGAGTGGTACGTTTCTCCATTTCTGTGTCAGTCGACGGCGGGCAAATGATGTAGTCCTGCAATTTGGAGTGTCTTCTCGGCTCCGTCAGAGGGTGGCCGTTCAAGCCTCCACTGCTGGATCGAACTTTCTCCGATGGAACATCTGATTACCCTCCAACGGTCCGGGCGAGACGCAGCGAGCACTTCCCAGCAAGGCGGTCTTGGCAGTAAATGTTGGGGAACTCTACGTTCCCTGGCACTTACTCTGTCATCCCTTCTTATAATCCATTCGTCACCTGCACTTCCCTCTTCCCATCCGCTTTCTCCCAGAGGTGTACACACAAAAGAACCAACAGATGTTCGAGGGCTCTATTCGAGCCTATCTACCTCTATCTACCTCTATTCGAGCAAACAAAAGCTGTTATATGGTGAATAAATACCGCGGATCCATAGACGCTCATGTAATCAAACTAAGCAATTACTTTAATGGAACGTTACGTGATGTCAGAAAATGGAAGAAACGGCTGTTGTTGGGGAAGTGCTTTACTGCACTGTATAATTAGTCAATCTAAATCTATTCTTATTTGAGCTTAAATATTTTTTTAAATATCTTGTGGAATAAAAGGTAGATTAATTACAAATCTCGTGTTTCCCTCGAAAGATTCTAAGAGACTAGAAAGCGGCTACTGTTAGTTATGATAGCCTTTAACTTTTCTTCTTTTTTTTTCGGACGAGGCGAGTAAATAAAGCCCAGAACGACCCTGTGAGATGCAACTCGAGAGTTATGAACGCTTACTTAAATTACGAAAGAGAACAAAACAAGGCATACAAAAGACATGTTCTGGATTCCTCTCGATGGATAAATCCTCTGACGGCACAGAGTAATCAAAGTCCTGGGGAAGGGGAATGAAAAAGCTGACTGACATTACGTATCAAAACGTCTCTATCTCTGCAGTAAATACTACGTTGAACACCTGTCTAGTCAGATGCTTTCTTCACTTTTCTATTTTTCTTTTGATAATATAAGAACTTATCTTAACCATTATTTTCCTAGTCAGATGTTATATCCCGTTTGACTCTTAACTTACAGTATAGATATTAAGCTATTATATCTGATAGCACAATGATTGTTATATTATACAAGGAATTTGTTTGCAGAGCAGTCCTGATAAAGGCTACTAATATTCGAGTTTACTCAGGATTAATCCAATATCCAACTTAGTGTTTTTGAGTTATCTTATTCACGCATCTATTTTTCTCATCATCATCATCATCATCATCATCATCATCATCATCATCATCATCATCATCATCTTCAAGGATTGGTCGCTGTGACCCGTTCCGTTCTCTTCAAGAGCCTACTGATCCTTCCAGCGTAGAGCTGGGCGTCCCACATCTCTCATTCCCTTCGGCATATAACCTAAAACTCTTCTTGGAAGTCGTTCCGCGACCATTCTTAAAATATGATTTTTCCATTCATTTTTGTTCTTTATTATTTTACTACTTAAATGAAAAATCCCAAGCTATTCTCTTGTTTTTTCGTTTCTTACGTGGTCTTTTCTTTTATAACCTGCCACGCTTCTCAAAAATGTCATCTCTACCGATTCCAGCTGTTTGCGTTGGTTCTTTGCCAGTGTCCATATTTCGGAATCGTATGTTAACGTTGGGACTGCCATTATTTTATAAAATTTCATTGTGTTTCCTTTCATGACTTCCTGTTCAGTGTTCTTATTATAGTCCCACACATTTGATTGAATCTGTTTAATTTCACCTCCATATCCTTGTTATTTCCTACTGCTGTGTAGCCTAGATAGTTAAAACTATTAACCTATTTTATTGTTTATAACTATTTTTGCTTTTATGTTGTTCTTTCCTCTAAAGCCGTTACTTTAGTTTTATGTTCTGAGATTGAAAGGTTATATGTTTCCGTTATGTTGTTTAAACTATATACTGCTCTTTGCATGTCATCTTCTGAGTGGGATATTATCACTTGATCATCAGCAAATAATACTGTATCTTAGTTAATTGATGGAAATTAATCATTTCTCCACACTAGCCGTATATAGACTAAGATATTTGATGGATAGAGTCAACATGAAAAATTCAATGCCATGACCGGGATTTGAACCACGGATCTTCTGGTTTCCATCCAGTCGCTCTTAACCTTTGAGCTACCATGGCCAACGCACCGTCCTGACAAATTCTCCAGTTGACTCATATTTCCCCGGTAGACCACTAGGGGCGACTTACTATTGTAAGTACTTAAGTCCCAGGCTTCATCATGTAACTCTTATTATTTAATGAGTCAACTGGAGAATTTAATGTCAGGACGGTGCGTTGGCCATGGAGCTCAAAGGTTAAGAGCGACTGGACGGAAACCAGGAGATCCGTGGTTCAAATCCCGGTCATGGCATTGAATTCTTCATGTTGACTCTATCCATCAAATACTGTATCTATTTTTCTAAAAGTGGTTATTTTTCGGATTAAGGAGATCACGGTACCCAATGTTGGGTAGAATATAGAAACTTCCTTACCTATGTATGTTGTAGCCTGTACGTAAGGTCTGTTATATCTTACTCAGATATTATTTGGCCCTAGGCCCGTAAGTTGTTACGCTTTCTGTTTTATTTTCCCAGAAAAGAGTTCTAGCGGCGGTTTAGTTCACAACCTACTTGAGTAATGTCTATCATTAAAACGACCCAATAGTACAATTCGTGAACTCCACTAAACTTGTTGTCGTGAATGCCCGCGTCATTTTAACACTATCGTTCTCGTTTTGGTTTCCGTGTCCGCCTTATTTTCCAAACGCTAAGATTTACAACAAAGAAACATACTTTCCTACATCTCAGATAATAAATGCATAATGCATAGGAAGGAATGCCCTAGCACGTGTGGCCTTCGCCTTGGGAGAAGCCAGCCAGGTGGTCCTACCGAACTAATATGGTTCGTAATTACAGAGCCTGCTGAAGCAGCAATAAAGTTCTCTGTACGCCCTAGTTACACTACATACTCAACCTTATAGACAGCTGGCCTGGAAGTGGGTTGTGCAGTCCACATAAAAGGACTGAAACTAATGCCGAACCTCTTTTTTGTTGTTAACCGACGGCATTAACGAAATATTTTCCTCACCTAATGCCACAAGAAACAATGTGTTCTCTACTCGTATGTTGGCTGGGTTCATACAGTTGCAACAGCGGCTTAAGACCAGTTTTAGCTGGTCCAGCGCAACTTTCCTTCTCTAAATGTGGCGAGAAACTCTCAGTAATTTTCTATGATCTTTATGAAGCTTTATTCTGCCATATAAGATCCGAAAGTGACTATTATGGAATGGAGAAAAAGATTTCAGAATCAAGGGAAGCGAGATCTCGTGAACAAGGGCATTTCACCATGGTAACTCAGTTGTAAGAAGCTAGAGGTCGTATAGGCATACATGCGTTGGAGGTTTGAAATCCCATCATGATCGTCCGATATGACAACGTTGGAGGACGTAAATTTAAAAAATAAAAAATAAAAAAACAAACATCATGACCGTTCTCCCTGGATTGAGATATTTTCTCAATTCTCATAAATGGCAAATGTCGAGGAGGTGCTCTAAATTCAGTCCTGAAACACTTCCTTTCCAAATTTCCTTTTCCCAGTTATCATTTCATGCCTGTGGACAACATATAACAGAGATTGAACACTACTAAACATTCAGCGTTTAAAGAATCGGCACAATGATCGTGGTTCCAGTCGGGGCATTAATTCTTCGAGTCTAACTCAACTTTGCAAAGTAATCATTTCAGTGCCAAGCAAATCTACTTACTTAAATACCGGAAAGTACTGTAAAACACTTGCTCTGTATGTGCAAATCCAGGAAAGCACAGGGCCCGCAAAAATAAATAAATAAATAGCGTAATGATTTTCGCTTCCTTACAATACATAGGGCCTAGTGGCAGCAAATACTGGTTTCTTTCATGTTTCTTTTTTACCTCTGTACCCTGGGCTAAGAAAGATTTTCAATATTTGATATTTTGCAATTGCTTATAATGTTTCAGCTAATTTATAAAACTTTTTGCCCTCCCTTCCTCACCAATGCTGGTGCCAGGAGTCGCTCGGGTTCCCTCAGAACGAGGGAACCGAAGTATTTGACCTGAGATACCAAGGTTGAGGGGTCGGCCCAACGCCTGGGATGATGGAGATGAATCATGGAGCAATTGGTAGAATGATGATGGGGGAAACCGGAAGACCCGGAGGAAACCCACCCCAGTGCCATGTTGTCCACCACAAGTCCCACTTTGCGGTCGCCTGGGATGGAACTCGGTCCACCTAGGTGAGAGCCAAGCGGCCTAACCACTCAGCCAATCTATAAAACTGACCATTTAAATATATTGTGTACAGGTAAGTTGAAGTATAACACAGCGTAACTCGCCGAGTGAGGTTTATGGACAAAAAGACTTTTATATAATTGCTGGTTAACACTGTCTACTGAAAAGGAGAATAAATGGGACAGCTGGGACTTAAAACTAAGTAAAGTGGAAGATCCACGATTTGAGTCCGGGCTAAAGGGCCTGAAGTTTTCAAGTTTAATACAACTGTATGCCAGAGATGTTTTGAGTCCCATTTATATCTTAAGCAATGTAAGTACATTTTAATGTTCAGTTCATTATATAAGGAACTTTTCAATAGCTTATGTTAACAAAACTGGTACTCAGATCTAAACACCAGACAAACTTTTATTTGAAGGTGAAGCGTACAATCGCTTACTCAGCAAAAAAAAAAAAAAAAAAAAAAAAAAAAAAATGTGTATACAGAGGAGTGTAACTTTTCGAAATATTGAAATTTTGATGGCTATGTGGATCTTGTGGTGTTTTAGGCGACGACTGAAGCAGTATATAGCTATAAATTCAATAATAGAATCGCTCTGAGTATGGAGTAGGAAGATGCAGAACGTGCCGAATACTTAAGCGGACAGCTCTTACATAAAGAATTTCTGTCAGGGATTCACAGCATGACCACAAGGCCTAAATTTCAGCATATGATGACTGATGGAGTTTGCATACAGAGTTGGTTCACGCAGAGCACGTGTCAGAGTTTTAATTCAATATGAATCACTCCTCACGCACGTGTGTCCATTGTTTTTAGGTTTAAAGAGGAACGCCTTTACTCGCTCGCAGCCGGAGCCCGCCCGTGACCCGCATCTGATCCAAACTAGACCACTCTTTCAGAACTCTAGGCACGTTCCAAAATGCCCACCATCATATTTCGGTCCTGACCGGTTCTCCACCTAGGTATCTGTATTAATGTGCTGCCTGACTCATTCAGATATAACGTCCACACACAGTAAAGTATGCGACAGGGCTGTCTATTGCTTTGGCGAGAAATTTCATACCTTCAACATAAATTCCAATTAAGCGAGTTGCTAAATGGGATTCACTTTACAGTGAACTAGACGCAAGCAGTTTGGTATATTAAACGTGTTTACTCTGTAATATTAATGGGTTTGGTTTACTAGACTGCCTACACAGCATCAGTGCTCCGTTATTTCTGCTATTACAACTTCTTGGTCCCAATACTCCCGCCACTTAACGATAATGGAGCACCCACTCAGTGCATCATCTACGACACCCAAAATGTGATTTAACTATAAACAAGATCTTACTTGCGTGCAAAAGTCTAATGGTTTCATTTTGTGGCCCAAATAATGGGACGTAAAAGTTAATATTATGAAGCCGCAACTTCTGATCCTGAAAAAAAATTATCTAATTCTAATTATTCACTTCATTTTGCAGAGCGTCTCCAATCAGACACGCTGTAGTCATGAACCTTTAAAAGGGTTAAAGACAGATCGTGTTTGCCCTCACTACCATACGGTGGTTTAACTGAGATTTCGTGAACAAGAACACACAGGAAAAATCAGAAGAGGAAGAGGTAATGTGCCAGAAAGCAACTTCTGACAATCCTCTTCCAAGGTCTATTCAAATGAGAACTACAAACAGATTACGGAGCTGCCTGCGATGAGGGGGGGAAAAAACCGCTTCAATCCATGCTATCGGCATCAGGATATTTTCCAATTTGGAGAGATCTGGTGCAGACTCTCGCGAGATCTCCAGGCAAACACTAAGGCAAGCGCAGTCCTTGACGAAATATCGTTATCTTCGATGTCTTCTAGATAAAGGCCTAAAGTCTAAGAAATAAAATCACATTTATTCATCTTGACACCTGCCGTGAAAGACTAAGTTTATAAAATATTTGGTTTAATTTTAAGTCAACCTTTATAATTAGTACGTTACTATACATGTCTAACATTAGACTGCCACCCAAACACTCCTTCTAATAATAATATTCCGCTACCAAAATATTAAACACAACTTCTAAGAATGACTGTTTAGTTCGAAATAATTTTAAAAACGTTAGAAGTGCAATGCCTGAAGTATTTTGATCACAATATTAAATTCAAAAATAATTTAATTCTTTGCGTTGAAAACCCAAACCATCATACAGATTAATATGACCATTTATACACAGTATTAGTGTCGCCTGTCTGCCCTTTTGCACATACACCTATGCTCAGGCTTGAGCAAGCATCCCCTGTATATTGCAACAATGACTAATGCTTTATTTTCACTGCTTATGTGGCAAAAGTAGCGCGCTTTTCAACTTGTTCCGAATTTATATTAACAAATAGGTATTTTGATTGATTAAAAGCTAAATTAGAGAGCGATAGGCTTTTTAGTAAATAAGTTACTAAAAGGGCTAGTTAATGGCAGAGTTTCAAAATCCTGCTTATGACGCAATTTCTTATTCGACTTCTAAATTCTGTCAAATCTGTCTATATGAAAAGAGGATACTTCCACTTGTGCATACCACTCTTTGGGAACCTTATAGAAAACGTATTATTAGCTAAGGACAAGCAGTTTTCTTGAGGGATAGAAAGGAAAGTGAAAGATTTTCAAGAAAACAGTATTCTTAGATCGAATTCCTTTGAGGAATTTTCTTGAAAATCGCTTTAAGATGAAAATATTACTAGTTGCAATTTCAAATTAAGTATATATGCAGAAACATATGAACAATGCTGATCACAGAAGATTTTGGTAGTTTCTTTTTACCAGATTATTCCTTATATTCCGTAGAATCTGAAAATAAGTGTGAGGGAGTGAATGTGAATGTAAGAGTAGAATAACAAAAACCAACGTTAAGACAACTACAGATCAAGGAGAAGAAACACCATCAGTCATGGCCATCTAGATGACTATAAAGATTAAAGGGGGGTTATGTGAAAAGCAAAGAAAGAAAAACTGATTTGCATTTGCAACGTTTAAGTCATCTTTGAGGTTTATGATTGATTAAGGGGTGCGGATAAGAGTATAGTAGCTCAAGTGGCAAGTGCACCAGCAAGGAAAACCGCAGTTCTGTAGTTCGAATCTCTACTATGGCATTGAATTCTTTCAAGACTGGTTCAACTTTCCAACTTACTGTCTACACACAGCAATGTGAACACCAATATGTTTCACGAATTTATCCATAGCGTTTAAAGTAAATTTGATCTTTTTCACGACTATCTACATTTGGCATTACTGTTTGCCAACTGTGCTGAGCAATACGATAAACATACCGCGTATATGCATAAAACTCTTGTTGGGCTGTAAATACCAATATGAAGTATCGACTGATTAAAAGTGTTGAAGCCAAACAAATTTTAATCATGCTTCCCATCACCTTTTTCAGTTCTAAAATATTGATCACGTTCACGAAAAGTAGAAATATCTTTCTTCCTCTTTGTGCTCTGTTGTATACTGTAGCATCTTCAAGGGGGGGAAAGAGATTTAACCATCGCCCTGTTTTGTTCTTTGGCTGTCCTAGCGTACAAAGACATTCCATTCTATATGCTGTACTCTATGTTGCCGTTAAGTCCGACTATCCCCTGGAGGACGAAAGGAGAAGAATGGCATTTAGCACTACAAAATTGCATAACGACTGAGGATAATTACTATTAGGAGTGCTTCTTCAAATATCAAGGAAAGAATAAATGCTAATTTGTGTGTTCCAGACTAAAATGCAACTGAAATACATTTATTTTTAATGAGCAATTTCAGAAGACTGTAAAGCTAAAATGGAATAAGTATTTATATACAATTATAGGTTAACTTCATGCCAGTAATGAAATGTAGGTTTCTGATTTTGATGTTTCCTTTTCATGTGGAGCACGAGATCCATTCAGAACTCACCAGTTTAGTAGCCACATCAGTTGAAAACTCGTTTTTTCACACACTCACCTAGAAAAAAGAAAATATTTGTAAGCCAAACATGTATGCAGGATAATTACATTAAAGAAATATTAAACAAAACAACTTTCTGATGGCAACTGAATGAGTGCCAAGTTCAGAAAGTTCTGAAGGTTTGATCAAAGGAAAAACTCACTGACAAAACACTTGCTGTCATAGAGTACACTTCAACAGTTCTCACTGCCTGAAGTTTGGACATAAAAGGATGAAAGAAATATAGAAACGTCGTGTAGTTGAGAGAAACCGTCCACATTGCAGTTATTATCTAGTGTCAGTATACGGCGAAGATACATTTTCATCAGCATGGTGAACCAAACGTTTGGGATTACCTATATATAAAACTTCCAACATGTTTATTATATTGTATCAATGTCAGCAATGTTATAGTGTAAGAAACTTAATCTCAGTATCGCGTAGTATTACGCGAAAGGATCCCTGCATCTTTAGTCAGTGTTGTATGAGCTAACCATTTGTGAGGAAAGCCTAGTAACAACTAACGTATATAAAGATTAAATGCATTTGAAATTGTTTCATCTATTATCTCCCTCTTCCAAGTCCTTCAGTATCTTGAGTTATAAAACTCAAATAAATGTATTCCTTTTCCGCTGTCAAATATTACCACAAGGTAATGTGGATATTAAGAATGAACTCTACCAAAGTAGATTCTTACACTTTTCTTTTCCCTTTCTTATGTTTTTAGTTGTGAATCACTTATTTTTATAATTTAACATAATTTACAAAAAATAAGTAAATGAATTTCTTTTACATTGTGTAAAATCATCCTAGTTTTATACAAATTTATTTTCAAAGCTGTACAATTAAATGCTCATTAATTTTCCTTCAATTTACTTCTAGATCACAACTTGTTAATCATATTTCTGAGATAAACAAATGCATTATACAGGCAGAATCAATAGCAAACTGAGTGCATGCAGCATTATATTTTCCAATTGTGGAATATTCACACATCAAGTATTTCGGAAATGTGTGCAGCTAAATTTTGTTTTAATGATGACTACAGATTTTGTCTCTATTTTATAATTCCCCAGTTGTATGAAATGTAAATGTGTAGTGTTTAACGCCGGCTTTTACTACATACGGCACCGCAGGCGATGACACTGATGATACACGAGATGAAGATGGAGCACCGGTGGAATGAAATGGCGGGGGAAACCGGAGATCCCGGAGAAAACCCGCCCAGTGCCGTGTTGTCCACCTAAAATCTTACTTTGCGGTCGCCTGGGATCGAACCCGGGCCGCCTTGGTGAGAGCCAAGCAGTCTAACCACTGAGCCACGGCACGGCCCAGTTATATGAAGATTTAATAAGAATGAAGGAGACTTTCAATAGGTGCCGGCCCTCGTAGCCATGGTCGTTAGAACCTATGTCTCTAGCGTTCCAACGTGTAGAGGGTCGCGGGTTCGAGCCCTGCCCTGGGCATGGGTGTTTATGTGTATAGTGTAAGTGTGTGAAACTACAGAAAACAGATAGCTAATTAAACGGAAACAATAAATATAAAATAATTTTAAAAATTAGAAAAATAGGTAATCAGGAGTACTTAGATTTTTAATGCACACATGTATTTCAGACTTATATGTTAATTTAAAATTTTGGTACATCTTTGGAAAAATAATTTTGTAATTATTCCATTTCAAGTATGAATGGGATGGGATAATTTTCTTAAAACCTTTCCTGCTAATGACTAACTTGTAATCTCTTTTTCCAATTTGAATTTAAAAGGCCTCAAAAACTTCTACTTTACGTAATATCTAGATATCCAAATTTTGCGTTAAACTTTAATTGAAAATTATTTCATTTTTTGTAATTTGGCCTTCATAACGCCAACGATCACAACATATCTCTTCCATTCACTTAAAGAAACAACGTAGCCTTGCGAGAGATTTCCTAACTGAATAACACTGAAAGGACTGTTTGAAAGAAGAATGCCGACGGCTGGTAGAAGTCAATAGTCAAGGAGTCACTAATGAAGCGTGAGACTGCCTGGCGCGTGACTTCACTGACCGCAACGCAAGATCCAATCTTGTTTACCTCTCACTACGGGAGACCCACACTTCCTCCAGAAATATCCTACCGAGTGGGTGCTCCATATCGTCTTACAACTGTTCCACTTTCCACTATCTAGGGTTCTTACACAGATTGTATCTTACTTCTGAAGACGCCGCCATGTGGATTAATTTCTCTGTTGAGAGATTACCATATGACCTCCTCTTAATGTTTTCCGCTGGCAGTAGATCATTCTTCATCTTAGCACTTTCTAATCCCTATTACCTATCTCCAAAAGAAGAGGCAATTTTCAGAAGAAGCTACTTTTATCATTGCATCAGTGAATCTAAAAGTGAATAATGAATGGCCCCTTTTGAGGGCATGCATTTGTAGCTGGAGAAACCTTTACTTACATGTAATTTGATCTTGGAAAAAGCATGCTTGTCCCCCCACCCCCATATCTTCTGCATGCTACACTCACCACACATATAAGTGGATGGGTGTTCAGGTTTGATGTTTCCAAACCTCTTTATGATGTTACATTCAAATGACTTTCCTATTATTACCAATTGCTTTCTCTATGACAGATACTTAAGTAGTTAAACTATCATTGCCACCAACAAATTATGTCGAGATTTCACCCGACATATATCTTGAGGCTCCGAAACAAAAACTCGTATTTTTAGAAAAAGGTCTGTTGTGTAAGTGTGTGCGTAACTGGAAGACAAAAAGCTGCTTAAAACCCATACTTGGTATTTAAGTACAGCTCTACCAAGAATGCGAAATGAACATTTTGAAGAAAATCTTTACATCCAAACTATCCTTTGTATGAAGAAAAAAATCGAACATTTTCACTTTCTCAAAAATGAGTCAAACAAATTAGATTAAAACTTCATGTTTAAGATACAGTAAACCCTCATTAATCCGGATTTTGCTTAATCCGGACAAGGATCCTTAAAAGACTGTACAATAGGAATTTCTTAGAAAGGAATATATAAGTGACGGCTGCATACTTCTCCATACACTTGCTGTACCTGCGATACGGCTTGCAGCTCTTATTAGTTTAACATTTGCCTTTCTGAGTCATTAAGCAAAAGAAACAAATCGACTGCACAATGTCGTTTAGTAAACCTATAATGTAATCGAGAAAAGCAAGCATAAATAGTCTACAATACACAAGAAACTGAAAATTATCGCAAGATTTGAAAATGGTGACGCTCTTGCGTGTGTCTTGCAGGAAGTACGTATGTCTGATTTTAGATCCATGATTTACAATTTTTAGAGTTCTGTAAACAGCATTTCGAACTCTGCATTAACTAATGCATGGCAGGAACTTTTCTAAGATGACAGTGTTGAATTAGAAACAAATGCAATTCATAAATATTAAAAGCAGAAGCATTATTAACAGTGAAGTATTCTTCATATTTAACTTTGAATTTATGAGTCACTATGTGTAAACATAGTGACTCATAAATTCAAACTTAAAAATGCAATTCAGTTAAATGCTTTCTCACTAAACACTGGTTGGGGTGGCGAGAAAGCTGTCACAGCAGACGAGATCGAAGACTGGCTCGACGGTGATGATGATCTAGGCCATTATATCATGATTGACGAAGAAATTGTGGCAAGTGTAAGCAATGCAAGTGACTCCAGTAGCGTTTCTGAGGCTGAGGATTGTCAAAAGTAGAAAGTGAAATTAAGTAAGGTTAAACAGCATCTGAATTGGGCAATAGACTTTGTCCAACTGACAAATAGATTTCTGAATACTGCTATCATATGAGGAGTCTTCGTGTTCTTACTGTAAAAGAGACGTGTGATAAACCACAAAAGAAAATTAGCCAAATAAATGAATTGCATTTGTGAAATTAAAATAAGGTGGGCATATTTTATCTTACGTTCTAATAAAATTATACAGACATACTCTAAGTTCAATCAATGTTTCTCTGTGCTGTTTATTTCACTTAAACCAAACTTTTGATAATCCGGACAAAATTACCTTTGGTCCAGATAATAATTAAATAATAAATAATTGGTCCGGATTACCTTAACAAATTAAATTATATCCTGAATCTTCTTGAAGTCATTGTGCAGTGCTCTTCATTTGGACGACTTTGAATAGCTGGTAAGTTGTAAGTGGTCGACAAAATCTTACAAAAAATGAAGTCACGTTAAAACAGAGGATTTATGTCAAACATTTTTAAAGGGATAACCATTTTGTTGATTTTTTTTTTTTTTTTTTTTTTTTTTTTTTTTTTTTTTTTGCTTACATGTTGCAATACTTCTATTTTTATCAAATATTAAATGTCTTTTTTATGTCCTGGCCATGAAAAGAGAATGGAATTTCCAAGCACACTAAGACTGCGGTTTCATCCTACTCTTTTCTCCAATTTCCATTGCACCTTTAAACGAAGATACAGTGCGATCCATATAAACCTGAACCACTTCAATACGCCGTAACTTTTGAACCAATAATAGGACACACGTGCAACTTTGGGAGAATATAATACACAATTGGGAGATTACATTACACTATTTACATCTCAGAAAATGTTGGAAGTGTCCTCCACCAGCATTTATACATGTTTGCACTCGTCTCACCATATTCTCTGAAGTTTTACGGAGAGTATCATCGCCAATGTTACTTATTTTGGTTCGAATGGATTCCTTGAGCACATCAATTGTCCGTGGCCTATTCTTGTACACTATTTTTAGATACCCCCACAAAAAATCAGGTGAGGTTAGGTCAGGCGATCTGGGGGGGGGGGGGTCCACAGACCTTTTGAGATTATTCGATTATCAAAGAAACTGATCATAAGTTCCATGGTGTCATTAGATGATGGCACGTTGCTCCATCTTGCTGGAAATAACCTTCTCTCAATTCGATATCATCCAGCTGCGCCACAAATTTATTGAAGCTACCCATATAAACTTAGTGTTTACAGTCGTATCAAAGAAAATTAAGATATTTAAGTCTGTCAACTGTCAACAATTGCCAGTGTTGTCAATTCTCCCAGAGCCACTGAGATCATTTAAACAAATTTCTACATTCTAGGAGCTTTGAAAGAGAAATTATGGCCTACTGAAATGGTTCAGGTTTATATGGATCACACTGTATAATAAAACCAGTTCTACAAACGTGCATCTCAAAATAAATTATAGAAAAATGAGCGTTTTGAACAATAATTTCTACCAGAGTACAGAAAGTTATGTGACGTCACACAATATTTTCAAATATTAATTTCATAAATTATTCTTACGGACATTTATTTTTTATCCACTTATGGCAGTACATTAATGTTGTCAAATTTTGTAGAAATAATTTCTGCATACGTTTCGTTGTAGGTACAAGACATTGTATAAGATAGACAAATCGATAGTCACATGTTTAATAGGAGCCATTTCTGAAAATATGGAAAATTTAAAACGTAGTTCGACGTTCATAGAATGTCATACTCTTTACGTGTCACTATGAGAAACCTCTAAAAAGCACCAGCGCTTTAAAAAAGTGAAAAAATTGACAAATTAATACCAATAATAAGTTGATCTCGGAAATAGGTAATGCTACCGAAAAAATGGACCAAATAAGTTTTAAAGCGATCTACATTTTTGGTACAACATATTTTTGTCCATCTGCTCTAGTTTAACAGTGATCCAAAACAAAAATTTCTTCCGTATAAGAGTACATGAGCTATCCCCTGAAAATTTAAAACTAGCATTTTGTTTGACATAAAAATATTTAAACATATGACATTTTAATCCAGGTCGTTAAAGCCATAAGAACTTAGTATTGATAACACTTTTCGTTTTTCAGTTATGCGATTCAGACACAAAATCTGATCTTAGTTATTTTTTCATGTTCAATACACACAAGCATTTTATTTAGTTTTGAAAAACACTAAATAGCTCATGTGTGAAATCAGATATGTATCTTCACCCTTTCCAAACATTATATCGAAACCATAGTAAGATTTTGCCTTAAATGTATTAACTGAATTTCTCCTAAAACTGCATTTTCCTAGGAAACCTTCTTTCTTCGGTGTTAAGATCCTTTGGAAACCCCTGTGACTAATAAATTTATTTAATCGAAATGTTGACCTTGCTTTTCCTATGAAGGAATTGCTTCAACCCTGTCCAACTTTGCTGATATACTTAACAAATCAAACTGTCCAGAATATTTACGCCGTTTTGCAGAAATTAATTCCTATACATTAAACCTAGCCGCTACAAAAGTGATTTTGCCTTATTCAGTGTCGAAATGAATTTAATCGGAGATTTGCCAGCCCAATCTGGACATTCAGAACTCTAAATGGATTGAGATATGGATCCTGTAACGCGTTCACTCAGGAATCTCGTATAATAAAAGTTTAAAGGACCGGTTTGGTGGGAGATTAAAAGGAAAAAGGAACGTTCAGGCAAGCAAAAACCATATTAAACAACGGAATTGCTGCGGTGCTTTCCATTACCTTAAAACGGTTTCCGAGTTTAAACAACCCAAACTGTTGTTAACATTACTCTTGGAAATATATTTCTTAAAAAAATATAGACGCTGCTAACCTACTACCCCGAGCAATGGAGTAAAACATATTTGAATTTTCTATCCTTTCTGAATAAAAGCAAGATATCTCCCTTGAATGGAAGATTTCCCCGTTCTTTTTCTTTTTGATCCTCCAAAGACTAGCCGGGGATAATTTTGTGTCCACACATGTTTAACACATTCACAAGCTGCAATATCATGATCTGGCCTTCTTATCCTAATTTTGTCTAACCAAGCAAATTTAACAAACAATAATTTATTTTTACGTACATTCGTAATGCTGTCGCATGCATAACTTCCGGAAGTTAATCCAACCTTCAGCACTTCTTAATGTGAGTAATGTACAAACATACACATTGTTTAAAATATAATTCTATGTACGTATATTTGAAAAAGGAGAGCAAATTGAGTAAATGGTTGTTGAGGTTTGAAATACAAAACAGTGCCTCAGAATACTGAACGCAAATTTATCGTTTTTACTTTCTTAAAAATGTTCCATTGGTATATAAACTAACTTATTTGTATACAAAGACAATATTTATACCATTAAATACAAGTATTAAGTTCAACCGTGGACTTTTGTCCTCCCTGTCCAGGTTAAAGTTACAAAAGAGGGATTGCACATTCCCCTCGAATGCAAACATCACATTTTACGAAGATGATGTTTGCAGAATACTGCTGTGTAACTGTCAGCTTACACAATGCTGCAGTCAAGTAGCAATATCTGAACTACAAGTCTGTAAGGACAAATGCTCTACGCCCTAACCTGTATCAGAAAACTGCATGCAAGTAAAATTGAATGATTCGGGTCTACTGTGATAAGCACAACTAGTGTTTCTTTGAACACACGGTGCTAATTTAAAATTAAAACAAAAAACACATCTGTATCGTGGATAACATCACATCAGTATATACTGTTACATGAATATCTAAACATTATGTATGCACTAAATTTCCAGCGTAGTATTCCAGTTCCATAAAGATTCAAGGTAAAAATGTGGAATTATATTTAATTTTCATACTATAGCAAACGAAGATAATCAAGTAAACGACACCAATGCATTCCTACTATGCAACTCCCTAGACTTCAATAGCTATACCCGGCGAAATAAGTGAAGGTAGAATTTCAAGTCAAATAACCTCAACAAAGTCAAATAGCAATTGCATAAAAAGTAAGCAGTTTGCGGGCAAGATGTTTCAGGAAGTAAGGAAATTATGACTGGGATCCATCTGGAACCAGTAAGCATTGGGATTTGCATTATGATTGGTTAGTTTCCTTTACAACTATAAAATGGGAAATGCTACATTATGTTCTGAATTGTTTATTTATCCAAAACTGGATTAGAGTGAGTTACTAAAGAGCTTACTATATTATTTTATATACGTTTTTCACATTATTTTCAATAAATATTTAAGGGTTTATTTGTGCTTTAAATTGCATTATTGTCACAATATGCAAGAAAATTGAAAAATTATTTTTTTGGCGGTCTTACTCAAATTTCCCAAGTTTAGTTACTCCAGCATGCATTCTTATTACAGAAAAGACCAACTTTAAAAACTACAGAGTTTTCCTGAAATTGTTCCCTATTTGTGACTAATTAATTCCGATACGGAAAGCTTCCTTATTATAACTAAATTTTCTGTCCGACAGTGCATGGATATCGTTTCAAACTGAAAGAAAATGTAATTCATTTAATTTGCCTCTTTCTTAAAACACTGTACAATGATCTAAACGTTCTTTTTATAGTGACCTGGCCCTTTATGACTTCTAAAAGTTCGTCCAACTACGGCTATTACTAATAAAGATATAGTTTGGAGTAATTTCCATCAAATACCTATACATTGTCAGTCGCTGAAATTAACCATCATGTCATTAAAGATTAAACGTAGCAAACATCAGCTTGGAAATCCTATCTAAGGCAAAAAGTTATAATTGATACGTGAACTTAAGGGAGATCGGCTTTTCTTGGTGATTAATTATGGAAAAATTGTTGTTACCGATGAAAATGTTGCCATTGCTCAAGGCATTCCAGAAAAATATCCAAGAATTTATTTGGATGACATTGGCCATTAGTACAAGTCAAATCCAAAACTTTTTACATCAACACGTGAGAAAACTTTTATCGACTGCCGAGTGAAAATAATCACGCAGAGTGGTTGGTACAGAAAAACTCTGGAACAATTCTAAAATGGTGCTTAAAATTTGGTTTGAACTGTTACTCGTGATGAACCTTGGACTTATTATTGTAATCTTGGGAGAGGAAGTAAAAAAAAAAAAAGTGGATTTTTCGAACAGAACCTAAGCTTACAAAAGTTCCGACAAAATCGGGTTTTTTCTATAAGAAGGTGGTTACTGGGTTTCTTTATAAAAGGGACCAAATTGCTACTATAACACTGGTGCATAAATATCTTTTATAGCAAATCTCTGAGGTAGTTCGTAAAAAATTCCCAAATAGAAAACTAATTTTATATCATGACAAAATACTGCCGCATGTAACAATAACAAATCAAATATCTGGATTCCTTAAAGTCTGACCTAGTACCTTGTGGTTTCTTCTTATTTCCAAAAATTAAAGATAAAATGCAGGGAAATCACTTTTTCATCATGAATCAGTGGAACACTATAAAAACCTGGTTTCTGAAAAACAGGTTTGCTCTAAGAATGATTTCATCGAATGCAAAAGCGTAGGGATGTTAAAGGAGTGTGTTTTACAAAACAAAACAAAAACAAAAAAAACATTTAACACTTTTTAAAGTATTTTTGGCGGTGCCATGGTCAAATGGTTAGACCTCTAACGTCTCACCAGGTTAGGACTGCATGTGGGATCTGTGATGGGCGAAGTGGCATGTGCGAGGTTCTTCTCTGGATTATCCGGTTTCCCCCGCCACTCATTCAGCAGCTCGATATTCACATCTCCTTTCACCCACTGCAGAGAGATTTCATATCAACTATTTCTTTATTCTCATATCAGATATCGGACTGATCTCCCATCAGTATATACGTATATCAGTATATACGTGGATCTAGAGTTTCTCTGCTCCTCGGCGGGCATCTGACCCCAGACATCCACTTCTACGGCCCGGGGGTGTAAGTTCTAAACCAGAAAAGCAAAACAAATCCTTATTCCATTGTTGCTATGCTACCCTCTAAGTACCCGCATACCTCAGTCAGGAAGTATGAAGCATACATGTGTGTAGACAAGGCAGTGGCATTCATTGGTATACTACCACGTGCTCGAGGTAACCGAACTCAAATGTAGCAATATAAACAGCCTACCTCCTACTCCAGAAAGATAGCCATTCATTCTGCTGCATCGCTGCACACTTCGTTGCTCCTGTTAATTGAGTTGATAAAACATGAGTCATGTTCAACAAGTATGCCGCAGGAGAGACAGAGAATACATTAATTTTCACATAAATGTGAGACACAAGGTTCGCTTTCATAACGATATTCGTTTCTGGCTCCCAAAGACAGGGTTTATTTTGTATTTGCTGGCCAGTTAGCTTAGGGTTACTTCACATGACCCTTGCTATCCTTCGTCTTTTATAGTCAGCATGCAGATTATTCTTGAGAAAGGTTACTGTTCTATTTGAATAGAGAAGTTATAAAGTATTTTATTCACTTTATTTTGATGTTTACCTGATGTGCTCCTGTTTTCTATGTGGACACAGCAGGCATTGGATGATTTTTTGTCTAGCAATGATGTTAAAATTCTTATGGAAACGCAAATGAGCTAGTGATAACCGAGGGCCATTTACTATTTGTCACAGAAAACTGTTTGTTGGTAGTGAAGGTTTAAGGACATAACCTGAAATTCATGAGAGCAGTTATTGCAGGATATCGAAATAAAGAACTAATACAAGAATTGGGAATACAACCTAAAGAAACAAAAAATAAAAAAATAAATAGCCTATATACAGAGAATGACACGAGAAATTACTATATTACTTCAAAACCAAGAGGAAAATGAGGTATAGGAAGACCTATGGCATGAACAAAATACGAAAACTGCAATGTGCAGAAATTAAAACATGAGAAAAAAATGTTAAAACCAAGGAATCAACCAATTAACTGTTGGTAAGGTCGATGACAGTTCACGTTATTCCACATGAGCTCATCTAGACGGTATTGCCAATTCCTAGTGTTCAAATTAAAACGCCTCTCAGAAAGCATAGCTGTATTATTACGAGGGCTGTTCAATAAAGAATGATCACAATTTTTTGACAACGCACCTTTACTCATCTTCAAAATGTTGATGGTCCTTCTCAAAATAGTCTCCCCTGAATGCGATGTACTTGTCCCAGCGTTTCTGCCAGTCTTCAAAGACATGCTGGAAACTATTTTTAGATATCCTTCAAAATCCCCTCCGCAGCCTTCACCACTGCTTCTGATGATGCATAATGCCTTCCAAGAAGGCGTTTCTTCAAGTTAGGGAGTAGAAGAAAGTCACATGGGGCTAAATCCGGACTATAGGGAGGGTGAGGAATGCATTAACGTTGATTTTTGCAAGATATTCAGCAACAATATTGACAATATGCGGCCGCACATTATCGTGGTGCAGCATCCAGCCTGCTTCACGGAAATGTGGTCTTTTGCGTCTGATATGGACCTGCAATGTTTTCAGGACATCGCTGTAGTATGTCCAGTTACTGATGTATGTGCAGGTACAACATGCTAATAAGCCACTCCATGAATATCAAAGACTGAGATAACCATAACTTTCCCAGCAGAAACAACCACTTTTGCTTTTAGGGGTTGGTGATGAAGGAGATTTCTACACTGAGCTTTGCTGTTTGCTCTCAGGATCAAAATGATGAAACCAAGTTTTATTAGCAGTGATTAGGTTTGAAAGAAACTCCGGATCTTCCTCTTACATCAACTTTAACTGCATGTTACTTCCATTGCAACGGTAGGCGATAATGAGCATGTCTGAACTTCCCTAGTTCTCACAGGCGGGAACCAGGAGTCCAACAATGAAATTACTACGGCGTGTTTGTTTTACATTAAGCTAACAATATAATAACATTGAATTTTAATGCGAAAAGTTATGACCGTAAAAAAAAAAAATATGATCATTCTTTATTGAACAGCCCTCGTATATTGCGTTTGTGAAATATGTTATTTTAAAATGAAGTTCTTGGTAATCGTAATCAAGGAAATGTATTCCCTCTAAGTTTTGCCTTCTTAAGCTGCGGAAAGGACGCTCTGAAAAGTATACCTTGAACAAGAGCTAGCAACAATAGGCCAACCTCCATATGACAGCAGAACTGACAAATACTTTTGTAACTGTCTGAATAAGTACATATAATGATTACAAATGTTCTACTCTACTGCAAATATTCTCGTTCATAAATGATGAAGTTTTCATATGTTGGTATTATGAGAATGCCTATATATCTCTAGCTCAGTGTATATAAACTAACAACCCCAAAATCTTACTGATTGTGCACAAATCCCATAATAAATAAACTATACTCAACTTGACTGACTGTAAAGTTTTTTATCCTAAAGATATCTTACCTATGTAAAAAACTGAAGCTGCTGACAGTGTTACCTATTTTAACAACATGTCATTCCACGTTTCTTTCTACTTCTCTTTTCTAGCTGAGTGAGGTGGCTATATTCCACCTATACTTGTTCGTAATTAGAGTTGCGAGAACCGTCTAAATTTTAAAAGAAGATACGTGAAGGTCATCAAGCAAGGGACGCGAATCGTAAGAGGGGAAGGTCGTTGTTATGGAAACGTAAACAAAGCTTGCCAGATTGCTTACACTGGTAAATCACATACTATTCAGTTCAGTTATCGGTAGTTTTGTGCGGGAAACAAGAGTTTGCTTGAGTGTTCAGTTGCGTTGTGGATTGATAGCCTACTTTGTGAAAGCAAAATTAAAGTACGTTGTTTTGAAGCAAGACATAGTGGCGGTAGAATTAGAGGTAGACGGAGGATTCATGACCCGAGGCAAAGATCAGCTTTACGGTCCCTGTGTTACATATTTGTATGTTCTGTTAGGGAATTCTTTGAACAGGAATACGAGAGTTTGCTTCTTATCAATGAACAGCTTGCTCCTTTCTACCAAAAGCGACAGCCCCATGTCAGTAGTAAAAGAATGCCGGTCAAAATTCCAACGGTGTATTTATATTAATCTGAATTTTAGTATTTAAGATATTAAATAAAATATCAATAAATATAATTGAAGATAAATGTTAGATTTTAGAATATGCATCGCCTATGTGTTGCTGTGGAGAAATTAGTTACCGCAGTAGTGCGGTAATTTACAATGCATAGCAACAATAACGGTAAGTATGGAATATTAGTTACAAGGTGTAAAAACTATTTAAAAGAACGCACACATGTGAGGACGCTACAACGCATTGAATAAGTGAACTTATTTTTGTTCTTAAAGTAGGCTAATACAGATTAAATATGCCTGTTTTTGTTGGGATGTGATAACCTCGAACACTTGTTTATATTTCGTGTGTTGAAGAGGGTAAAGAGGGGAGTATGCGTAACTTAGTTCTAGGCAACATAGCTACACCTCACGTGGAGAAACAGATAACCTTCACGTATCCTCCAGGCGACCGCAAAGTGAGATTCGTGGTGGACAACACGGCGCTGGGGCGGGTTTTCTTCGGGATCTCCGGTTTCCCCCTCCATCTTATTCCACTGGTGCTCCATTTTTATCTCATGTATCATCAGTGTCATTGCCTGCGGTGCCGTATGTAGTAAAAGCGGGCGTTAAACACTACACATTTCATTTATTTCACGTATCCTCTTTTAAAAATCAGACTGGTTCGATGAGTAGATAATCCTTGTCAACAAAGTCAACTTTCCGGCTGGGGGCGTGATGCTGACCGTATCGGCTGGATGATCACCCACCTCTGCCTTGCGTACGTGGGCGTGAGGCCGGCAGGTTGGCAGGCTCTGGTTCGCTGGCTGTTACCCGTGGATATTATTATTATTATTATTATTATTATTATTATTATTATTATTATTATTATTATTATTATTATTATTATTATTATTATTATTATTATTATTATTATTATTATTATTATTATTATTATTATTATTATTATTATTATTATTATTATTATTATTATTATTATTATTATTATTATTATTATTATTATTATTATTATTATTATTTATTATATTACTTAATGGTTCGATGAACCGCCCAAGGCCTGTTAAGACCTGAAAATTGGTAGCATCAGCCAATAAAATAGTCATAACGTCATGAAGTCAACAGCATTTTCATATGGAATTTTAAAGTGATACGCCACTGACCCTACCTTGGGTTTTGGCTGTTTGATGAAATAAAATTCAAGTGAAGTTCACATGTGCTTTAGAAACAAATTTTTTGTCTCGAAAAAAGTTATACATGTGCTATTATTTTCCTAAATGTTACTGGTGCTCTGGAACGTCGTGGCACCAAATCCTATATCTGCTGGTACCAGAGGGAAAGCCCAATCACGTTTATAGTACATGGAATTTCAACCGACGACCTTCCAAATAAGTTACCGCGTTCGATGCTCGAATGTTTTGTTTGTTTATAAATTCCGTTGGGCTGCGAGTTTGTACGGCGTCGCTTGCAAGAATGCTTTGAGTACATTAATGAACACTAACGCTACTGAACGCGAAATAAATGGGGCGGGTCGAGTAAAGCTATCAAGATGCCAGGGGATACAGCGCAGTCATTAATCAAAGCCAGCCGTTATGAATGCAGTACGGCGTAGTTATTTCCTTATGAAACTAGCTGGATCATTAACTTGTACTGTACGCTGTCATTAACATGTTATTAATGTAACCCCTTCTCGCACAGTAAACCATTTTTCATTGCTGATTAATCCGTGTTTCTAATGACATCTGCTTGTATTCAAATTGAAATCTAATGATCATTATCATTCACGATTGAAAATGCCGACGGTGTGGTTACTTATATTATGATTTAACACGGTATTGTAACTGTGAACAATGTTTTCTCACCATTCATACACCTCATTTCATTCACAACGGTCGTGGTAAATGATTGAAATAAACCCGAGACAGTCAACGAGACAGGGAACCATAAAACGACAAAAGTTGAAAAAGAACGCACAGTTTCCAGCAAGCACCATGGCAAAGTTTTCATTTACATGCTCAGTATTATAGTAGGGCAGAAAAATCGAAGCTTGAGATAACATTTACTAATATCCTTTACTCCAGTAGAGGTCGTATTGAACGATGGATCATTCATATTGGTGAAATGCTCAAATAAACCTGGGGTCCGTAGAGCTTAAAGTTATCCAACATTTGTGTTCTCAGGGTAAGGTCATAGCCCAGATACCTTATCCGTCTAACTCACCCTAAACAAGAATTTTGAATGTGAGGCAGATATGCTACTCATCAAATGAACAATTTTTGCTCTTAGAGAAAGGACAGCTTTTCTTGAGCACTATGACTGAAGGATACACTACAGAAATAAATCATCTGGGAGGAGACATAAGTGACATCTAGATGTCCAGGACTGCATATTTCCAATTTAACACTATTTAAGTTTTCGGAATTTCCATGAATTCAGCTTAATTGTCGAACATTTCAATATTTTAAAGCATTTAAGTATTATCCAATTTGTTGTCAAAATTTTAGCTTCAATCATCAACCTTTTCACTCTGATTATACCTCTCCAATTTTCTTTATGTTTCAAAGTTATATGTGTAATGCATATTTTTAGCATTGTTGAATGTGAACTTGCTTATTTAAAGGCAACCATATGAAAATCGACAACAAAGTAATATGTCGTAATCTGCTCAAACTGCCCCACTCACTGTTTTAACTTCCCAAAGTGCAATAGGTTTCTGGAAAATGGTACGTTACACAAGCTCTAAAGGTTTCATTTTGCATTTCAATTTTGTTTTTGAACAACCTATTAGATTCTATGAACTCTTCAAAAAAGAGGTCATTAATTGATTATAGGTATTTAAATATGGTGTGGTGAAGAAAAAACACATCGAGCAAGGGAGACTACATAGGATATACTTGGGCAAAGGGCAGGTGCAATGAATTTACGTAGTCTAAGAAGGGAAAGGAGAGAGAGAGAGAGAGAGAGAGAGAGAGAGAGAGAGAGAGAGAGAGAGAGAGAGAGAGAGAGAGATGCACTAACTTTAACGAACTGTGTCACGAAAGGGAGAGAATTTAACATTAGAGAAATGGAAAGATGTTCCAACAGAGCTAAAAGTTAGAAGAACTTAACTCAAGATTAGAAGAATATATGTAGAGAGCAAATAAATATTTGGGAAAAACAAAGTTAAAATGCTTAAAATAATATGAAGAAAAGTGGATAAAATATGGAAACAGGTTTAAAGAAGTGTAAAAACCAAAGTGAATATAAAGACTTTCCGGTATAGAAGTACATGTAAATGGTCTGTGCTTGTAAGATACTCTTTGATTTTTAAGAACTTACGTATGAATTACTCTTTAAATGCTTACTCTTTAAATTTTACATATTCGCACTTGGAGTTGCTTATTTCTGTTTCTTCCCCTTTCGCGGTAAAATCTTTTCAGTTTACCCGCTTATAGGCATAAGTTTTATATTAAAAGGATCAGAGTTTTGCTATGAAACATCACAAATATATAGGAAACGAAACGATCGTCAGTTGTTTGACGAGTGGCCATTACCTTTACATATCCCAAAACCAACTGAATAGCGACAGATTTAACAAAATGAAAAATATAGAATAATTCAAATTAAAAATAGCATGTACAAGAAAATGTTTTAAGTCAGAAAAAATTATTTTAAATAAAAGTGTGTTTTAAAGATATCTGTAGATTTGCAGTTGTACATTTTGTCTATTTTTTATGATTCAAACAATATACACAATTTCTTTCGAACTAAGTTACCTTCACAGGCTATTCTGAGAAAATTCAACGTACGCATTTCGTTTGCTATGCTGATGTCTTAAATATAGCAGACGCTTTTATCACATCGAAAATAACGCACAATGCTCCGTATAAATGATGTATGTAAGGCCCGTTTCGTTTCACCTCATAGGATTTGGTAAGAAATTATGCAGGGTATTCTTTCTTTCTTTCTTTAAATACAATTACATTGGCTATACAATATTCCGCGTGTTTTGTTTCATTATTCTTGACCCATTGCTGCTTATAAACTGTTCACCAGGCCCGGTCTTATCTGCCCAACCCTGTATATTACTTAGGGGATCTCTTGAAATCATACATTTCCACTACATAAAGCACGTATTACAGAAAGCAAATATAAGAATCAGTACGGTCATCTTACACTATGTGTATGTAGAACAAACTACAGCTTTAGCAGACGTTATAAAACTAAAATATTTTATTCAAGATGCGAAGAAGCGGCGGCTTTACCTCTTGGTTTATGCTTCCGCTATTTGCAACTTTACGTAAGAATATTTCTCAGGCCCTTAAAAGTTTAACGACTAGGGTTTTGTTCGCTGAACAGCTTGCGGCTTCTCAAGCACTAGCCACACTACGGAAAAAATCCATAAACGCTTTCTTTTGTTTTCCTAACGCAATGAAAGAAAAATCCCTAAGAATGGGAAAAAGCAGAGGCGAACCTCTCTCTGAAGTGTTCTCGAGAACAAAACGCCATAGCAAGAAACAGTGACAATGGAAACAAAAGAAGAGGCTGTACATGGAGAACAAACTCTTAAGGAATTCCTCGAGTCGACATGTAGAATCTTCTGTTCACGCATTTCTATTTGTGTGGGCCGCGGCGGTATCTCGAAAATATCTTTGAAGTCCTCAAAATAATAGTAATTAAATGTTTATGTGTCGTGACAAGCTCCAAAAGATGACGGGGATAATATGTGACATGTAGTTATTTCAGACGTCATCTTCTTCTCCAGTCTAAATTTAAAGCCCTCCAATTAAATAACAGTATAAGTCAGGAATGGAACAAGGTTGGAACACAGCTTCAAGCTAAAAGGCGCCCAAAATGAGACTTCCGCCAGTTTTATAGCAAAACTGCGATTTACTAACTAGCGAAATATCTAGTATAAACACCGGAAGGAAAAAATTATATAAAAAGACGAGAATATGAATGAAATATGGTATTAATCCCTAAAAGATCTGGCTGTGAAAAGAATGTCTTCCCATTTGTGGAAAGTATTTTAAAATTGGTTAAAGGATATCTCTAACACGGATAACTGCAGAAAAATAAGGTTTTATTATAAATTACCTGCTTTAACTACACATTTTCTGTTGTAAGGGATTTATCAGTTTGTTATAGTTTAACAATTATGAAAAAGTGTTTCAGAATGAAGAGGAAAATGAAATGTGTAGTGTTTAACGCCCGCTTTTACTACATACGGCACCGCAGGCGGTGACACTGATGATACATGAGATGAAGATGGAGCACCGGTGGAATGAGAAGGCGGGGGAAACCGGAAGTCCCGGAGAAAACCCGCCCCAACGCCGTGTTGCCCACCACAAATCTCACTTTGCGGTCGCCTGGGATCGAACCCGGGCCGCCTTGGTGAGAGCCAAGCTGTCTAAGCACTAAGCCACGGCCTGGCCTAGAATGAAGAGGACTTATCTATTCCCAGCAAATTCAAGATTTTCTTAGTAAATACTTCATGTTGTGTCACTCTTGAAAGATGAAGACACGCGTGTCCATGTTTCAACCATCTGATGCCCGCCTCGGTAGCGCAGATGGTAGCATGTCTGCCTCACGTTTAAGAGGTCCCGAGTTCGAATCCCGGTCAGGGTGAGTTACCTGGATAAGGTTTTTCCGGGGTTTCCCTTATCCTGATAGACGAATGTCAGGTAACTAAGCTCCATGGACCCCGGACGCATTGAGCATCATTTCACCAATTTAATTCATCGTCCGACATGACAATGTTGGAGGACGTTAATTACAAAAAGCACCTGATATCGTTATACGTAAAGCACTGTACAAGGCGAGGGTTTCAGCAACATTTGTTCAACACGCTCAATGATCTTCAGAAACATTATGAATGTGGCACGGATGGTACACGTGATTCCACTTATATCCTTATACACAGCTTCAGGTGCAGTTCAACATGTTCAGCAAGCACGTAGCGGAGAGAGTGTATGCAGCGTTCTGCTTTTATTATTCGACCAAACACTGGCTTGTATCAGATACCCAGAGACTGAAGGCCGTATTCATAGTCAGACTTAGTCCGGACCAACTTGCTACCAATGGTGGACCATTGATTTTCTTATTCATAAATCGGGATTAGCGGTAGTCCGGGGACTAAACACGTTGGTCCGGCTCAAATTTTGGTTCGCCTCCGAGGGGTAGATTAAAGGCGGATTATCTTTGCAACTTGGAGACAATGAAGTGATGAATGTAGCTATGGTGCGTAGAATTCGTGAAATAAGATGACGGTGGAAAACTTATCTACCAAGAATAGATAATGTATGTAAATTCGTTAATCCTATGCTCTCACTCAATTCTTAACTGGACATGGCAAATTTTCAGCTTATTTCGATTCAAAATCAAATCCACATCTGATTGTATTTGTGGAAATCATCTTCAAGATGTCCCTCACATTTTATTTGATTGCCCGTTTTTCTGTTTTGAAAGATACGAACTTAAATTATTGCACTTTCTCAAAACCACTTATACATATTCTGATGAATTACAAAACTTATAAATATTTCATGGCTTTCTTAAACAAAATATTTCTTAAGCTAAGTGATTCATCTTGATATTTACTGTTTGTCAGCTTGATATTGAATTTTGTTATGTTTCTGTAAATTGTATTATATTCATAAATTTGTAAACTATATTCCTAATATACCTTTGGGTAAAATAGGAATGAAAAAATTGGATAATAAATAAATACCAAGAATAGAAATTATTGCGAACTATGACTACCTAAACTTTAAAAGCAGATACAGGTTTAGTAAAGCGAACGCCAGAAAGCTGATAGAAATGATTCGTCCTAACCTGTTAGGGACGATAACCAAGGCCTGGCACCCAAATCCTAACAGTTTATCTATTGTAACTCTTTGAACAGATAAATAGCTACTGTTTGACCGTAGCGCATTTGTTTTACGTCTAAAAAGCGCTGAAATTAATTAGTTACTGCAATTAAAATGAAATTCCATATTAACTTAACCTAAAACAAAAGGCCAGAAATGCACATTAAATAGGTATAATAAAATAAAGACTGCACTTTACATGTGCCTTCTGTCTACTACATTGCTCCTTTAAACGAAGAATACTTCTTTCCCTGCAAAACTGCAGAGAACTATGTATTTCCTTCCAGGCCTCCTTTCTCGTACTGACATTTGTTGTATAACTAGCACACGTGAAGTATCCCCTATGCCCAACGTGGTTCGGAGTCCACGGTAAAAAAACTGTAGGTCCTCTCACCTCACCGCCATCTTCACTATCACCCTATCATCGGAGGTAATGGACACCGCCCTCTGGGTGCCTCCACCTGAGAAATGGGTCCGGTCATCACTTGGTGGGGTGAGGTTACCCCGAAGGCCAAGGTTGCCATGTGGGGAGTGTTAGTAACTAACTAACTAACATTTGTTGTATAATGTCTATCATTTACTGAACTAAAGAAAACAGTAACTTTTTTTCTCTTCCTCAGACCAAATAACTGCATGCTTCTTCATTAACTCCAAGTTCACAGAACAGCAAACTTCTTATTTAACCATCAAAATGATTTAAGAAACAGCTGTGATACCACCACAGAGATTTATAAACTTGTAAGTACACTGTGGTTTGTTTAGCACTATGGGACTCGCGCATGCGCAGAAAAACCTTTCTACATCGTGTTAACATTTGCTCCGTGCAGGACCACGGCTTCACTTGGTCCGAGGCTTTTTATCGTCTATGAATACCAAAAGGTTAGACCACCTTTGGTCCGGACCAAAGTGATAACTATGAATACGGCCCTGAGATTTTGGGTGAATATTCTATGGGCATATGCCAATCATTTCGGCCAAATATTTTTCTTGATCTGACATTTTTAAAAGCCCAGCGTGTTTAAGTTATCCATGTGTTCCTTTTAATTCCACCTTCCCGTTCCGTATGCGTTCCCCCCCCCCCTCGATTTTGCATATCATGTAAAAAATTCATTTCTTACATTTTTTTTTTCTCGGTATGTAGGTATGTAAATATACATTCATCATCTGAAACGAAGCATCTAAAATTTCAAATACCGATTTCATGATAGTTCCATTGACTCATGAAAATAATTTATACAGTAAAAATAGAATTTTAACACCAAATTCAAATACTTCAACTTATTTTCATTCTACTAAATGTATCAGAAAAATCATCGTATTTCTCCAAAAACGTGAATGCACATTCAATTAAAAAAAAGAATACGTTCTTTTCACTAATTAATCTATAGACTGGAGTTTTTGCATGGTCATTTCTTTGTTTACTCATATTAAGTGTGCCAATATTCAAGTAAATAGCTTAAAATTAATAAAAAGGTTAGATAATTCAGTCCCAATGTACCATAATTGTAGCTGACGCCATATATACGTAAAAATATTGCAGAAGTGAATCGGGGAAGAGTAAAATAGTAGATATATGAGAAGACAATCTGAAGACATTGGGCATATCTAGATGTGTGCACATAAAACACGATGCCAATGCACGCACTAAAGTGTAAATAGATACAACTCTTTGCTATACATAATTCACCTTGTGGATCCTCCTGGAGTATAAATGGAAACGAGTGTACACATTTTGAAAACATTCTGTACTTAGGTCATTAAATGATTTTAGTATCATTTGGTGTTGCCAAATACTGCCAAAAAGCACATTTGGAACTCTTTCAGCCCTTTTCAACACGTCATACCTCCTATGGGAGATGGTAATAAATCAGAAATGTCACAGGTCACAGTTAACTATGTTAAACTACCGCACCTAAGTTAATGGACTGACATGCAATGCCACACGTATGTACAATTTTCGGTTGGTTAAGTACCCAATTAATTGGTTCAATCAGTGCCGCACTAACGTGTGGGCTAGAGTGCTTGTCACATCCATTTCATCATCAAAAAACCGAGAGCAAAACGCTTGAAATCAGCCGGGCATGCAGGCAACCAGTTGACTGTAATATTCGCGATGATAACTTCTTTCTTCATCAATGGATATGAGAGGCAAACCGCACCATGAAAGCGTACATGTAACCTTGTTAAAGGATAACAATGAAACATAGCTGATGTTTTTTGCACGTTTCAAACGAGCTTACCACCCATCATTGTCATTTGTTTCAGTAAAAGTGAATTTCATTAAACATCTTTGTGGCATTACTACTTCAAAATAGTTGTTAAGTCTTTTCTTTCTCATTAGTTTAAGCATTTTTCTTTCTTGACAAATCCTTTAACGAGTCCTTCTGAAGGGTTACAGTTATTTACCAACTATTTCTACGAAAGCTAATATGTCCTTATTAACCAAAATAAACCTTGGTAGCTACAATTCCGTTATTATTTCGATATAGGTATCCGCATACAAGGCGGGGGGGGGGGGGGCACAAACTCAGAATCCAGACTCGGATGTCGGCATATGCTAGCGTTCAATTCTATATTCTATGATATCACGAGAACACTGAATAGCAGCAGCATTTCCAAAAAAAAATATCAAAGCACCGTATCACTGAAAACTATAATATTTCGGGTATAGGCGATGTCACAATAATAACTGGATGTTTTAATGGTATACAGATTTTCTGTACAATACATTGTGAAAGAAATGCACGTTGGGATTTTGCTGCGATGAAGATTTACGATGACTAATTGTAGTAAATTTTTAATTTGGGTTTACTGTTTTTTATTTTGAATATATAGAGCGATGATTAGATTTTAAAATCTTGTAGATGCAATTGATTTATAGTAAGTCGAATTTTATTTGCCCTGGCATAGGCTCAGTAAGTCTCGGATTAATGCATTCTTTTTGGATTAATTTGCTAAAATTATTACGTAGATGCTTTTCTGTAGATAATAATTTACTTTACTACACTTGTAACAAAATATTTTACAAACATCTTTCCTATGCACTCACACCCGTGCCTATAAAACTTCTTAAAGTGTCTCTCCGTAGATTATTGATTTTTCCACCTACTTAGTAACCGCTCATTACTACACACAATCATCATTCATAGCCTACTATATCTTGTTTATCTTTCACACATAATACAAACATTTTAACACTTTTTACATTTAAAACCCTTAACGACACTATATATTATAAATATCACAAAATCTACAAATAATAATTATAAATGGGTAAAACAGGAACAACTATTTCAATTCTGCTTACATGTTACAAAGCTATATAATATTCCATTCGAAAGAAGAGAACTTCACTGGCTGTTCCAAGAAAATTCATTATTTTCGATGAAATCTCGACACCGAATTTGTTAAAGGAACGGGAAGTAGATATAAAATTACAGGTACAAAAGTTGTACAATTGTTACAGGGACAGTACAGGAGTTAAGTTTTACAGCACTTCGCATTATCTTTTCATATCGCAACCCATCCATAGCGTTTGTTCCCTGTAATTAGGCTATAATGGAAATTACAGCTGAAAATAATCACCGTTAATGTGAAATTCTGGCATTCTAGTTGTTTACTTGATGAGTTGGAGGCGCTATGATCTATTTCTGATTAACAAGGGACAAGTGCTTTTATCTAATCTGTGTGTTTACCGTGGTTGGCCTGAGTGAAGTCGTTAGTGGGATAAAAGTTACTTATAAAGCGAAGAATTAATTCAATCACGTAAATTAACATAAGAGGGAAAAAGTGATATAGTTTCTCCCATTTATGCTTACACGCATATTTATTACGAGGGCTGTTCAATAAAGAAAAATCACAATTCTTTTTTGACAACGTACTTTTACTCATCCTCATAATTTTGATGGTCTTTCTCAAAATAGTCTCCCCTGAATGCTATGCAATTGTCCCAGCGTTTCTGCCAGTCTTCAAAGACATGCTGGAAATCATTTTTGAGAGATCCTTCAAAATCGCCGCCGCAGCCTTCACCTTCAAGTTATGGAATAGAAAAAAGTCACATGGGGCTAAATCCGGACTATAGGAAGGGTGAGAGATGTACTTCACGTTGATTTTTGCAAGATATTCAGCAACAACATTAGCAATATGCGACTGTGCATTATCGGGATGCAGCATCCAGCCTGCTTCACGGAAATGTGGTCTTTTGCGTCTGATATGGACTTGCACTGTTTTCAGGACATCCCTGTAGTATTGTCTAGTTACGAATGTGTGTGTGCAGGTACAACATGCTGATAAACCATTCCATGAATATCGAAGAATGAGATGACCATAACTTTCCCAGCAGAAGCCACCACTTTCGCGTTTTGGGGGGAGCTTTGCTCTTTGCTCTCAGGATCAAAATAATGTAGCCAAGTTTCATCAGCAGTGATCACGTTTGAAAGAAACTCCGGATCTTCCTCTAACATCAACTTTAACTGTATGTTACCTCCATTGCAGCGGTAGGCGATACTGAACATGTCTGAACTTACCTGATTCTCACAGGTGGGAACCAGGAGTACCAACAATGAAACTACTACGGCGTGTTTGTTTCATATTAAGCTAACAAAATATAATAAGATTGAATTTTAATGCGAAAAATTATGACCGTAAAAAATTATGATCATTCTTTATTGAACAGCCCTCGTATTTTATATATGTTATTCCTATCATTTTATTAATCTGTTTCTAACTGTAGGACCACGCAATGGCAGTAGATTTGCTGCGGCAATACGTGGACTTCTTTGTGATACGAATGATTTCACTTGGCGGTACTGTGATGTTCCCTTCCTTGTCAGGAACCTCGAGGATACGGCCTCAGGATTGATGTCCGTGTTCTCATCGACGTGCGGATCTGGTCGCTCTTTCCTCCCAGGTGTCATATAGGGATGATGTTATGTCCCAGTTACTGTTGGCTCTTCCACATGGCTACTCCTTTCCCTTCAAACTTTGGTTGATAATTTACTTGAACTGGCCTATAATCGTTCACATAACCTTCTTCACATCACTAGAATACTCACATACCCAGGGTTTGTTGTGATTGAGTTCACTGCTTTTCAACGCTCAAGTTTGCTCATTATTCAGACTGCATTGCACAATAAAGGTAACTTCTTTGAAAATAGTTTCTGAAGCTAAGCAATTCTTTGACACTTTTGGTGTACTTAATTAACATTTAGTTTTGTTTTGCGCAAGTGTAGTCGTATGTGCAGCTACATGGCTCTTATCAGCAAAAAACTCCACTTTAGAAAGCTGGTAGTCATCGCGAGAGCAATTTACATACGTCGAAATTAGTAAAATCTATATGGCAAACGCTTCGTACCCCAAAGTTTGTATCAGTTATACAGTACATCAAATCAAATTATTATTTATATGCACGGTAAGTAATTATTAAACGGGACAAAAAGCATCATTCAGAAATGCCTCCTGTACATTGGACTCAACGTGGAATATCCAATGATATGACAAATTTTAATGCATTTTGCAATCTTTATTTTCTTCTTCCTGGTTTTTGCTACTGCTATAATCATATTACTGAACATCCGTGCACATTGGGGCACGCAATTGCACAACCCTCAATGTTCACGTTCATTACGAATTACTACAGCAATGGGGTTCCTCTCAAAAACAAAAAATGATATTTGAAAGGCTACCTTTATAAATTTGCCCTGCTCGGCCCTACACGGCAATCCTCAAAGAAAACGCATAAAATTAAATACAATATACCTATATTGTATATATTTAAATGAATATTCATTAACAACTGTCTCTTTCAATGGCCAAATAAACTAAGATTTGATGACTCGTTCCCCAAAACAAACCGTACGTGCTCTTTAATAAACGGCTTGGAAAGCTGCAATATTTTTCGGAACATTAAGTTGTTAAAGGGACTGACTGGGCTACCGAGACTTCTAGCCGCGGATTTGTAAACCTTAATTCTTGTTGAGTTAAACAAGGAAGACTTCCTGACACCTTAATCTAGCTTCAAATCTTCCATACCGACATAGGCATACTCCATTCATAAACAACAAACACACGAGATAACCGCTTCCTACGCCATTCCTACATTTCTAGCTGTCTTTCTCCATCCAATTACCCATTTGTGTTCTTATGGCTCAAGTTTCTTGCCATATTTCTCTGAGAATAACAGAAATGTTTACTTGCTGACAAATTTATATCTACACACGTCCAACCAACGTTGGCTTCTTTTCAAGAATCGCATTGATTCAAAACATAAGCTGAAATAGAAGTCAAACCTTGAATGGGAGAGAGCGGAATTTATGGCGTTGCTGCTTCTCTTGTAGACATTTCTTATACAGATATGGAACAAGCTTATACGAAATAAGTCGTTTTTATGCACGCAACAAAGAAGTTAACTTATGCCTTCCCTCTGAAGGCCAAAAGAATTTGTTTCCTCTACGAAATACATACTATCCAAAATTCAGTACGTAGAGTATATTTATGATACACTCCTAAGAGATTTTCTTTCTTTTCCTTTTAAAAGGAAGAAAGGACATCATGTATGCCAATTTTCTGTGAACTGCATACGGTAATTCATAAAATTACAATACAACTATACACTTTATACTTCTACTTCTCATCTTTTAATTTTCAAGAAATTCTCAAACTGTAAATTCCTTTTCTACATTAAAAAATGACTTCTTTTGCTTTACCAAAACGGAGTCAATTTTGATTAAATACCTCGCAATGACGGCGATTCCAGTATGCCTGCCGTCCTGCCGTCCTGCCGTCACGTGCGCAAACCTGTATGCGCCAGTCAGTCTGTTGTTGGTTTGACAAGTATTCTCATTTTAATAAAGTACTGTACGGGACCAAGCTCTGAGTGGTTATCAGGTAAGATTGTTACTGTTTCTTACATGAGCGAAGCAGACGACGTTTTAGATGACATCACAGAGCTTCCCCAAGCTCAGAGTAGCGTACCGTCACGCATACACACCCAGGTGAGCTGGATTGAGGCAGAACGTGAGGCAGAAGCGCTACCATCTAAGCTAAGAGGCTGGAATATCGTGAGTGAGTGAGTGAGTGTGAGTGAGTGAGTGAGTGAATGAGGGAGTGAGTGAGCGAGCGAGGTCCCATTAGGCTACATATCTTGAAAATTCTGCAAACTGTCTATCTCAACCAGTTTTTATACAAGTAATGAATAGTTTTTACAATCGTATTATTTGACTTGATTTTTACTCTCTATGGCGTTACGCGGCTTTTCCATAGTAAATACATGAAATATTATATTCCATCCAAAAATCGTGGTACCTGTAGTTCATCTGAAATTCACTTTTTGAGGTCACTACATTTAAAAAATAATTTTGGAAAAAAGAACTGTGTATGTAGCAGTGCAAAATATAGCTAAAAATATTTCCCTCCCAAACTATTTATATGGAAAATAATTTATTTTCTCACAATTTGCTCCGAAGATATTGTTTCCATGACAACTGAAACTATACCTTAAATTTCTTGAATTCTCTCAGGGAATTGACTGAGAGGTCAGCTTCGCTTCAAATGCATTTCAAGGAATGTTAACGATTTTAATTAAAATACCATATATTTACATATTTGCATGGCAAATGAAGTTTGGTGTATTCCGAATTGATTGGGAACATATCTGAAGTCTTATTCCGAATATCTTGCATAATCGATAAACTTCAAGAGATATATAATATTTTACTGTAGAACTGTATTTACTACAGAGTCGAAGTGAATACACCCGAACTCTTCTTAATATTACTACATATTAAAGACATAACACAGAAAAATATTAGCTATCTAGAAAATAAATAGTACCTAAAAAGTTGTTTAGGTATTACATCTCAAACCGTTCTGAATATGTTCGCTAATTTACAAATCGTTATCACACGGTTTAAACATCTGTATGACTTCAGGCATATTTAAGTGGGTGTGTCTGAAGTTTTAACTACAATACCTTCCCCAGGTATGTGCAGAAATATGTACTGCACTGGAATCATAGAATCGCCAGCTGTATCAGAGATATTCATCAGAGACAACGAATACTGTGTTATCAATTAACGTTATCTTGTGTTATGTGTCGGTATGAATGTATATATAAATATTATAATTAGGTCAAGAATGTATGAATCGATTGCTATCAAATTCCCTTGGTTCGTAACAGGAACTAACAAAACACTGCGGCAAGAATCATCGGTGGCCGATGATGCTTGCCGCTGTTGCAAGCAAAACATCTGGAAGAGAGATGAAGAAACCCAGTGGACCACGGCCTTACAGCCCGGAATCTTCTACAAATGCAACATGATTTGTCCACAATGCCATTGCTGCTTCTGGCAATACTTTCAATTCAGTTGACAATTGAAAATCGCGCATGTTTAAACAGCGTCATCGTACTAAACAATTCATATCCTACTATGACTTATGCCCAAGTCTTTATGAACTTCGGTACTAAACTGACTTCCCTTACGGTTATGCTCTCTCTCTCTCTCTCTCTCTCTCTCTCTCTCTCTCTCTCTCTCTCTCTCTC
>CM060959.1:67174676-67555172 GCA_030765055.1 Mantis religiosa
TCTCTCTCTCTCTTTCTCTCTCTCTCTCATTTTTTTTTCAAAATGCTTTCTGGGGGACTAAAGGATTCTCATATTGTTTTAGGTGAAATCTTACAATCTAATTTTGGGTGGAATTCATCACATCCTGTACTTACTAAGGTAAACAGTAGACGAAACTAATAAACCATAGTACGCAATGCAACTCGAATTTACCTGGTACATTAAAGCTTCTGCTCTGTAATAAAGCTTAACTCTTCACGTTACGCAGCTGGAATGTTATATGCCTGAAGTTATTAAAACAAACTGCAATGCTTGTGCATTAGTGAGGCATATGAACGTTTATACAGCACCTAACCATTAACGCTTAAGTGCTCGTACACGTTACCCGTTAAAATGTCACAGTAAAGGACAAAGCCCAACATTTTAAAGAGGAACAGGCGTTATGACCTGTCTAAATTAACCTCATTTCCCGTTAAACACGTGCTAGATGTGGGTGGATGCTAAAAACGTACTACAACACGCGGCCTGAATTTAAACAAGCACTGCATTTGCATAAAGACAAACAACGTGCAGATAAGCTGAAATAGGTTATATGCAATCCTAAGCTAATTAAACTGTTAACTAAGGCAGTAGAGTCAAAGGACAAAGCAGGTAACTTACGTTCATTATCTCTCTAAGGCATGTATTCACATTGCATTTTATATTTTACATGGTTATTTGTACTGCACCATAACACAATTGTCTTTTGGAGAAACCATTTGCATTTTAAACACATACTGGAATTACTGGCGGGTATAATTAATTAAAAAAGAAATGATAGGAGTTATATACATTATTTCACATATATATTTCTATCCTCGTATAGACCAATCAAGTACTAGGCTTCCTCGTTGATCTCTAAATCGATAATTGTACACCGTCCACGATTATGGTCAGCAATCATCACATGTTCCTTTTTCCAGTTGCATATAACGATCCATGAGCTGCGAAGACAAACGCAAGATTCAAACAGTAACATGGCGGCTGAAAGATTTGGCTGAATTTTGTTTGAAAATAAAGGTTATTAGAGGTTATAGAGTTATGATACTTTATTATTTTCTTATAATGAATCAGCGCCTCCTGACGACCTTAAGACCAAAGTTGCTTTCACCAGTGGTAACTTGTGCACGGCCTGTAAGAACTATTAATCCTGCATGATGTAATTTGTGATGTTAAGTTTCATTCATATGTAGGCCTATGTGATTTAGGGAATCAAATAACTTGTTTTATTGCTTTTAACAATTTGTTTTATTCGTGATATAATCTCTACAAATGCACCTCGTGGTTCTCAGCTTCCCTAGATAAAGTCTGCAATATATCCATTTGCTCAAGGTGTCCCTCGAATTCAGTTATGGACATGTCACGTTTATGTACCTAAATTCATCTAAACAGAATTCTGAAAAGTGTAATGGGAATGAAGGTTCTAGAATTTAGCAAGTCACCGGGTGGAAAATTGTGTTTTATAGACTAATTAGCAACTTGGAAATATAAGTAGGAACTTGATGTGGATAATGTATATAGCCGAGATTTAAGTTGATTAAAGGGAACATATTTATAAAGTACTGGCTTATCCGTGTTCAATAAACTTTCGAAAGAGTTTACTCTGATCTAATTATCGGAAGCCATAACGTTAAAGATGGCGCTCGAATTACACATATTTTATTTTAAAAAAGTGTGCAAGTTCAGGAAAACTAATATATAACTTATATATACATAATTTAAAGTGTATTCCAAAATAAAAAAATACTTTATTCTTCTTGCTGGATTCAGGTTACTATATATCAACAAGATTTGGAGGTTCAGTGGAGATGCAACAAAACACATTGGAAATACATTAAATGTCCGTCAAATTTCCCTTCATGTATGCTGATATATGGAAATTTTCTTAGAATATTACCGGGCTTTTGAAATTAAGAGTTAACAAACAAAGAAAACTACTTGGGATAAAAAAATTCCCTAAAACACTATACATAAATTTCTTTCCTAAGAAACATGAAGTTAAGCAAAATTAAAAAGAACTCCAACAGACTTAAAAATTCTGTCTCAGTAACTCCAGATAAGGAACTTTTATTCCCCTCCTGAAGCATTAAGGTAACAACATCCGAAGCCTAAATCCAATAGAACTTATTCAAATTAAAAAAGAAAATCTGCATTAACTTCCATGCAAGACCCATTTCACAGAAAGTGGACTTAATACAAGTATTTGTTTTGCAGAATTTATTATACAAATGTTTCCTCTTTTGTGTTTTTATCCTTACATAAAACTATGTACATAACAGTCTAAAATGCATTTTTACCTATGTGCGCCCGCACGAAGGGTATTTCTTCTTGTATTGACGTAATGATTTAGTAATGTAACAACATTTACATTAGGCAGTTTTTAAATCTTACATTACTCAAAAAGAACAATTTATCATATTTTCAGCTTTTGATGACTTGGACAGTTCTAAATTAACCCTACCAGAGGACCTCTGATTTGTAAATAATGTTAATTTATTAGGATTGTTGAAATTTCATGTTTATAAAAAATGAGAAAACAAAAGGGGAAGAGTTGTTAAGGAAATCATAATGGACGATCGTGAAAAGTTACGTCGTAATAAAGATGGCTGAAAGAGAATGGACGCATTTCATTCCGAGAGTAGAATTACTACACATAATGTGGTGTTTAAATGGTCGCTAGCCGAATATTAAGTGTTTTAAAATAAAGGATTACCAACAGTATTTGAAAGATGGTTGGTTTTTAATCAACCATTAACTAAAGCCATCAATCCAAGAAAACGGCCTGAAGAAACAAAGAGTCAATTGCTCAACGACTACAGCCAAGCCGAAAAAAATAATGATCGTTTAGCGAAGCATCTATAAAAAATAATAAAACACACAGAGCCCTTAAATATATTCGCTAAAATCATGCCGTGCACACCGACATAGCTTTTAGCTGCGATATTTCTATATAGAACTTCACGATTGTACCAGGACCAGTCAAATGTCTTTCCAAGGAGCACATTTTGACCATATAATTAAAAAAAGTCTTATTGTTGCACTCACATGATTTTCTCTGCTCACTTGTCAACAAGACATTAAAAAAGCTTATTCTTTTAAAGATTCTTGTTAAGGGAGGTAAAACTTTCATCACTTTCTGCACTTCGTACAATGTGCAACGTTACATCGGGCTAAAGTGAGTCATATTTTGAAAAAGAGGATCATCGGATCGTTGTGCGATGGTTCTGAAATGCCGTGTTCTTTGCACATCCACGAGAAAAAAATGAATAGCTACTTCCCACTAGAGAAAAATTAAAGTGTTTGGAAATTTAAACCAAGAAACAATCCTTTTTTGCTTTTTCTATGACGTTAAGGGAGGGAACATTGTGCTCCATCCTAAACTTCTCTCTAGGTTTCACATTAATATATTTCTTAAAGCATCCTGAAGAAAAAATGGGATGTTTAGGGGAGAAAAACATGTGTGTGTGTGTGTGTGTGTGTGTGTGTGTGTGTGTGTGTGTGTGTGTGTGTGTGTGTGTGTGTGTGTGTGTGTGAGTAGGAGTTGAACAGCATAAATCCACAAAGAAAAGTCCTATAGACCAAACATGCTATTGAAAGTTCTGCTAAAGGTGGGCCACTAGAATAGAATACTTATTTCTGAATCTTTCTTCACACATACGCACTTCCATAAATACATTACATTAACGCCATAACACACAAAACATTTTTATTCACACTCAGTGTACCCCTCCTACCTGCTTGCCTTGATTAATTTATGGTCAACCCCTGGTAGACGCACCATTAAGATTTTCTACAAAATTCTCCCACACCAAACTATCCTCAAACAATTTTGATTAAAATACCATATGTTTAAGATATGTTCTTTAAATAAAATGAATATGTACACTGGCGGGGGAAATGCAGCACCATCAAATAGATAATATATATATATATATATATATATATATATATATATAAAATGATGGTATTATCATATAACTTCATTCACCAGTTTTATAGCTCCTCAATATACACATACTATGGTTAAATTTCTATGACCACAGTCATGAAGATTGTAGCACTTCTTTTCCGCCCATGTATCTTGAATTTTATGGTAATGAAGTCTTTCTTCATTCTGAATTATTTTGTGGAATTAATATTTCAGAGATGATCCTGTTTATTGGTTTAAATATTCAAAAATTGATATTTTCCCAATTGGAAAGGAATTGTTCCTTTTTCCAGCTTCTTTATTTGTGTCTTGTGGTCCTGCAATTTCAAGCGACACGCTCTTAAAAACCTGTATACAAGTGTGGACGCAGCAGATGAAGCAGCGAAAGAAGCTACGAGGCACCCTCTATCATTCCATATATTCTGTGGGACGTTATTTTCCTACCAGGTTGCTTCACGAGGCCTCGAGTCTCCCATACGTGGAGGATGAAATTAGGCGCCGGGCAACAAAATTGTACGCAAGTTTACCCAACCACAGAAGCGCCCCTGTCAGATCCCTGGGAGATTATGACCCCACTAGACGTCGTTCTAGACAGCACCGGTTACCCCGCATGGCTTGCGGGCATCCGAGATAACCTAGGAGCTAATCCGAACAGCAGCTAAAGCTGAGCTCCACATAATCCTTCCAAGCTGGTTGGCATCAAAATTATTCCCCAAAGCAAAAATAAATAAAACACCAGGGTGCAAGGTGTTGCATCCTGTCCTTCAACCCCCAGGTACATACTTGTAACCTCATAAATAACACCATTCTAAAAACCTACATTTCACCCTACAATATCCCGAAATCTACCTTACCTGCGGTAAAACCCTTAACGGGTGGGCACGCAGCAAAAACCTTCTGGCTTTATACAGCCAGTCAGCACCACATGGCATGGCATGACCCTGTATCATAAAACTATTGCTAACCCTCACCAAGATTTCATCGGGAACATAAGAATTAAACTACACGAACACTGGCGTCATAAATGGTTACTATAAAATACATCAAAATTATTTGAAATAGTAGAAAAATCAACAGCTCGATATACCATTGCACTCCTCAAGAGAACGGGGCAAATTGTAATTTCCCGTCTGAGGATAGGACACTCTAGACTCACACACTCTTATCTCTCACCAAGACTAAACCACCCAAATGCACAGAATGTAATACAAGCCAATCCATCAGACACATAATAACAGAATGCCCGCTTTATTCCAAACACAGGGAGCTACACAACCTTCTACAAGCATTCCACACAGTTTTGTCAGAAGCCCGCAACACGAGGAATTTCATACGCTTCATAATAATATTAAAATTATAAATAAGAATAATTTATTAAAAAACTGATAACGAATTACAGAATATCTTACTATCAAATCCGTCAATCTGTCAACCAAACTGTAATTAAAGTAATGAAATGCATCTGCTTTTATCCATTATTACATGTATCATGTATTTAAATCTATGTCGGTCGCGATAAGAACTTGTGGTGAAGCGACTTAAAGCATTAAAAATGTGGAGGGTTTCTCTAGACTAAGAATAATGAAATTCTGCACAAATCGTTTGTTACAATGAGTCGAGAATGCTATGTGCAAGCAAAACTTACGGTTTTATACAAGGAGCCCCTATATTGAATTTTTTTAGAGTAATATATTTTCCTACCTACCAGCTCCGTTGTAACGAAAGTAGAAATTAAGACAAAAAAAAAAAAAAAAAAAAAAAAAAAAAAAAAAAAAAAAGCTTTTAAGATATTTGGCCAAACCGCAACTAAGTTCCTTTAACGTAACTTTCTATCACTAGGGGCAGAGAAATCACCGTGCGGAATGTTCAAAATAAATTGTAGTTACGGTTCAAATTTGCAATAAATTTTGCAAATTGTAGGATATGGTTAACATTACTACATTGCATTCGGCATTGCCCTTTGTTTTACTGAAGAACGGCTGTAAGCTGGTGAAACGTCAATGGGAATTAAAGTCAGACGCTTCCTTAACCTCTAATTATCTGTGCAGGCAATATCAGAAAAGTAATACCCAGCAACTGGCAAGTTAATCTTTGATTCTGTATCTCTTATTTGGAACGCGCTCGCTCGAGGTAATTATCTCCTGAAGTAATTTCCACTAACCCTGAAATAACCCACACCGGCGACTAATTAAAGCACCAAGCTTATGCATGGCGTAACAGTTATTAGCGAATTCGATCTATCGATTTTAGGCTTTCACATCTTCGCTATGGCTTGTCGGAGCTACTTATGGTAATGACAACTTGGCAACACTGACTCGGAAACTCAGAGATCAATCAAAACGCGCTTGGTAAGAGATGCCTGTGGCGCCGAGTGACGTCAAATGTCATGTGATCGCTGAGGACTTGACTATCAGCGTCCCATCGACCTACTTCTCTCATGCCTGCAGTCCAATTTCTAAAAACGTATCATTAAAGTCAAAATCGAATAATAAGTCCTTTTGAATTAAGTGATAAAGCAGGTAACTCCATTCAAAACGATAAAAAGTTGCCAAAGTGGGATAATTACAAGCAAATTGGGAAGTCATACGTAACATTGGCAATTTACTGCCCTGAACAGTTATTGCAAAGAACTTAATTTTAACAGTTCTTTACTGCGCATGCAAAAAAAAAAAAAAAGTTCTATGTCATAAAAGTACTCCCAGCAGTTTGCACACAAGCTCATTGTTTACATAAATCTCGAAATGTAATTCTCAAAATACAATTCTTGCTTATGCATGGTATTAATGAACTACACCGAAATATTTTAACAGCAAGTGTAGAAATCTTAAACAAATAATTTGAGGTAGGAGACTTATGGTCCATTGGTTCAAATGTGGAAGTTACGGCAAAAAGTTTCAAAAGTGCCAGTACGCCACTGCTAATGATGATACCACTTGAGTCCACAACACACGAAAATGAAGAGACGTGTCGGAGCACTCCCTCTGGCGCAATTGTTATGACATTAGCTTTCGAGTGAAAGGTAAACGAGTTCGAATCTCCTTCACTTTTTGGGTCATTTTTCATTTTTGTTTTGTTATGTTTGTTTGGTTGTTTTTCTAATATTTTGTCTCTGATTTTAATTCTTGTATAACTGTATGCATTTTACGGGGCATTTTCACTCTGTCAGTGCAATTAAACATGATGCAAGTTCTAACAAATGTTGAATCCTGCTTAATTCCTTCACAAGCTGTGCGTCTCAATGGGAGTCAGTTTAAACGTTGAAAGAACCGACATAAAAGAAAGAAGTAAATATAACTCTTTACATCAGGTTTATAGGAACTGCTCGAAATGGCGACCTGCGTTTTCAATGCAAAGTTGACAGCGGTGAAGGAACGACTGTCATGCGCTGTCCAAAATTCTTTGTGTGTGTCGAGTAACTTCACATGTTGCTGTTATTGGGACAATTAGGTTTCTCTTCTGAGGAACATATTAAAAAGACAAAAATAAAATTAACTACGTAACAGGAAACGAACCAATAACCTTCGGAACACCTTTTTTCGGCGTTACGAATTGTACCGCCAGAACACTAACAGAAACACAACTGAAGTTACACGATGCAAGAAGGCAGTTAATTGCTGTTCGTTGTCGCACTGGCAGGTGATTAGTTCGATATTTCAAGAGATATTTTAGGTATTAAATCTTGAGAATGCCAATTTACAAGCTGTTAAGAATCCATATCTTTAAAGCTGGGAAACAGTTTTACAGACATTCTAATCCAATAATTTCACGCACCTTGTTTAAATACCAACTTATCAGATGCCGCAGACCAGGCACTACCTATCTGAACTTGCTTATATTAGTCACGTCTAAAATAGCTGAAGTTATTTCGTGTCACGAGTCAGTTGGAGAATTTAATGTCATGTTGGCACGTTGGCCATAGTAGCTCAAATGGTTAGAGCGGCTGGACGGAAACCAGAAGATCCGTGGTTCAAATCCCGGCTATGGCATTGAATTTTTCAGTTTGGCTATACCCTTTCATAGTGCGTCCTACACACGGCTAGAGTGAAAGAACAATTAATTTCCATTAACTGTACCTAATAGTGGTCCGAACTCTAAAGCCCGGGCCTGAAAGTACTTACAGGTTGTAAGTCGGCATTAAGGTAGTTGTCTCATGTGTTTATGAGAACTCCTAGTGGTTTACTGGGAGAAACACGAGTCAGTTGGAGAATTTAATGTCATGTTGGCACGTTGGCCATAGTAGCTCAAATGGTTAGAACGGCTGGACGAAAACCAGAAGATCCGTGGTTCAAATCCCGGCTATGGCATTGAATTTTTCAGTCTGCCTCTACCCTTTCATTATTTCGTTATAGTTCATTAACACCCTGTATATTTGTGTATAAACGTAGGTGATTGCACTTCATGGTATAAGACTGCATCATGCATCATTTGTTACTTTGTTCAGTCTGTTATTACTGTCCGCCAATTTTAGCTTTCCCTCTCAACAATTACAATAATCTTTTAGGGGCGGTATTTTATGCATCTCCAGTCTGATTTGAAGTCCAAAATGTGTGTGCATGCGTGTGTTTATAATATAATATTCTAATGATCAACGCTGCTAAATAAGATTCGAATTTTTGGTGCTGGCGTTTTTTAAACGATGGAAATCATCCGAATACTGACATTGAAGACGAATCACTGCATCGTCAACTTTCCTATTCTCCGACCATCTGAGGACCATAGTCACGGTTTGTGTTGAATGATTGGGTACAGAAGCAGGGCTGTGGCTTGATGGCTTAGCCGTGATCATTCCTTTGTACCGCAGTAAATCGCCTCTAAGAACATTTGAGTTTCACCAATCAGCAGCCTAACAGCGCTCTGTTGTAGTATCCCCGTCTTTCATATGTATACAACAATCGTTCTAGTTTGAGATAGATATAGGAGTGGACATCTTAGCCGCATATTTGGAAGCAAGTTCTGACCGATTAACATAACCGTTTGGACTGGACTACGATACGGAGAAGATTCCGCACGGAGGTCCAAACTTTTCTATTGTATCTATGCCAAGTGGGGAACACCGGGAGGAGGGATGAGGCGAGATGAGACGGAAGGCGGCCGTCCCTTAGAAGCCACAACAGTGCAGAGGGCATGTTCACCACAATTAACCAATGGGTAACTCCCAGTACAACCGACAACCCACTCACCGTGGTCCTGAATCGGCCCACCAGGCCGTCCTGGAGACTGCAGACCGTCCTACCGAAGCAGGAAGTGTTTACCAGGAACATATTCTTGTCATGCAACGCCGAGACTCCCGCCGACACTTCTCTCCTAAAAAGACCACCAGATAAGAGACGTGAAATGATAATGGAGATGAAATGAACGGACAGGAAATTCGGTAGTTGTATTTAACCTACCCAGCACTCGCCTGGTGACCGGGGAAAACCCCGAGGAAACCCATGGTTCAGGAAAGCCGGCCACGGGAATCGAATCCGGATCTCCCCAATGCAGGCCACAGACGAAACCGTCTTGAGCCATCTCACTCGCTTAGCTTCATACACATCGCCTACAGTGGAACGTCATTTCTGACAGCTTTGGCAGCGATCATTTTCCGTGTGTTACACGCCTGCTTTCACACAATGTTCCATCGTCACGTGTGCCCCACTGGCAATTCCACAGAGCTCAGTGGCTCCTTTACTCAAACTTGGCGGTCTTCGAAGACCGCCTTTTTAACAACATCGACGACATGGTGGATCACCTTACCTCCGTCATCACTTCTGCTGCCAAACAAGCGATACCCAGGTCGTCATCCCATCCGAAACGCCTGCCAGTCCCTTGGTGGACCGACGACTGCCGGGCGGCCATCCAGGCACGGAGGAAGGCACTTCGAGTATTTCGGCGCCACCCTACTCTTGAAAATCTGGTCACGTATAAACGACTGCGTACCCGAGCTCGTCACATCATTATGGACAGTAAACGGGCCTCTTGGAAGCGCTTTGTTGAGTCATTTAATCCCTTCACACCATCTTCTATTGTATGGGATCGGCTTCGCCGCGTCGCCGGCAAAGCTTCCAGGCTCACGATTCCCGGCCTCAGGCTGAATAACGACACTGTCGTTATCCCCGGAGCCGTTGCTGACGCCTTGGGAACTGCCTTCGCTGACGTTTCCAGTTCCTCCCACTATCATGCAGCATTCTTAGCTACGAAAGACCGGGTGGAATCCCATGAACTCTCGTTTTCCTCATCTAACACGGAATTTTACAACACGGATTTCCCCGAGACCGAGCTAGAACGGGCCCTGGCTTCTTCCAGGCCCTCTGCACCTGGCCCAGATGGTATACACCTTCTGATGCTCCAATACCTTACCTCCCCTGGTAGAAGGTTCCTTCTAAGCGTGTACAACCGTATCTGGCATACTGCCACATTTCCATCCGCCTGGCGCGAGGCCACCATAGTCCCCATTTTAAAGCCTGGTAAGGACCCCCATCTACCTTCCAGTTATCGCCCGATCTCCCTCACGAGCGTCATCTGCAAGGTGATGGAGCGCATGATACACGGGCGATTGACATGGTGGCTGGAATCACAACATTTGTTGTCCAACGTCCAATGCGGCTCTCGCCGCTTCCGTTCTACGACTGATCACCTTGTCTCCCTATCAACACATATTATGGACAATTTTTTGCGGAGGAATCAAACGGTTGCCGTCTTTTTTGATCTCGCCAAAGCATACGACACATGTTGGAGGTATAGCATTCTTCGTACACTACACAGTTGGGGTATCCGAGGCCGTCTACCCCTCTTTATTCGAGAGTTCATGAGGAAAAGAATCTTTCGCGTGCGCGTAGGTTCAGTTTTATCCCGTGTTTTTATCCAAGAGAACGGAGTACCGCAAGGATCGGTGCTCAGTGTCACACTGTTTGCCATTGCTATCAATCCCATTGTAGAGTGTGTCCCACCGGGCATTTCGTCCTCTTTATTTGTTGACGACTTTGCAATTTATTGCAGCTCTCGGCGAACTTGTTTGCTAGAACGCCGCCTCCAAGGTTGCCTAGATCGCCTCTACACTTGGAGTATCCAAAACGGCTTTAAGTTTTCCGCCGAGAAAACAGTCTGTGTCAACTTCTGGCGCCGGAAGGCGTTTCATTCGCCTTCTCTACACCTCGGCCCTGCTGTTCTTCCTTTTGCGGACGAGGCGAAATTTTTGGGATTGATCTTCGACAGAAAGCTCAGCTGGTCGTCTCATATTATGTATTTAAGGGCACGGTGTGACCGGTCTCTTAATATTATACGCGTTTTAAGTAGCACATCCTGGGGTGCAAATCGGACTGTACTTTTACAACTCTACCGTTGCCTAGTCCGATCTAAACTTGACTACGGATGCGTCGTGTATTCGTCGGCTCGTCCATCAGTTCTAGGTCGCCTCGATCCCATCCACCACCGTGGACTCAGGTTGAGTACTGGCGCTTTTCCCACTAGCCCAGTAGTGAGCTTGTGTGCGGAAGCCGCCGAACCACCGCTTTCCTATCGACGCGATGTTCTTTTGTGCATTTACGCTTGCAAGCTCTTAAGTATGCCGGAACATCCTTCTTTTAAACCCTTTTTTAACGACTCTTTGGATCGTCAGTACTCAACGCGCCCCCTGGCGTTGCTCCCTCCTGGCGTTCGGTTTCGCCTACTTCTGCGACTCTTGAACATCACTTTGCCGTCCGTGTTTCAGCGGGGAGAATCCCTCTTTCCCCCCTGGCTCCGCCCGGAGATTTCTGTCGATCTGGGGCTAACGGCCATGCCGAAATCAACGACCCCTCGTTCGACTATTAGCATGTCCTTTTTAGAACTAAAGGCTCACTATGGCCCTTGTAATTTTATATACACGGATGGCTCGAAGGACAACCAAGGCGTGGGATGTGCATTTATTCACGGTAGACGCAGTTTCAAATTTCGCCTCTTATCGCAGTGCTCGATTTTTACCGCTGAGCTGTTTGCTATTTACCAAGCCCTTCTGTATATTCATCGGCAAGGTTTGCAGCGCTGGGTGATCTGCTCCGATTCCTTAAGCGCCCTCCAAAGCCTCAAGTCGCTGTACACCTACCACCCTCTTGTACAGCGTGTCCAGGATCGCCTTCACATGCTCGCTAATGCTAGTATTAGGGTGTCTTTCGTGTGGGTCCCTGGACATGTAGGCCTATCAGGTAATGAAGACGCTGATATTGCTGCGAAGGCTGCCCTTTCATGTGGTAGATGCAGCAGCTCTCACATCCCCTCTGACGATTTTAGCGCGATTTTACGGAGTCTTCACACTTCCCGCTGGCAGACATCTTGGCACGCTGTTACGCGCAACAAACTTCGGGAGGTAAAACCGCTACCTGTTACCTGGCAGACTTCCTCCCGTGGCTGCCGTCGGGACGAAGTCACTTTAGCTAGACTACGTATCGGGCACTGCCGTTTTAGTCACACTCATTTATTACAGTCAGAACCTGCACCTGCTTGCCCTCGTTGCAGCGAGTCATTAACGGTGCGACATATCTTAACAACGTGCCAGTTTTTAGCCCCCATACGTGCGTCTTTGGACCTACCAGCGACAATGACAGATATCCTAGCTGACACTCCAGGCGCCGTAGAGAAACTATTACGATTTATTCAACTAAGTGGCTTCGGTCGCAGTATATAACTTACTGTTCTTACACCTTTTGCACATTAGCCGTTTGCCAATGTGGTGTTTATTCTCACCGTTACTGGCACTGTTTTTAGTTATGGTTCTACTCTTTTACCCATTGTACCCACAGGCTACATGCCTGTTACTTTTAAGCTTTTAGTGTTGTTAGGGCGCTAATAACCCAAGCAGTTGTGCGCCCCGAAACTCTACTACTACTACTACTAACACCTTCCAATTTTTTAACGTGATGTAGAAGTTAATAAAGTTTAGGTGGTGTGAATATTCTAACATGCAAATTAGATATATTGGGTTACCCTTTAAAGTAGCCGCAATATTTTCTGCAGAATTATATTAAAACAGGAGAGATAACTACGCCGTCAAAATGAGATTTGCAGTTTTGTAACTCTAAAACACCGCCACCCACCGAAAATTAACCTTTTCGCCGTACATGGCCCGGATCGATTTTTATTAAATTGCGGCATCTTCATGCAATTTCAAAATTAATTTCCAGCACACTTAACGAGAGCAACACATTTCCCGGCAGTGGCTTAATTAAATTCCGGACAAACTGCTCATAACATGTGCATATTTACACAAGCTGTTTACCTTCAGGTATTTCTTGGCATATCCTGTTCCCTCTCCTTCGACATTACCTGCAGCGTTTTATCCTTCTAGGAGAGAACTGTATTTTTATTTACATACATATCGTGGTACATTCAGTTTTTCTTTAATTTGAATATACAGAAACTATTATTAGTCTCTCCATAATCTTAATTTAAAATGCAAAATCGAGCCCTGTTTACTTAAACCGTAGTCACTAATATTTGTTGGTAATGTTTTATGAGGTTCTGTTTTAATTATTTTTATATTCATGATTTGCTCATAAGCTTAGCTTAGTTGAATTTTGACTTAGCTCCTATTGGCTTTCTGTGAATACAGATTGGGACAAATACGATGTGATTCCCGCAATATTTATTGTTTGATATAAACAAGATTGCGGCCTCAAATTGCTAGTAAACTATTTTGGTAGGGTTTCCCATCCGCCAGATTAACCTACAAATATGCAAATAGAAGGTAACTGAGAGATGGAATAAAGTTCTCCATAAATACAACAATGTAAGTGAAAGAAATTGTATGGTTAGTTAATATAATTGTACGGTTTAACTATTCCGTCTACCTTTCCATTATAAATCTACGAAAATGTGTTACGTCTGACTGGTTTGAATAAGAAGAGAACTCCAAAAACTAGCAAGTGATACGTTGAATAGAAATAATTAGCAGCATTTAATAGTGAGGGAAGATAACAGGGATGCTCCGGTTCCAGGTAAAGAAATCAAGAAGCTGAGGGAACAACGATTTTGCCTCTGCACTGTCGAAAAATCATCTTCAAACCCAAAACACTACGGTTTGAAAACTTTGAACACTGCGTAATTGATCCTTACAAATTCTCAATTGCGTAAGTGCAAGCTTCATTCTAAAAAAAGGCCTAGTTTTAAGATGCTCTCCTTAAATATTGGTAATTTTTGAAAATCTATAATGTATTTTTTTCTCCAACTCATACAAAACATCTACCTCCAAGCAGGTGGACAAAGCAATAAAGATACTCAACATAGAACGCGCACATAAAACACGTAGGAAAACGCTGCTCAAATTTTGAAGCAGTCATCAGCAGTACTACATCTTCCAGCAAAATGTTGTGTGTCCTGAAATAATGTATTACAGATTATGCTTGCAGAATAGACCGAAGAGAATTGTGGGATTTATATGAGTTCTTTTTTATTACGTCTTCCAACGTTAAGTTATATGAAACAGATAAAATGGTGCTCAAGTGAGCCCATGGTCCGCAGAGTTTAGAGTTACATGGCCATCTTTCAAGATAGGGAAAACCTCGGAAAAAACCCATATCCAGGTAACTCACCCTGACCAAGGATCGAACTCGGGACCTCTTGAACGTGAGGCAGACGCACTGCCCAGATTAGCTTTATATGCTGGAGAAGAGGTTCAAGAGTAGTAAGCCTGTCTTTAAAGACTCCAGTGTTGGCACGCTTATGTTTATTTCAATAAACCCTCAAGACATTCATAAATCCTTGTACCAACTTATGCAAAAAGGGGAGCAGCCTTTATTCCAGTCTAACAGCGAAGAGCTGTGCCATGTTGGAAATGCTTTTACTCTTTTACCACGAGATTACTACATGGAGCATTTTACTCCCTAAGAGCACAGAAGTTGTGGTAAAAGCAGTAATTAATTCATGAAATGGTACCTAAGGCAGAAATAAATTTCCGGCCTGCTTTAAATGTTGCAGCTCATCATTAGGGTACGAGACCCTCATCCGGCTTCCTGGACTGCAGCTGAAGAGTTTATCAAAATGCCTCTTTTACTTCACGTCAAAAACGTGCACCTTATCTGCACCAGGCATTTAGGTGTCACAACGCATTTACATCATTCTTTGTCGATCTGAAAATTACTAGCACACAGTTTAAAGTTGGGTATAGAGAAGAAAGCTGCGTGCTAAATGGACCAGTAAAATACTTCTGTGATAAAGCAGGTCTAGCAACCCCCTCATGAGTGGGAATAGATGTAAAATGACCATTCGAAGCAGAACAGATGACAGATAATTTTGTCACGCCATGAAAGACTTCTTTCAACTTCTTCCAATCCATTCCTAAGCGAAGAACAGAACTAGCTTCCCAGCTACGAAATATGGAAGAGTCTAGATAGTGTTAACTAAATACTACAATTATATCTGGAATTTTCCAAGGACAACGAAATAAAAGAAAAAGCAGAATGAGTCACGAATGTGATAGATAAGGCAAAACAAAACCTGGTTTGTTTCAGTATTAAAATATGCGCAGTAAATAACTGAAAACGCTGAAGTGAATGGAGAGAATTAGCTCTTGAACAGAAAATAAGAGACTATTTCATTGATGTCCCGTTCTTTTATGTCATTATTAAAGCAAGATGTAATCATCGCAAAGTAATAACAGACTTTTATGTCTTCGTGCGCACACTTCTGGGCCGAATGGAATAATTTAAGTTGATAAATGTTTTATAGCAGAATCGAGATGCGAGACGAAAGTCGAGTACAGTAAAACCTCGTTAACTCTGTTCTCTTTAACCAGATCCAGTTTCGAAAAACAAAGTTATGTTTTTAGCGTAATAAATGAAGATATGGTTTATGTTGCTATTCTCACTAGGGCTAGCAGGCGAATTCATTGCACTCACCCCACCATCTTCGGACCATTTTGGAAGAGAAACTTTCATTAAGTCATGGAAAAAAGTTGCGCCTGGTGTGTGTGTGACTTTCCAGAAAAAAAAAAAAAAGGATTGAAGAAGTAAAAAGAAGTGTGGAAGAAGATCTCAAACATTTTTAGAAATATCAATGGCTGTTCCTGTTATGAAAAAGACATTGAATTGGTTGCAAATCGACAATGAAGGGGGTTATAAACATATTATTGCATCATGCAGTGTTACTGAAAATGAAAATTAAGAGTGTTCAGATTCAGACAGTGTTGATGAACCAGCTGTGGTTATGACCCACACACAAGCAGTAACAAACAGAGAAATTGATGCCGGAACAAGCCGGAACATTGCCAAATGAAGTTATAATGTTAACGCGGATGTGAGATGGCTGTACTCGTAAGCGATGCACTGAGACAGCAGAAGCTCAATGTCCTTTTTAAATACTATTTTGTAGATATATTCTGTGCAGTTCAAATACATAGGCTATTACAGTAAGTACATTGTATGTGTTTTTAGGTGAAAGTGTGGCGATAGTAATTTCTTTGCTACATTAAAATATATCAAGATCATGTACATGCTTTTTATTCTTTTTCATTCTCTGGATAACCCAGATTTTCGTTAACTTGGATCGGCTCTGATCGCAGTTAATCCAGGTAAACGGGGTTCTACTCTTATCTTTTGTTTCCGATATTCGGCTATATGCTCAATGCCTGCACAAACTATCCTATTTTTGGGCTATCAATGACAACTGTTAATTGAAATGTTATTTGTTTAATCCACTTTAAGAGCTTGTTCAAGTGTCAAAATGGATAGCCAATGTATAGGCTAATTCTTCCATGACAAACTTTATTATCAAACTTCAGATGGATTGAAGTCGGTCAAGAAAATGCATTGTCCTTGATTACTTTTCACTGGTATTAGAGAAACTTTAAGAAGTTGCCGACATGACCGAAAATTTTGAATATGAAATTAAAGGGATACGGCAAATACGATCTGCTTTTTTGGTTCCTAATAAATCTAAATCAAAGTATGATATAGTTACTACACAAAAAGCTGTCATATCAACAAAATAGTGAAACCATTTTAATTTTTATTGATTTCGATAAACATTACTGTGCTACAAAAGGAAATGTAATATATTATAACGTTTTTGGTGTTAGTGTACTGAAGAGGTCTGGACGGTACAATTAACGAGGTGCATTGTTGAGGTAAAGAGGATGACATATGTAGAGGAGCTGTGAATATCGCTACTTGAAGATCGTTCCCGCATCCCACCAGACCAACATTCCTCGACTTATATGGCTCGACGTTCTCTCATCCATGTGTTAATCTTTTGAGCCACTCCTTGGCCCATCTCCCCTATCTATATAGGTTCAAGGGCATTCCTTCATTCATGTCCTCACCGATCATTCATCAGACGCGGTAGTACCACTGAAAAAAGCCTTTCATGTAATCCATTTCTAAAATTAACTTTTAAGGCTCTTTGGTTCACGTCTTAGTACTCGCATATCCACAAGAATCCAATAGGAAGTAGCTCAGCTCTTCGAGTGGTGTAGGGGTAGCTTCAGATTCAAGAGATCCCGGTTTCGAATCTCGGTTGGGACCAATCAACCAGATTTAGGTTCGGTTTTCGTTGTTTCCTCGTACTGAGGAGACAAAATGCGGGAATGCTGAGCTTTAGGCCTGTTCCACAAAAGTTTGCTCCGTATTTAACCACCAGTCAACCCTCATTGGCTGTTGTGCGTTTGCACTATGTAACATGATACATGACCTCAATAAATTCGAGAAAATCCTTCGGTTTTGAACTGTCCCTCAAGATGACGAAAGAACGTGCAAGTAATCATATCACTGCCATCCTTGGATTGCACACTGCTTGTTTGTCACAATTCCAAGGTGCATCCAATCAGTGAAATGGGGAAGCGCGGTAGAATACATTTAAGCGGGGTAAGGGACCCAATCCATTGAGTATCATTTTAAGCAATTTGTTTATGCACCGTCCCACACATGACCTATTCGTTCAAGCGACAAAATTCAACCAAGAAACAAAATAAAATACACAAATAAAACACAGAATAAAAAGTAAACTCCTGATCTGACCTAAAGACTGCAGATCGAAGCAGACATACGGCTTCCTCAAAAACTTTAAAAATTGATTAAATTCTGTTAAAGCTTTAAATGTATAATGTGAAGAAAATCACTTTACAATTCAGAATGCCTACAATTCTTCAATTTAACAGCTTTTAATGTTAGCCGACAGATTCCATATAGCGAGATGGGATATTAATATCTTATGAAAGGGTAGAGCCAGTCTGAAAAATTCAATGGCCATAGCCAGGATTTGAACCATGGATCTTCTGGTTTCCGTTCAGCCGCTCTAACCGTTTGAGCTACTATGGCTAACGTTGGAGAATGTAATGTCATGATGGCACGTTGGCCATAGTAGTTCAAATGGTTAGAGTGGCTGGACGGAAACCAGAAGATCCGTGGTTCAAATCCCGGCTATGGCAATGATTTTTTTAGTCTGGCTCTACCCTTTCATAGTGCGTCCTACACACGGCTAGTGTGAAAGAACAATTAATTTCCATTAATATCTTATGTTCTTAATTTTAAAATACTAATAAAGTTGTATTAGTTGAGATAAGTATGAATTTAGCTTATTATGTACACTTGATTCCCAATCAAAACGTTTAAGAGCAACGATAATTATTGTTTTTACATCTGGGATAAAAATGTTCCGTTAACTTGTAGACAATATAGGTTCAAAAAATATGGCCCTATAGGGTCTACAGTTTATTTCCTTTCTGAATCAAATTAAGAAAGTAATACTGTCACGTGGCCTGTAGCATGAAACCTGTAAGAGGTTTCCTCTCTCTTTCTCGTGTGCCAGCTTTGGTCAAAGACGGCCCTCGGTCCCCTCTCTGTAAGGTGTGTGGCCAATTGTGTAGTAGTAAACCTTTCATTGTATTTTCAGGATTTGTAATGTAATCGAACCTTTATATAGAAATCCCAATCTCTCCTGAGTATACCTACCTCTGAATTATTAGGCCCTGAGGTGCGACCTGGCCACGTGGCATCCCAATCCTTTAACATCCTGGCCAGATTGTCACAACACATTTGCATGTAATAACAGAAAGTACCCATGTCAATAACCGCTTGATACTCCTTAAATTCCCTTCCTGCAACGAATAAATTGTACAGCTTACTGTGGAAATCATGGTAGAGGTATACGTTACTTTGATCTCGAAGCGAAGATGTCATTTCTCTTTCAAAGTTTAAACACTTATCTAAAGCAATAGGTGTATGTTTCACATTTTCTAGAATATTCTTCCCCTCTCCTCGTTGATGACGTAACTACGTTCAGAATATTACCGTTTATTTAGAGAGAGGATGTTAAACGGGCGTCTTTACAGTCTCGCTTGTGACATTCTCATTTATTTATGGAGGATGTAAAAGCAAGGCCGTTTTCTGAGTACTTGCTAAATGGAACAGAAGAGTGTTAAGCAAAGCCTGCATTATTAAAAAGGCTACGACGTAAAGAAAGTGAGGAACTTTCACTTTGTAACGAACTACTTCTTCGTAAAGCTTAATTAACTGCGCTTCCTAACTTCGGGATGACGTGGTTTAGGGAGTGAATTACCTTGTTCGCTTGTTAAAACCCAATTTTTAAAGCTGCTTAATTTAACTTCAGTCCTTCGAAACTCTGAGGGTCAAACAATTCCACGGGGCATGGCTCTAGAAGGCTATTTCCTATTCAATCTCTGAATACAAACTTAATCATCTTCTAAAACCCGAATACTGGCAAACCAAATGCTGCCGGTAAGTAGTTGGGGCAGCTATATGTAAATATGGAAAAGTTATCAACCTGATTATCCATGGTTTCTGTCCCTCTGGTGCCGAAACCATTAACGAGTATGACTGATACTTTTATAAAGAAATGATAGGTAAACAATTAGACCTGCATGGGGAAACTCAGTCATGAATAAAATTCCGCAAAAATAGAAAAGAGAATGAAATTCTCAGGATTCAGCAGTTCGCAGAGTAAAGTCCTGTTTCCAATACGAATCGGAAGGTTTGAGATGTGGCAACATTATATACACGTAATAAAGAGCATGTGTATATTAAATTCACATCTTTACCTTCGTGTTTTACAATTTTACAACTCGTTTCATTAAATTATCAGACAGCTTACTGATTTCTGTTTTCAACCACCTACGAATACTCTGAGAAAAAGATCACCTAGCTGATCACTGGAACAGTTGACAGCTGATCCTTTAGAGAACGAGATTGGAGATGTCAAAATTGGCAAACTCCATTTTACGTACTTATAGCTTTTATTAACGAGTTCCAAGAAATTTGTGAGATACAAATTATTACATATTTAAAAACAAAGTCAAAATGGTAGCAAACCAAGAAGTTATTCAAACTGCCATACCTCCTATCTAAAGGATGCCAGCAATAGACAAAAAGAAACATTTAAGATAATTTCAAGCAACTGACATAAGATTCCTACGCTGAGTCAGTCTGCCCAAGAGAGGGCATATTAAGCCATTCTTCACTGCTCCGAATGGAGCATTTCGATGATGTCCAAAACTGTTTCTGCTTTAAAAGTTTGCAGAACTCAATGCATGTAAAATATAATGTTTGATATTTTCTGAAATGTCTTAACATTTCACAGAATTTTCATATTTCTTTAATTTAAAACCTTTCGTGCAAATTAAAATGTTAAGGGAATGCATTTTATGTTATTCTGCAGAGAATTACGTGTTCGATCAAATAGTGTAACTTTTTTAATACTATTTGTTCTTTTAAGGTCAATTATATGTACTGTAACGTCTAAGAGAAAGAGCACTGTCGACTTTTGTTTTCTTTTTGCGTCCGATTAAATTAGATTAACTTATCTTCAGTAAGTTCACTAATGTCCACAAAGGTCTGAACATTTAACATGTCAAAGAAGTGTACTGTTTAATAGCATATAGGTATACTTGAATAATGAACACCCGCTGCAAGACCGCGAACAAACCGCTGTTAGAGGCGTGGCTTACCAACACTGGAGTCCTCTAGCTTTCCTCCTCTACCGTCATTTTAGATTGCCTCTCCTCCATCGCGCGAGCTGCACTAGTCATGTTTCATTCGCTGTTACATTCACTCTTTGCATTTTCTGCTGAATCACTGAATTGTTCCTCAGGGTTAAAAGAAACTATGATTCTATCTATTTATTGATCGATTGTGAGATCATGTTTGGGATAATTATTTTCTGTTAACTTTGAAAATCAAAACAGTATTAAAATGCACTCGTTTCGTGTGCTTTGCGCTCTGTCGCATCCAGGAAGGGAGGGGTGGGAGTCACGTGATGCTTGAATGGTGAGAAGGGGAAAAGACTCTCCTCGCGCATGCGCACACCGACAGCATTTGTTTGCGGTCTACCTTGTAGCAATTGTGCATATACAAATACAATTGAGAGATCCCAAAACCACGAAAATTCCTTTCTGCAAAGAATCGGACTTTCCAAATATTGTGTTCAGGAAGTTTAACCACTTACAAAACCAAGCCACTCTCTCCAACAAGTCAGGACCAGTTGAGCAAATATTGCATATGCTCTGATGACATGAGCAAAATTAAACACCTTCTGTTCCTGAGTGTCGACTCTTTGAAGACAAAAAATTTGGTCTGTATACCATTTTTCAATTTTGAGTTATCCCTTTCACGTTTGCGTGCATTTTTGGACTCATGGGATCCCTGAAAAAACACTTCGGTAAGACCTCCATATCAGAAACACAAAAAAAATTCCTTCCCTTCAGACAACACTTTAAAAAATATTAGTATGGAATGCTTCAAAAGCGGCTAGCACATAAAAGGAAAGTATTTTACAGAAATTGTTTATCTATATCAGCTCTACGGTTTCATACTTATCAGGAAAGGCCGTTTAATAAAAGGACTTTTCGTGAAGTCGTCCTGTGCTACATACAAGCTACATTATGCACGACACGACCTTTATTTTATAACTTTTGGGCTTGCCTTATCAAATAAGGGTTATGTTCATTTATTTTGGTCCACACTACAGTTGAAGAGCCATACGTCCAGCTTGTAAGGCACGAAGAATCACAAGAGAGAATGTGGGCCCAAGAAATTTTACGATGTGCTGAATGTGAGTGAAGTTTAATTTTACGATGAGACACTTATGTTAATGTAGGTCTATAGCACATCTTGAGTTGTGCTGAAGCTTCTCAACTCGTCGCCTGTCCAGATTATCGCAGCTCGAAATAGCTTCCTAAATGGACCTCGAACAAAACAAGGAGAGAGGTACAAAACTTTCGTGCTCTCCCATTAAAGCGTCCAGACACACTTTTATCGCCTATCAAGCTTTGTTCTGCTTTTAGCGTTCTATAACTTACATTTCAGATGACTGTGACGTTATCTGACACACTTTCAGTAAGAACAAGATTTCCTTAGGGTTCAATTAGACGATCACGCTATCCAGGAATAAAAAATACAACTGCTCAATTTTGTATGTCAGTGCTAATGGTTTAGAAATGAAGAAATGTGCAACTTTTAGCTCCTCTTCGTCGTCACTGTCGTTTAGGGGTAACATGCTCGCCTCTAATTCCTGAGGTAGAGAGTTCAAACCCTTGCAGAGGAGGACTTTTTCCGGGTATAAAGATTCTTAGCATGGCATCCTTCTGAAGGGAAGTAAAGTCGATGGTCCCATGTCGCAGAATTACTTAAAGAAAATACCTCAAACGTGATACAGAGGCCTGAAATAGTTGTTTTTATTTAAAGACCAAAACAGAATTATGGTTTATCTATGTTATTTTAAATTTGCGTTAAAGATGTTTAAAAACTGTTATAAAATGTTAAAATATTTATGCAGTGAACAAAAAGATTAGGAAGTGAAAGTATGTAGCTGTTTGTCGCTAAGGCAACAAAAATCAATAATTCTGTTCCTCTGAAAAACCGACGCCGAAGAAACAAAATATGTTTTTTTAAGTGTTGGAGAAGAAATCAGAAAAGCTATACTTAAATGTGTACATACTATTATATTTAATCAAGAAATATAAAGATTATGTGAATGAAGAATTATAAGAATAATTATTTATGAAATTGCTGCTTTACACAACTGAATATTCGAAACCAGAACTTTTTGAGATAGGAGAGCTCAAATTTCGACTGAAAGCTAGACGAGGCATAGCACAAAATATAATTATAAACTTATTTAAAAGTATAAAACAACCTCCGGTTCTAATCAAAATCAACATTTTTATCATACACTTTGGTAATTTCTCTCCAAACATCAGCTTAACGAGAAGTTTCTTCTGCAAATAGCATCTTTTCAACGTCGAACATCAATATTTTTTACAGGCCTCTGCAAATTTACGCCCAATGTAGAACAGGCCACTAGAAACGAAGTCAATTTTTTCTGCTTCAATGCTGAATAGCTCAGGAAGGTTTGTGAGCACCCGTTTATTGAGTCCTAATCTTTATATAGATAAGTCGTTGTGTGCCATGTATGGATACATGCGCAGTTCTCAGATGACAAGAATGCACCAAATAAACCTTTCCTAGTCTCTTCATGCCCACGTGAGAACCCACTTATGCTAAACAAATATTTCAGAGCTTTGGGAGAATATTGTGTTTACACATCAGTTCAAGCAAGCGCAAAACATGGTATGATTTGGCTCGGTAAAATTTAGCAACTGGTACACCGGAACAGCTTGTGTAAAACGGGTTGAAATTCCAGAATAAAAGGAAGTGGTATCAGAAAATGGAGGTTCTCTCATTAACACGTACACAACACACTCACAGTAAATGGAACATTAACCCCCTCTCCTACTCTCATTATGCAAATGAGCTAGCACTGATATTAGGCCTCTTTACTTTAAGATGAAAATATCGTGACATTTTACACAAGCTGTAAACGAACTGCCTCCCCCTCTCTCTCTCTGGACTAACGCTCTTTTCTTCTGTGAACTGTATGTATATACTACAAATCTTTCCAAACCACAGCACCAATTTCAAACACATTTGGCACACTTTGTAACACTTGAACAAGAGCATTGTGGGATAAACATTCATTGCGTGATCACCACGGAACAGTCAGGGACTTCAAAACTAAGGAGAGCACAAAGGTCAGAGTCACTTTCCTTCTAAATTACTAAATTAATTTCAACAAAACTTGTCATATTATTTATTTGAAAAATTAATTGAAAATAATGTTACGATTAAATATTCCTAGGACATTCCCGAAGGGAAAGGATGAAAGCAGTTTTAATATATTTTAGGATTGCTAACAGGGTTCTGATTTAACAAATTTAGGAAAGTTAAGGGGTACAAGGTGAAGGATTCTCTAGAATATTTTCGCAAGTTTAAAGAATTATGGAATGTACCGCGATACTGCAAATGTTTTTAAAATATTATGTGTATATTCTGGAACATTTTTCTGCAACGTGGAAAGTTTAAGCCTTAAAGAAGATATTTGGAAGATTTAAGGCCAACAAGATAACATGTAAAGGTGTTTTATCTAAATCATCGAAAGATAATGCAAATTTTAAGAAGGAAATGTAACTCCCCATGAAAATATTATAGAACTTAGTACGCTGACTAGAGCCTAGTTGCCTTATAAATTCGCCTGTAGTTACAGAGTGGCAAGATAATCTGTAGCTAAAGGATACGATAAGGTTGTTACACACTTAGCAAAGTTAAATTATTTCCAAAACTAAATGTTACAGAGTACAGTCACAGGGTTCTCTCTATAAAATTGGCCTATTAGAGTGTGACAACTGCCTCTGAACAAGTGCACCAGCTCGTTTCATAGTAATACTATAGCGTGTCACAAGGTGCAAAGCCCGCCTAGGTAGCGTGGTGGTAGCAAGTTTGCCTCACGTTCAAGGGGTCCCGAGTTCGAAGCTCGGTCAGGGTGAGTTACCTGGATAAGGGTTTTCTGGGGTTTTCCCTTATCCTAAAGACGAATGTCGGGGAACCCTAAGCTCTATGGAACCCGGGCTCATTTGAGCATCATTTCAGTCATTCCATTCATCGTCCGATATGACTTAACGTTGGAGGAGGTAAATTGCAAAAAAGGAGCAAAACCAGATAGCACTAACAAGTGTCGAAAAGTTACCTTGGAAAAATAATTAAAATCAAATGGATATTAAAATCTTGACGGGCATTGACATTATGTTACATTTACGTTCTTGGGAACAGTATTTGCAGTTTCACTTTCAGTAATATTGTTTTATAATTAAGTAACAGAAAACGACTTTCTTTCAAAGAAAAGCATGCCCCAGCAACGCTTCTTCTTATGCATTTCATTCAAATGTAACTGTGATGCTTCCTTATTTTAAAGAAATTACGTTTTGTACTTCACTTCCACGTGTATGCAAATATCTTCTACGCTTTCATGAGATATATAACATGAAAGTACCTCGTACTCGGATCATGTTCCGGCAAAGAATTAGCGAGTCTTGTAGCACGGGAGGTTTCTAGGAACAATTCAAATATACCTCACAGCATACAATAGGAATTTAAGATAGCTTTAAAAGGACAAATCTAAACTTACAAAGCAAACATCATGAGACCGGATATATGTGCGTGTTACGTAAATGGTTGAAACATCGAAGGAACGTGGTTCCCCAAGCAGGATTACCAACATACACTGCATGCTACACTACTGCGATATCATCGATTTCCTAGAACGTCATTTCGTATCTGATCAAACAAGGAAATCTCAAATATTTCCACGTAACAAGAGGTTATCGCTATCATCGATAAATTTTATTTTATCTTTGTATACATACTCTAAGATAAAAGGGAAGATACTAAATACATCTTTTACTATCTAACGTATCTGAACCCCGGAGCAAACGTTCAGTACTTGTATACCTAATAACAGCTTCGATGTTAGGAACTGCTTTAACTTTAAAGAAAGGAGTTTTCTTCAGAATAATTCATCAACACGAAGTCAGCATTTTTAATAGCCCCCCCCCCCTCACAATGACAGTTTTCAAATAATTTAATCGAGTTTAAACGCTTCGATCAATTTCCGCGATCAAGTGTAGAACAGTCGTTTTGAGAAAGCTAAAAATAAGCGCTAGACAAGTGATGAAAGCAATACGTTAAATTCATAAGATAGGAAAGCAATTTATTTGCGTTTTATTCATCAAAAGCAGTAGGTATGTTCCGTAAAACGATTACTAGAAGTTATTAGCAAACAAAGCTTAAGTGAAAATAGTGTTATTAACTGTTTGATTTCAATTTCCTGATCATACACAACAGAACTTTAGTTGGGATTCTATTTAGTTAAAATCAGCTGCTCTATTCTCGGCTTTCCTCATCAGGCATCGTTTAAAAAATAAGGAAAAGTTGGATTGAAGGCTATGTTAATTTTATGATTCAATTTTATAGCTGCCAAAAGTAAGTAAATGCTTAATAGCTAGGTTTTCTACGAACAACTTGCTGTCTCTGCCTTAACTACAAAGTAAATGGACTGCAGATGCACTTCACATCTATATAGCTGCCAAAACAAATTATATTTCTACTACAGACATTTTTAAATTAAAAAATCATTAGACACTACGACTCATGGGATAGCGATTTGTGCAGACAAAATCTAAGTGGTGAAAATTGTAAGAACCGTAGAACCACTTTGATTAATATTCAACTTCTCCTTAGTTTTAAAGGTCAAAATTCGTATGGAGTGTAAAAGTGGAAAAGTATACGTTCTTCTAAGATTGGAGAAACATGTGAACATTTCTTACATTTGAGTCTCAAAATGGATGCTGAAGATAAACATGTAGGTATAGAATTTATACCCTAAGTAGTGCACCTGTTGTGCAATTTACTGCGGACACGAAGCGAATAAAAACGTGTGGTTGTTTTAAAAACAAACAAGACCAAAACAAAATTAAATGCAAATGTCGTAGCAATATACATCTCATTTCATTCTCTACCTCTATCTCTCTCACTCTCTATATGTGTGTTGACATGATTCTGAGAACAGATACGAAAATGGTCTCCCCCACATGTGGGATAATGGTAGATAAAAGTGTGTAGAATTGCTACAAAAGAAAGAACTAAAAGAAAAAATAATTGCATGAAATACAGCGAATGACGACGTTTTAAAGAACGTCGTTATAACTGCATGCAGTAAATTACACTTCAAAGTTTTTGTATTGAAATGTTTCACTTAGTATTAGAAATGAAAATACACAAATTGGATAGGTTTCGCATTCAGGACCATGAATAGTGCTTCCTCTGCTAGGAAATAACGATTATATATACACACGAATGGTATGTAAAATCGATTAACTTACATAGTCATTTTTTTTTAATTTACGTCCTTTTAACTTTTTTGAAAGTCATATCGGACGATGAATGGAATAGGTGAAATGATGCTCAAATGGGCCCAGGGTCCATGGAGCTTAGAGTTACCCAACATTCCTCCTTTTGGACAAGGGAAACCAGGGAAAAAACCTTATCCAGGTAACTCAGCCTGACCAAAATTCGAACTCGGGACCTCTTGAACGTGAGGCACACATGCTACCATCTACGCTATCGAGGCAGGCACATAGTCATTATATTGGAATTTCGTGCATCCATAACAAAACGTGTCTCAAAAAGTTGTGCCAATAATCCTTTGTTACCTTTATTTCAGCGTAGCATATGAGATTATAGATTAAGGTTAGCCCATTAAACAAATAGCATCAGGTATCACAAATCATAACAGAATTTTGGGCTCACTTTCTTCTCGGGCAGCCAGCCAAGTGAAAAGATGATTAGATATTTAATAAAATAGCAATAACTACTATTGATCAAAATATAAATTGATTAATTGGAGAATATTGAAGACACGTTTCGGGAGTGCGCATCCCTCCTATCATCAAGATACTTATAAAATGCTATAACCACAAATGAAATACAAAAACAAACAAAACAAAAGACAAACAAAGACAAAACACTATAAAAATTCGCATTACTGAACAAAAGACTTTTCAGTAAATTAAATGCCAGGTTAGGAGATGGCGTGAGTATAGAAAATTGTGTCAAAGAAACGTAACTACTTAACTTGATTATCAAGCTGTATTGATATTTGCTTCTTAATTCGACGGATGTTCATTTTCTGGAGACGCCCATCTTGGCAAAATGCAACAGTTACTGGGAGCGGATAATTAAGGAGGCTTTGGCGATTTCCTCTGAAAGGAGCACGTTTAATCGTGATGCTGGATTTCAGTTCAGCTGCTCTTGGAAACCGGTCTTAAAAATGGAAATCCGTAGAATTAAGAAGCAAAGATCAATACAGATTGATAATCAAGCAGTTACGTTTCTTTGACACAATTTTGTATACTCACGCCATCTCCTGACCTGGCATTTAATTTACTGAAAACAGTCTTTTGTTCAGTAATGCGAATTTTGATAGTGTTTTGTCTTTGTTTATAGTTGTGTTATATCCAGTATTTCATTTGAGGTTATAACATTTTATAAATATCCTGATGATGGGAGAGATGCACACTCCCGAAACGTTGATATCTAATCATGTTTTCACCTGGCTGGCTGCCCGAGAAGAAAGTGAGCGTATTTGTCACCAGGAAATCTTCAGGTCGAATTTTAGGCTGTTTTGATATATATACCACGTTTCCATGGTTAACTAAACTCGATCTAAGTGGAATTGTAAATTGAATCCGAGAACATTAAATTCAAATTGTATGTTTATATCGATTTCAGTACTCGAGGTTAGAGAATAAACTTTTCAAGCTCTTATGTTCGTCCACTTGGTTTACTTTGACAAACCTTTGTTCTGCGTATTTTAAGCAAGTTATTGTGAAGATTACATTGCGAGATTATAGAAACCATAAAAGGGCATCGTTACAGTGTTTTATTATACAGTTCCACTAAGAAACAAAATAACAAGATTCACCAACACCATTCTTGGAGTATGAATTCAAAACTATATGAATATAGCTGGTGTTTCCATGTAACAGTATTTCGATCCGACTCTACTTTCTAAGAGGATCGCATCCAAGAATCCATACATTTGAATCCCCGTTTGTATATTGTATTCAGTCCAAAATGAGCGATGGGCGTGGGCGTAGTACTAATCTGTTATGTAATTTTTATTACGTATTTGTAAATAGTTCGTTTAACCTACCCTTGTTGGGAGTCTGTAAATTCAGGAGGAAGTAAATAAATAAATGTATGAAGGAAGTAGTTTTTCGTTTCTACAAACAAAACAAAAACAAAAAATGATTAAATTCTGCCAACTTCTGGACTTCAAAAGCTCCTGGTGGATTTCCAGGAAAATCGTTCTTTAATTATTACTAGCATTTCTTACCCTCCGCTGCGTAATGGATTTTATTAAAAAAGAACAAGTGTAATTCTAAAATAAAAACCCGAGATCAATATTTTCCAAATCAAAGCCTACGTTAGTACCAGAACTATTAAAGGCAGCTATATAAATGAGACATTTACATGCAAATGAAACAAGCCTAAATAACACCAACCTTTATTTTCTCATTTGTAGACTTCTTTAACTTATATGAACCATATTGAATAATATCCAGGGTTTTGACTTTAGCAGTAAGTTTGTGTGCGCGTCTGCGTGTGTGTGTTTCATATCCGACAAGGAACAAAATGAGTGAAATGAAGCTGAGGTCTATTGAGCTCGAGCGTTACCCGAAGGAAAGTAGCTTATCCGTGTAGCTCACGCTTAGCCAAAATTCGAACTGGGACCACTTGAATGTTAGGCAGACACTTTACAGAGGTGGGGTAAGTCCTTATCTTTCTCTTATTCATTTTCGTTAGTAAGCAAAATCACAGTTACTCCCACATTCCAGACTATTTGGGCAATGGGGAATGATCTTAATTTTAATAAAATTTTCTGCCGCAACCAGGAATTCAAACGGAGTCTCTCCTGAATCGAGATGCCAGAGCGATGGCAGTTCGATCACAGAGACAGTCGCCGGTTAATTTTCAGATATGAATTTAGAAGATCCATTTGGTATTTTATTACCGGAATATATGTGTTATTCTTTGTTATCGAGTTACATGGCGTATAGGTTACCAAATAGTTGAGTAGTGTTGGATACAATTTAATCTAAGAGGCCTTATCCGTACTTTCCACCTCTAAAGAAGTTGACACCTCTGAGAAAAATTAGGTGCCCTTTCACGCTCAATATAGAATAGGAAAGTGAAAACTACAGCGTCGATAAAAACGATAAGCAAATTTTCCAGTTCATTTTAGCTAACATACCGATAGATACTCCCATTGAAATTCGACTTCGGAGGCAGATTTGAATTTTTCTGTAATTTACTTAGTTTTATTGATACTTTAACCAGTAATTTTAGTTAACAGCACTCCTGCCAGGTATGTAGCTTCATCTAGAAAGCTAAATTTTTGTCTGTTCATAAGTTGACACCTGGCAATCGCTCTCGTGTTTCTGTTGCAAGCAATATTACAGAGCAAACCACACAGTAATAAAATCAATAACTATTCAAAATGTTCTGGTCAAGTCTCTAATGAATTCCTGATTACTGAAGCAACGCATCAACTGCGTTGAGTACATTTCTGAAGGCATATTGCCTCATGCCCACATACGCAAGGCAGAGGTCCGTGATCATCCAACCGATACGGGGAGGAGATGTGGTCAGCATCTCGGCACCCCCAGCTGGACCAGAGTTCACTACCTAGCGTAGCTCCTCAATTTCCTCACGATGCTGAGTGGGCACCGGTACTATACCCGAGACTTAAAAGCCGCACTCCCAGGGCTGGAATCGATCCCGGGTGCGTTCCGTGGCAGAGCACCAGAGCACAACGCTCTGACCCCTACGCCACGAGACAGGATGGCGAATTACAAATCGTCGGCTCAAATCGAGTGAGATGACACGGATGTAGTTGCTATTCACGCAGAATTCTATCAACTGAAACCTGGCTTGTATGCATGGCATGCTCTAGTGCTTGTGGATGGAGAATTATGGATCCTGTCAACAACTTCCTCTCCCAAAGTCACGGTACTTCGCTTCTCAGAAGTCTGAACGATGTGCCTGTTTTAGGAAAGCTCCCGTTTCCTGCAGTTAATGTATGAAGACAATTAATGTCTCATAGTACCAAGTTTAACGCCCTAACGCTTCACCAAGCATGAATCTGTGTCTTAGTTATCTGTAAATAAAGCTACAATGTTTAAGATGCGTATTTAACAACCTTCCAGCTAAAAGAGCACAGTTTTTCCTTCTTTTATCGGCCTACCAGCAACAAGTCTCTATGAATTGCACATGTTAACTAAATGATGCAGTTTTTACTTCCTCTAGCACATATCATAAGCAGGAAAGTATTGTATTCCACTCAAAAACGGATGTTGATGTTTCATCAGAAATACCTAAGATTTCTTGAATCCAAAAAGATTTTAGTTTTGTCTATGTATGTACCTATAGTCTGAATAACCTATGTCGGTTAAATATCAAACATGGTACCTATATAAAGCATCCATCTTAAAAGCATATGACCACAAATTAAACTACACATGTAAATTTTTCTCGAAATTTTTTGTTTTCTCTAGAATGGCTGATAATTTCAATTAAAACACCGTATGTTTAAGATATTTTCAAATAAATTAAATGTATATCTATTTCATTTTGAATGACTTTGCACAATAGGAGGTTCAGGTAAAGAGTGAGGAATTTGGAAGTCATTACACAGCTATATATTACTAACCCTTCAGTCTACCGTATTTCTTTATTCCTTAAGTTTATGAAGATATTAACAATATTAAAAATCTGACATACTCGTAGTTACATTTACTCATTGTACTATAAAGTTATTAAAAGCTTATTTGTATATCTACTTCATATTTTAATGCAACCTACCATTTTAACAGCAACTATTTTTATATCTTATAGTTTATAAGATATAGAGGTAACACTCTATCAAAATAAATAAAACGTTATGGGCTATTTGCAGAAATTTCAAGTTTCAAATATACATTCCATTATTCATAGCAATATCCCAAATATACATTATTTTAACCAAAATGGTTAACAGGTATTTTTAACAAAGTTTTCCTTATTAAGATGAGATTTTGTTGAAAATTTTCGAGCTGCATCCTTGAGAGAAAATGAACTACTACTTCTTAACTTCCCTAGTTGTACCACTGCAGTGATGTTAGGGGATTCTTTTTCCTATATCCCTTTTAAGGAACCGAAGCCTTGGATCCAGTAGAGAACCAGGATAGGAGATCAGTTCAATGCCTGCTGTGAAGGAAGTGGATGGTATGAGGGCGAGATGAATGATAGGAAAGATGGAGCAAATGGTGGAATGCTGACGGAGGAAACCGGAGGACTCAGAGAAAACCCGTCCCAGCGCCATGTTGTCCACCACATATGTATCTCACTTTGCTGCCGCCAGGGATCGAACCTTGGTGAGAAAGATGAACTTAAACGAAATTAAAATAAGACCTGAAGCTTTCCTGGCGACGAATACGCTTAATTTCTTCTCGGGCAGCAAGCCATGTGAAAAGACTATGAGAAATCGACGTTTCGGGAGTGTGCATCTCTCCCATCATCAGGAAAGACAAAACACTATCAAAATTCGCAATACTGAACAAAAGACTTGTTTTCAGTAAATTAAATGCCAGGTCAGGAGATGGCGTGAGTATAGAAAATTAATTGGGTCAAAGAAACGAAACTACTTGATTATCAACCTGTATTGATCTGTGCTTCTTAAATCGACGGATTTCCAATTTTTAAGGCCGGTTTCCAAGAAGAGCTGAATTGAAATCAAGCATCACGATTTCAGAGGAAATGGCCAATGCCTCCTTAATTCTTCACTCCCAGTAACTGTTGCATATTGCCAAGATGGTCGTTATCAAAACAATGCTCTACAAGCCCAGACTTCTCTGGTTGCATTAAACGAATGCTCCGTTCATGTTCGTTTATTCTGGTAGCGATGGTCCTTCCGGTTTGTCCTATATATAGTGTCCCACATTCACAGGGAATGCGGTACACTCCCGGAACTTGCAAGTCCAGTTTGTCTTTCACTGGTCTCAACAGATGTTTAATTTTCGGAGATGGCTTGTGGCTGGTCCTAATATATTTGGCGAGAATTCTGCTGAAATTATTAATCTCATGTGCACCTAGATAAGATCTCCAGGAAGTTTACGGACAAACAGCGAGTCGGTTGCAAAATTTAATGTCTTGCTAGCATATTGACAAAGAAGTGGTTACAGAAACAGGACGGGGATCAGGGGATCCGTAGTTCTAATCCCGGCTATGGCAATCAATTTTAGTGTATCTCTTTTCATTTTCATATAATACTGTACACATCTTTTTTAAACGCCTTAGGATTATATGTATCTACAATATTTTTTAGTGGAATGCTATATTTTTATTTGTCTATCGTTAAACGCACAGAAAGCAGAAACTGAGTATAAGAAATTTTTCGATTCGCAAGAGAAAATAGGATATAAGCGATATTTCAAAACTTAGGAAAATATAATTACTTCCACCGAATTTTATTTGACATATTACGACTAACATCTTTAATTTCGTATAATTCAATAGCAATACGTTTGTGGACATATCACTTCCTAACTTAAAACCTGAACAAAGTGCCGTAGGTGGTAGTAGCTAACTCGCATTCGGCAGGTCACAGGTTCGATGCTGGTTGATCGAGCACACTGACTTGGGGCTAGAGTGTAACTGCTTCGGGTAGGAGGAAGGCGTCGTATAGCGAATCGTTAGAATTCCCGACCATCCGGATCTGGTCTCCCTTCAGGTTTCTCCCCTCATCCCTCCTTCCAAGGGATGCCGGTAGAAAACAAAGGACCCTGAGAGACTACGCGTGGCGTTATTTCTACTGTCCGTACACTCAAATGACGCCAAATGCAGAAGCTGTTGAACACGCAGGTGTCGACTATTCTAAAACGTTCTAACATCTGTATCCAGTGTTTGTTGTAATCTGAATAACAAAGTGCCATTTCCGCGTCATGACCACATAGCTGCCAGGAATAGCGCACGCGCATCTTACGTCAGAGTTGAAGGCCACGGCCATCCTCGGAGAGGAGCGCCCCGCCATTCACTCTCGCTGTTTCAAAACAAATCCTTAGAAAGGTCACTTGTGTCAGCACAATATAAACTTCTGTACCAGGCACGGTATTTACAACTTTCTGGCATGTGCCATTAGCGTGAGTGCGGCCAGATCGTCAATGAACGCTGTTTACAATGCTCTTAGCTTACACGTTTGGTTTGTATGCCGCTCACGTTTAATGTAAGTACAGGCACACAAACGGACGCTCAGCTGATACAAATATCGCTATGGTGAAATAGCACGTACAGAACATTTATGTCCACAATACTACATATAGCATTCTAAATTGCCATTATTTTTTGAAAAACATGTCTCGTAAATAGCCCCATTCTTGCGATGACAATGCACGACTGTTTTACGAGAGTGAAATGTAACATTTTAAACTGTAATGTTTCTAAAAACAAATGATTGCGTATAGCCCGCCTCCCCGCCGTTTGCTTCAATAGTTTGTTCAGCATATAAAACTTTTGTGTTCATCCAAAACTGAATTTGACTAGTAGTAATTTAACAAGTAATAGTAGTAATTTATTCCCTTTTACATCAACAAATGGAAATACAAAATCAAGATTACAATTATAAAATCCATACTGAAATATGCCATATATTCCTAAATCCTGAAAATCCTATCATGTTATCATGTTGCCCACCATTGAATAGTAATTCGGTCCCCATACACCTAACCCTAGGTTTTTGTGTATTGGAGGCCCTCTGCTCCTTTTTACACTTTTTGCCATTTCACCTATCCCACTCTACATTTTTCTCTTAATTGTTCTTAGCCATCTCTCTTTAACTTTCCCTAAATAATTCCCTATATTTCTCCTGTTCTTTTCTCCTTTTACTGACATTTTTCTAATTACTACTTCACCCCCCAAACTATCCCATTTACGTGGCCAAGCCTGCTCTCTCCATATCTTTGTTTGACTACAATTTAATATACAATGGAAATCTGCATTCTCTTCTCCACACAATGGACATTTATCTAGCTCCCTCTCTTCACCTATACCTTTCAAGTTTCTCACTCCTGTTCTCGCCCAAGCAAAACCTTCTCGCCCTAACTTACTACATATATCTATATATCCTTCCCTCCCCCAGGTTGTTTTTATTTCTCTATATAATCTCAGAGAGTTTTTGTCACTTGTATTGGCAAAAATGTCTTGTCTGTCAATATCTTCTAATCTTAGCTTAACTTCTTTCCAGAAGCCTCTATACCCATACTCTGCATTTATCCAAGAATGACCCATACCTATCGAATTTGACTAAAACATTTCATAATCGACCGTGATGGCTCAAACAGTTTCGTCTGTAACCCGCATTCGGGAGATCCAGGTTCGAATTCCGTGGCCGACCTACCTGACTTGTGTTTTTCGGGGGTTTTCCCGGGTCGCCAGGCTAACGCTGAGTAGTTTAATTACAACCCCCGAATTACCTGCCCTTCAATTTCATCTACATTATAATTTCACCTCTCATCTGGTCGTCTCTTTCAGGATGAAAGTGACGGTAGGTGTCTTAGGTGTAGCATGACAGGATGATATCCTCTTGGTAAAATGTCCTTCTCCGGTCTCCAGTCTACGAACCGGACCACGGTCACCCTCTAGCCCTCTTTCCTGCTCTAGGGGTGTCCCACTTGGTGGCATAGATACAATAGAACACGTTTGGACCTCCGTACCGAAACCCCTCCCTAGCTAGTCCAGTCCAGAATATTTCATGGCTATGCTTATCTGTTATTTTAAATCCACATTATCGCCCAAACAATGTAAAGATTGGCCAAGAAGCCTCCATCTAAGGAGGCCATGCCCTTAGGGGATTTACAGGCTACATTTCACAGCAAATTTAAAAGACACTTTAAGTGTTAATTTCGTGAAAGACGTCCAAGAACTGCTGCTGTTACTGATGAAAATATTATCGCTGTTTGAGCAATGCTTGTATAAGATCGACATCTTATTCATTTATTTGAATCTTTAAATATGGTTTAAAATATCGTTACTGGTGATTGATGAATCTTAGTTTTATAGCTGTGATCATGAAAAGGAAAGTCATTGGGATCGAATGGGTCTTTCGAACGGAACCTAAGCCTATAAAACTTCGACAAATTTGCAGCTCTGGTAAGAGGATGGTTGCGTTTCCTAAAACGACACATGCTATTACTACTATAATATTATGACACGATTCCTGAAGAATATCGTTGCATTTCTAAAGGTCTGTTGTGACACTATCTTGTTGAAACCATGATGACTCCTCCAAGTAAAACATTCAGGTTACGGGAGGATGAAGATACCAGGAATCTGGAAATATACATTTTAATCTTCTGTTTATTCCTGCAGTAGTTGGACTGCATTTACTTTATTCACTTGTTATGAAATATTTAAGGAAGAAGACTAATACACCTATTTTGCAACATCCCTGAATATATACATCTCATGCACGCTTCAATTAGAATTACCTAATAACCATATATCATTTAAATATTTTAATTAAGTATTTTCAGCTGCTACAAATATGGATATTTCTTTGCTGTACAACCTTAGAACAAGATTGTCACAATGTTGTATGCTGCAAATGCTCAACATTTAGGTTCAATTAAACTTAAGTCAAAGCATTTAGTTTTATAATTTAGCCCGCCTCGGTAGCGTAGATGGAAGCGTGTCTGCCTCACGTTGAAGAGGTCCCGAGTTCGAATCTCGGTTAGGGTGAGTTACCTGGATAAGGATTTTCCGGCGTTTTCCCTTATCCTGAAAGAGGAATGTAGGGAAGCTCTAAGCTCCATGGACCCTGGACACATTTGAGCAACATTTCACCCATTTCATTCATCGTCCGATATGACTTAACGTTCAAGGACGTAAATCACAAACAACAAAACAAATAGTTTTATAATTTGAAAGAACAGAAATATTACGATGTTTTTGGAATAATTTAATAAAACAATATAATTAATGGATTGAATAATTGAATACCAATGGATGGTCAAACTTTCAGGTATATTTTAATTTTTTTATAATAGGTAGGTGCTGCCATAGAACAACTATGTTGGGATAAACTGATCTCTATACCTACAACATGAAATGAGACTACTTCATGGAAAACGTGACCTTAAGTAACGAAAAAAGGTCTAATTGAGACACCTTGTGTTGTAATACTAATTGATGACACTGATGCTGTGTGCTGCGCTGAATGGACCTGTCAGATGTATAGATAGGAATATTATCACTAGGGCCCGGAAGTTGTTGACCTAAAAATTATCTAAAATGAGGTATAAAATGTCCTTAAAATATAAAAAAGTGACCTAACAAAATTTAACAATTTCTTTCATAATAATAAATTAATAACTGTCACAGACAAATAATGAATATATAGTTGGAATAACCACATTTTCAATTAACTTTCTTAGTGAATAAGCAATTATTGCTACTAAATAATAAATAAATTCAAAATTCATCAGGTCATTTTCAATTTTATAAAATATGAAAAAATAAGTTACTGTACCCATTAGCCAAAACATACCTTACTTAGCGTTGGTCACCTTCAAGTTATCAAAAGTAAAGGAACGGCGGTTGTCAGCTAAAACTGTTTTATACTTTGAGTAACTTCTCTCCACTTCCACAGATGTTATAGGTGCATATTTGAAAAACACTGTCACTGCCTGTTCAAAAATATCAATTCTGAAGTTTTCTCCTGACAAGATATCGGTAATCGGACAAACTGTTTGGTATCATTTATTTTTGTCCAACACAAATTTTAGTTTCTGTCAAATTTTGTTCCCAATCTCACCTTTTAGATTTTGTATTCTCTCTTCCGCAATACTTACAACTCCATTGACTTATCCAATGTCTTGCCACGTTCTTCAAGCCGGGTTATGGTAACCGTCAAAAATGCAAATTTTTATTTAATGAAAGCTAATTTACCTTGGATTTGAGTAGCAGAAAACAGATCCTGTGCGCTCTCAATTGCCTTAGGATCTACCCTATCAAAACTATTCACTACTTCTCTATTTGAAAACTGTCACAGTGGTATATACATGCAGTTGCATTTATATATATGTGTGTGTGTGCGTGCGTGTGTGTGTGTGTGTGTGTGTGTGTGTGTGTGTGTGTGTGTGTGTGTGTGTGTGTGTGTGTGTGTGTGTGTGTGTGGCATTTAAATGTTTAAAAAATGACTATTGTAAAAATGCGGAAAAAATACATTTTTATGACCATATATATCTAACGAATGCACTTAATTTCCAATAAACATCGTCTGTGACTACTCAGTAAAAAGATGACTTTTTCATAAAAATCCGGGCCCTAGTTATCACACCAGCAGAACCCGCAGTTCTGTTCTTATAATTATGTTCAATACGGAGATTATTTATTTTCTGCTTCTCATCCTCTCTCGCCGTATTTCTCACTCGCTAATTCTTCTTTCTCCCCCCTTTCTCCTACATCGCCATTATTTACGGAAATAAGTTGTGCTTTTTCTGATCAGAATAGTGAGGAGTTTAACCCGATATTTAAAAAATTTGAACGCTCGGTTACGGCGTTAGTTAAAAACATTCTAGATCAGTTTAAAAAAAAATACTATTTGAAATGCCAGTTTAGAGTGATTCCTCACAAATCTTAAATAAATGAACTCCACAAATTAACGTGAACACAGACCAACTTGGGTTTCAGGAAAACTGTGCTACTGCATGAAATAGCCTCATTTTGGCATAAAAATTGGAATGTGATATGCAATTAAGTGCTACAAAAATAATAGTCCCACATAATTTTAATGAAACAATAAAAAATGTGCTGCTTGTTTTGGAATAAGGATTTCAGTGCACCTCTGCCGGCACCATTTCGCCAGTGACTCGGGGTTCTCTCGCGCAGCGTAGTGGACTGAGTGTCAGTGTAAACCTTAAGGGGCTTCACGTCCCTTTTGCTAAAATATTTTACATCTCTACGCGTACTACCTGCTGTAAAGGATCGTAACCTTCACCTAAGAAGTTCCAGGTAGAAAGACAGACTTGCAAAACAAACGCCAATGCAGGATTCAGCTGATGATAACTAGGCCCCTAGGATATTAGTTATACCTCTGAACTTCAATTCTAACTGCAATTATCTTAGAATAACATTTTTTTAAATAAATATTTTGCCTCGAAAGCCATAAACTCTCCAAGGCCAAAAATTTGATCTTTGTAGTAGATAATTTATTAAATGTTCTAAACCCGGTTTATATTTTTAAGTATAATTTATTTTTAATTGTTATTTTGTTTTTCTTCAGAGAAAACAACTATAACCAGAAATCTAAATTTTCTTATTTCACTGGTATATGAGACAGAATATCTTCATGCACAGTTAACATTTCGGCTTCAACTGTTTTCTGAGAAGAGGAACTTAACTGTTGCCCTTATGTAGTAAATGTTTATTAAAAGTTAAAATGTTTTTAAATTTCACTCTATATAAAAGAACACAGTAATACAGCTATTTATGTGCATTGATGTACCGATTATAACTGAATTTCCCTGTTTATTGGGTTAACTTTATATTCAATATGCTCACACTTCCCACTCGCATTAAAACTTAATTAAAAAGTTTAGCAATATACAAGCTATCTGTGCAATGTGACCGAAAATACGCTATTTATTACTGTTATTGCTCTGAATAACATTACGGGAATAACTTCTTTACTACAATCCTATATACACTTGGATCTTTAAGACTCACTGGAAGACGCCTTTGAGTAAGTAACATGATGTATATATAGTTGAGAAGTCAGTCAAGCGAGTGAACCTCGAATAGCAGCACGAGTTTGTTAACTTATGCCTCTATTGCATATACCAACAGAGCTACAGTTGTGTTTGCTCTTAGTGAAAGCTAGTGTAAGCTGGCACTGCTCTTACAGCTTTGGAGACAATGGGTTTACCACAATTTGTTGTTGGGAATAACGTTTGTCTTAACGCCAAATACACGTCTATAGTGATGAGTTGTTCTAAAAGTTATTTTCTAAGCAGCAACTAGGTACGTTATAATTTTAATTTCAAAATCGTTTTCATGTGAAAACGTAACACGCAAATGAATTCTAAAATTCGATTTCTGGCTCAATAAAGGTCATACTTATATGCCAGTAATAATAATTCATACAAAATCGAAAACTGGAAGACAATTTTCAACTGCAGTTTGTTATGGTGTGTAGATTTAATGCTAATAATAAATGGATTGGTTCAATTTCCAGTACCGCCATGGGGATTTTCTCTCACTGGGAGACCTGATACGAGGTGCATTTGGCCACGTTAGATCCCTGAAACGCCGATAAATGGAATAGCGGCCTCCTATGTATCAGCCGGGAGGGATCGGGCAGCTGACCACGTCCCAACCTCCAATATTACACCCCGCTCATGACATCTGGTAAGCAGAGGTGGGAGTCATAGCGGCCGGGCCGTACGAATTGGTCCGGAAAGCGCTGGTGTGCCATGGAGTTAGTGTTTATTAATAACTGCATTGTGTAAAAGTTACAAAACTCATGTACCTTCATTGGTGTCACGAAGGTGTCTCTTTCTCACATACAAACATGCACTCCAACCAAATGATCAAAATTCATTATCATTACTTTCAACCTATAAGTTTGAAGCCGTATCGCTATTGTCCAGAAAACAGCTGTGTTATCGTTTTGAACCCAATGAGATTATCGGGATGTGTCTTTTCTGTGAGGCAGCCTAAACATGCATTGTAAATGACTTATTACTTTACAAAGCGTTGAGGCGTATCGACTCTTATCGGGTCTTATCTGGTCGATTAGAAGAGTGAAATATTAGTAAGTTTATGTACAGTAAGTTACGAAACACAAATAAACCGACTGGAAGCTGCGTGTGTCTAGGTCGAGGGTGGGTCAAAAAGTAATGCCTCCTACTTTTTCCCCCTTAAATAGGTAAGTTATGTGAAAACTTTGAATTTGGCGCAATTCCTCAAACCCTCTTCTCCAATCCCCTGCAGTAGTAACTTCGTAAGTCAACAGGTGGTAGCACTGCATCTTCTTGCAAAATGGCTGACATCGACATTCGTATTAAACAGCGCTCTGTGATTGAATTTTGTACTGCGGAAGGTGAAACGCCAATTCACATTCACGAAAAGCTAGAAAATGTGTATGGTGATGCAACGGTGGATGTCAGCACTGTTAGACGATGGGTTCGTCGCTGTAACGAAGCTGATGGGCAAACACCATTGGCACATGAAAAGCGAAGCGGCAGGCTGGTGATTGCAGTGACTCCATGCAACATTCAGCGAGTCGATGACATTATTCGTGGTGATCGCCGGGTAACAACAGGTGAATTGTCACATTATCTCCCTCAGTAAAGCCAGTGTGATGACGATTATTCAACAACTGGGTTACTCAAAAGTTTGTTTACGTTGGGTACCAAGAATGTTAACCGCCCAAAACAAAGAAACAAGGAAAACAATAGCCTCCGAACACTTGCAGCGCTCCAATTTGGAGGGAGAGGAGTTTCTGGAAAAAAATTGTTACTGGAGACGAAACGTGGCTTCATTTTTTTTTTTTTTTTTTTTTTTTTTTTTTTTTTTTTTTTTTTAACCTGAATCAAAGAGACAGTCAATGGAATAGCATCACACATCACCGAAGAAAAAAAAAATCAAAACTCAGCGGTCGGCAGCGAAAGTTATGGCGACAGTGTTTTGGGATGTAGAGGGCGTGCTTATGATTGATTTTTTGGAGCAGGTATGCACAATAAATTCTGTCCAATACATGAGAACTCTCAAAAAGCTGAAAGTACGTCTTCGCCGAGTTCGCCCAATATAAACCACGGCGGATGTTCTTTTGCATGACAATGCAAGACCACGCACCAGCCGTTACACCACTGCAGAAATTGAGAAATTGGGATGGCAAGTCTTACCTCATCCCCCATACAGCCCTGACCTGGCACCATCAGACTTCCATCTGTTCGGGCCACTAAAGGAAGCTCATCGTGGGATTCATTTTGAAAATGAGGAGGCTGTGAAAACATTCGTGCGTCAATGGCTTAGGAAGAAGGACCTGTGTTTTACCACACTGGAATACATGCCCTAGTTAAAAGGTGGACCAAAACTGTGGAATAGGACGGATATTATATTGAATAGACAAACTAATCGTCAATGTTGTAGTTTTCAAGCTATGTAAATTGGATTCAATTTTCTTGGCAATTAAAAGAGAAAAAATAGGAGGCATTACTTTTTGACCCACCCTCGTATAAAATATGTTTTCTTGCGTCTGCCGATGTATGACACGTTGCTGTCCTGAAGATATTATTATATCTGAACAGACTATACATACACTGGACTCGTCGTGTATGTGCGATAAGCTGAGGTAAACATCTCTGTATTGCAAATTTTTTTCCAATACGCCTTCTCGCTTTGCCATGCAGTACTTTAAAACCTTTCGAAATATATTACATTCTTCTCAAATGGATCCCCCTTTAATGCTTTGCCGTATTATTTAGGCTACTTGTTCGAACTGACACTTCAGATATACCCTCATATCCCAAAATTTCAATTTAAGAGCGAACCGGTGGGTTCAAAACTAAACATGTTGTGGGTGATGCAATAAATATTTCCTCCACAGCAGATAGCACGGTATTAACGAAAACAGTCAAGTTCCTTGGCCTGAAGAGATATATTTCCAAACACTTTGGCAACTGAGAAATACAACTGACCTACATTCCCTACCATTGCTAAATCGTCTTACAAACTGACAATGCTATCTGAATGCCTAAGTTTCGCTTTATATCTCTTGGAAAATTTTGCAGATCTGGTAATGTAATCCCGAATGTCCCCATTAGGTCTGTAGGGCTAAAACAGCAACTATAGCAGCTCTGTGGACATAAACGTCTAAAGTAAAAATATATCCTTAACTTAATATTTGCAGAGTATCGGAATAAATTCTTAAAATGGATTAAACTGGACGTTAAAAATACGTAAGTTTCTTTCAATTAACTTGAAATGTTTATTTACATAATTGAAAGAGATGCAGTTTAAAACTGAACGTTAGGAATCTTCGAATTTCGACACGACTATGACTAAAATATTATTTTGTAATTACGTATATTAAGAACAGTACCTGCTTCTCTTTTAACAGAGCTTGGATTCAGCGCCAGTTGACGTTGAATGGAAAGCTGAGGGGGCGGGGGTGCTCTCAATGTATCAAACTATCTAAAAATCTTATCGGGAAACGGGTAGATATTTCCAGAACTAACCTCCCATTTGGCCTCGTATGGACCTTCTACTGCTGGCTCTGGGTTCTATTCAGGTCTGCTCTAGCGTTTATCTAAGTTTACTGAAGTATCCCGGTAAGTTTCCAAAGCAATCTCAACTACTGCAAGTTACACACCCCCTCTCCACACGCTTTCACATATTCACTCACCTTTTTCTAGAATTTCTTTATGAACTATAATTCTTTCATGCAGGAAATCTACAATATAATGTCCGGTGAAATATCAGCACTTAATGTTTGTTGGAATGCAATACTTAACCTATTTTCTAAGGCTATATAGCAGATAAAGGAGGGCAAAAGTCTCTGGGAGGTATTTTACAACTAATTGAGCCATTGAAGGAGGCTGATGTTCATTTGGAGTAAATATCTATCTCTCAATTTCAAACACACCTTACAAAGACTTTCTGAAAATACTTATTTTTGGGGGATTTAGGGGACACTAAAAATTTCTTCTGTAAAATTTCGATAATGAACTTATCCTCTAGAATACAGTAAAACAAATCTTATCTGTTTTACTAAGATTTTCATACACACTTAATAGAAAACGCGAAAGAGTGTACACATTTGTAATATTTTTTTAAATATAATCGTATCTTCATAGAAAATATCAACACTGGGAACATTTAAGAGAGGTCGATATGATGATTTTTTCATTTCCAGGTATTAATTGTCATCATTTTGATGTAAACTTCATAGAGTTACGCTAATTTTAAATAGTTAAAAATATTGTAGAATATAATCCGGCGTAGTAGTTTTTTAAAACGATTCAGTTGTATGTTCTGTTGGTAAAACATCAATAGTTTTTTTTTAAATATTAGTGTTCGAGAAGAAAGCTTTTTCTTATTGTGATCGGGTTGGTGATTCTTGCTCCTTCCAATCAGTGATTGCAGCTAAATCTTAAAGAGATCTATACCAATTCTACTAGAATATTTTTACCATGTACAAAAAAGAATGGGTACAAGATTGAGTAAACTTAAGATACTTGGGGAAAGCAAAATTAGCTGACGGGAAAACAATCAAGAGGACATCTGACAGGCTCAATCATCAATCAAGTAACTGAATACTATGGGAAGGCTATCAGAGTAAATTCAAATAGCCTTGAGAGCATGACTAGAGCAGTGAGGACTACCTACTTTCACATACCTTCCACTTATATCGAACCACTGCACAAATTCTGCTCTGTGGATGGCTGCAAATATTAAACAGCAGAACTTGGTGGTAAACTGCATAGAAGAATCCCATGTAATTTTGGAATTGAAACCTATTTATGTAGATCTAACCAATCCAGAATTGCTGAAAAAGTGTTTGACAGGAAAAACTCATTGTTAATGAATCTTAATAGTGTAGTTTGGTTTCGAGTACCTAACAGTGTTTTTGTTGGTCTAAAAACTCTCCATCTTGGTGCAAATGGATGCATTTGTCACATTCAATGAAGGAAATTCTGGTAGAACAAATGTAATGAGTGAAATAGGGATGATTATTGGGTATAATACCAGAAATACTCTAAAAGAGCTCTATGCGACCGGGGTACGTGAGGCTGAACGTATGCCTCAAGAGGCTAGGTCACTAATAAGAAAAAGGAACCATATACAAGTAGATGACAGGACTGTGAAGCTGGGGGATTTTGAGACATTCTGTTCATCGTAAATGGAAGGTTTTTTAAAATTTTGTTTGAAAGCAATTTCTGGAGAAGTAAAATTTTCTGTACAAATATCCCCCGTAGGGGGGGGGGATCCGTCCCCTTCAGCTGCTGTGGTGCGGGCGCTGCGGACCCTTAGCACTCGTGGTACCTCTGACGTTAGTAGAGGAACCTCGGGCCGAACATTCGAGTCCCTCCCTGATTGGGAGTTGTTCGGATTGGGTTGGACTCGAGGGGGCAGTGGTTCCCGATACCCGTGGGAGATCGGGTACGTCTCCGGACGGGGTTGAGGGGAGCCATTAATATTCCCGCGTACTAGCCAGCATAGCTAGTAGAGGTGTGCTAGATCACCAAGCGGCCCCACCGAGGTCATATCGGTAGTCTTCCCATTTTGGAGTTGGCGCGCGTAAGTGGCGTATCCACTTCCATCCCGCCTTGAGTCCACAGGACCAGATGGGGGGGGGGCGGGCTAGTTAGTCTCTAGGTCTTGCCCTATGGAAAGCCCCACGGAGGCGCCGGGCGCCCTTTTGTGACAGCTCGGTATCTCCCTGGTCGAAGGAGGCCCGGGTCCTTGGTCCTACCGGTCCACGACTAGCATTAACTGTACAAATATCCCATTATCCCAAAAACTAATTGACACTAAGGGCTGAAATTTTTACCACACATTTGCATCCTAAATGGCTTTATTTTAATGAAAGTGTTTGTATGTAAATGGTAAATTAGTTATTTTTCAATAACATTTTAAGAGCTTTATTTAACAAATATTAACATTCCTTATTATCAACAGAAGTATTTTATTTTGCATGTAAATGTATTGTTGAATATGCCTCCAAAATTACATTATATTAAATATCTGCAGAGATAATAGGTCAAACATTCGATAGGACAAATCGACTCAGCTTAAAGAACCACTTTTGACCATCGCGTCTTCTAAATGACTACCCAACTTTGGATGTGTACAAAATATCTTGTATTACAATCAAAGAGAAACAGTTGCCGTCGTAACTACACAATGGTATGCATATATAATTTACATACCCGACTACACCCGCACACGCTGTCCTTACGGCGTGTATCTACAGTAAACAACAGTAAACATGATTTACAACGCCTTAAATTTCACAGTAGGGGCCTTTGAGGCCGCTAACGAGGACTTGTCTCTGAAAAATGGAGGAAAAATTGTGCGGTTAGTAACCGGAGAAGAGGGTTATGAAGCACTTTATATTAACGAGTCTGCAATAGTTATAGCTCACCGCATAGTTTACCAGTAGCCTTATACGGTAATCTTCAATATGCTCTTAGCTCCACCCTCCTCTGCAGTATTTTGAATATGAAACGTTAGCAGCTGCGACTTCCAGCTTTTCCGTTTTATTATTTCAAAGCTTTCCTATACGAGAATCAAGAGACACGCCTAAAGGACCATTCACGATGAAAATACTACCGTTAAACGAAAGACAAGGCATAATGTGAAAATAAGACCTACATGGCCGACCATGTTCTTGTAAAACACGAACACAAATTGTTGTCATATTCTATACCGGCGCCATCCTTAGTTTATGGGACGATGTAAAGAAAAACACGTATACGACGCCACATCCTTGGCTGTTTAGCCTTTTAACTCTATGTGGATAAAAAATACTGTTCGCATATCATTTTTAAAGACTTTACATCTAATGCAAAATATGTAAACTTCACATTATTACGAATGCAACAGTCAATAATTAATTAGTATGTTATTTGTTATATGTAAGCGTACTTTATATGCATTAATCAGAGCGCCCGCTGTGATTACGCGGTTTAAAAGCAGAATGAAGTGAGAGATCAGATGTACAACATGGCTATTTCCGTGCAATATGTAAACATCGGAGGGAAATCGTTCAAAAATGGTGAAAAAATATATTGAACGTGCTTTACAAGTTGTAAAAAAAATACCCGACTTAAGCAATAGAAGGCTTAATTTGCAGTAGAATAGGCCGGCAAGTTTTAATGCCCTTCGAAGTGAGGTTGTGACAACGGGCCGGTTTTCCAGCCCAGGAAAACATCAAAAAAGGACGAAGACAATTGTGGAAGGTGAATGATGAACTTGTTAAAAGTCTATTCTTGTAATGTTCATAGCTTCTTTGAAAGAAACGAGCCACCACAATTACAAAAGTGCTCCAAGCAGTAAACATATTCCGATTAGTCGACTTTTAGAAAAACGAGCTTCCACGCCATTCTTCGTGGCATAGATTTTAAATTTCTGGAGAGAAACAGAAAAAAAAACAATTGTTGAGCGTTAAGATATTGTTGCGGTGAAGAAATTATCAAAGGAAAAGTCGGAAGTGGAAATCGTTTAAGGAATGCGTCCGTTGTCAGATTCCACTTAGGTACGTATTGTTCCATGCCAGTAGAACTTCCAGGTCATTGCCAAAGTGGCTACACGCACTTATTTAGCACTGTTACTCCGCAGAAAGATGCGTGCCTTAATTTTTAATGTATAATTGAGGTAAGGTTATGTGAAGAAATCAAATATTTAATTAATTGTTGTAAGCATTCACTCACTTTTTAGATATATTACACATTTAATGTTAGCGTACAAGTGCTGACTACTCAAAACCTCGAAAACGGCAAAGCGAAACCTTGCATAGAAGTTAACTGACAACGCACATTTTTGACACGTGGGAATAAAATAGCGTGAATATCCCCTCCAATCACAGTGGCCGGCGGAGTAATAGATTTTCTTGTTTTGTTTACATCTCGTAAGCACGGCGGGTAGAGTTATGTGTACTACCATGTATTTGTTAGTTTTTACGAACTCCTCTTGCAAAACCTTGGTTTTCTATCCACTTAATTGAGATTTACAGAAATACTAGAATCAGACATTTCGTTTTAGGTGCGAGGAAAACGATTGCTTAAGCAATCTTTAAACGACGAGTAGCTGTATGATGATCTTTGAAGTTCATACGCATTTTATGACATCGCAATAAATAATTGACAGCATTTCATAAAAATATTGAGCAATTTAATCAATTAATATCTCATAAATGGCTAATAGAAAAAAGCTACCTATTTTGAATGCATTATGACTACACTTAAGCTTTTGTGTACTCTGTTACGGTCTACCAGTTGTACTTAGGTATACAAAATTAAATCAGAATGAAGAGGATTTTAATGTAGTAAGTAATATTACGTCAATTTCCTCGCGAGTACGCAACACTGTTAAGAATTAAATAGAGAATAAACATCCCTACTCCAATCAAGAGGTAGTTCTGATGCATTTTAGCGGTGCAGGTATTACGGTTTTAGTTCCAAATCACTAAGTAGTGATGCAATCGGACAATAACAGTGGGTTCTAAAGTACTGCTGTTGCCTAGCAATGTACCTACAGTATGTAAACTGTAAAGTCAGACCCGGTGAGTTTGATAAAAATCAAACATTTCAATTGGCACACCAAGTTCCAAAGATGCCATATCAAGATTTCCCAAAAAAATCCGGCAGTACGAATTACACTTTGCGTGCAACAGTTTTTGAAGTATTTGACTAAAAAGTGGCTCCTAAAGATTTTCAGTTCGGCCGCTCTTTCTCCGGTTCTAACATTTCTCGAGAGGGGGAAGCAGGCTGTTGCCAGTTCAGCGGGAATTTCAAGCACAGGAACAATGCGTAATTTAAATATTTCAGGTATCTGCATATTTCACGAGCCAGTAGCCATATTATTATAATAGCAATAATAACAGGACTTACAAACACTAAAAATCGGAATTAACGCACGCACAAAATAGCAAAGAAAGTTCACCAGCGCAAGCAACTAAAGCCACGTGGCTCAAACAAATTTAAGCTGGCAACACGGTGTTGGGTTCGGAAGCCACGCCTAGCAGCGACAATGCTGAATGGCGCTAGCAGACGGTTTTAACTTCCTGACCACAGCACCAGATGCAGAGACTCCCAGTACTACCAACAGATGCAGTTAGTGTGTCTGAATGGTGTGAACGAAATATTCGAATAGAATGGTGTTGTAATAAATATCTCGCATGATAATGAAATTGCTAGTTGGATTTCAGTGTTTTAAAGCTAATATAGTACTATATTTTCATTCTAAAGATAATTTTGAGGATATGTTTTCAATTGCTCATTACTGTACGTTGGTGCTATTACCCTTCCCCTTCCGCCTCTTGCAGTCGCAAAACGTCAGAGCCGAAGATACAACGGCCAGAGTGTTGATTAAAATATCATTCATGAAAAAATGCATATAAAAATTTACTCTGAATCTTTGTGATAGCCTGTGAATTACTTTTCATTCTAAAAGAATCATATAGCTACAGAGTGCCCTTTCTTCGATGTGCATCACTCCAGTGTGGTGTTTCTGCTGATCTCTCGGTGGCCTTGAGCATCCAGCTGTCTGCCAGAATATATTAGAGTTTATAAAAGTAATTAATTTGTATAATTTTATATAATCAAAGTTCTAATTGAAGATAAATGTTATGTTCTAGACTTATTAGTCCTTGTGTGGAAGTTCTTCCAAACGTAACACCTCCCTGATGATGCTATAGTCCTAGCGAAACGTCGGTTCATTCTTCAAGAACTTTCTACACTTCTAAGCCCGGAACATAACATTTATTTTCAAGACGCCGGTCCGTAAAAGCCTCAGATTATGTAATGTAATTGTTTCAAAGGATTTGGTATTTAAAGTTTCTTTTAGTCTCAATATAATTTTATTGTTAACGCGACAAAAAATAAATAAAAAATACGGTATATTCATAAAAAAGGTAAAGCTTAAGCGGTAGATGAATATGTACTAAACAGAAAATGTGACCTCTCTAAAAGAAGCAATTTATTTCAAAGAAGTATTTTTGTTGCATAAGCTACCTCCGAAACATACGTTATTAGTGGATCAATCTATTCAATTGCCTGTCATTTTGAAAGCTTTCTAGATGTTCAGTTGTTTCTCATGTTTGCATGGAAAGAGTATGGAAGTTTAACGTCATCATATAACGTTATGAGCTTTAAGGACCATTCACAATGAAAACGCAAACGTTAACGGAAGAACGCAAGCGTTTGTTGTAACCATAAACATAGAAAGGCAATCATAATGGAAAAACGGAAACGTAAATATCACCATTCAGAAATTAGATGATTTACCAAAATGGCTCCTAGTCATGAAGTAATATTGATGCATGCTCAAGAGCCCGCCTCGGCAGTGTGGTGGTAGCATGTCTGTCTCACGTTCAAGAGGTCCCGAGTTCGAATCTCGGTGAGGATGAGTTACCTGGATAAGGTTTTCTCCGGGGTTTTCCCTTATCCTTCAAGACGAATGCCAGGTAACTGTAAGCTTCATGGACCCTGGACTCATTTGAGCATCATTTCACCCAATTCATTCGCCGTCCGATATGACTTAACGTTGGAGGACGTAAATTACAAAAAAAAAAAAAAAAAAAAAAAAAATGCATGCTCAAACAACAGTAGCCAATTTACTGGGTGTACTATATTTGAAAGAAAAACTGTCGTCTCAGCGTAAATGATGGGTTCATCCCTTGAATCAAAGAAGACTTTTATAATCAAGGAGACTTTCATAATTTACTTCGTGAAATGAGATGTGATGATCCAATGCAATTCTAAAGATACACGAGAATGACTCCTGCACAATTTGATATCGTGTTAACCTAGTTGGCCCGCTAAAACAAGACGAAAAATGTCGGACATTTGTTCTAATACAAAGATATGCCAATATAAATATATTCTCATGACTAATTTATATATTTAAAAACCCAACATTTAAAACACCCGAAATAAAATGGATACAAATCTTAAGAAAACGAGTACAACATTTAGGTTAAGTATAAACTTCAAAGAACACGTGCAGTTGCTTACTTCTATAGTTATTATTTGCTCTCATTTCAAGTGCAATTGATGTCCAGCTGTCATTCTTCCAAGCTATGTCTTTATAAGATTTATCCGAGTTGTCATACAGACAAGCATGGCTCTAAACACAATTGGTGGACTAATTCGTTCCACTTAAACGCAAATGAAAAAGTTTGGAGTTTGCAAGAATTTGCGTTTGCGTCTGAGAACTGAGTTTCCGTTAACGTTTGCGTTTTCATTATGAATGGCCCTCATTAAATTAGCTGGTTGCAAGCTTTTGCGTGTATGTTGCATTTGCGTTTACCTTTAATTGTGAATGACCCTTAAACATTTGACATGTAATGTAGATGGAGTGCTAAAGATTTATCTCGATTAAAACAAATTACGTACAAAAATTAACTTTCGTAATAACTCTATAGGCACTTTAGAGGTTAGGGAAAGCCATGTAAATGAAACATGTCGTTTTTTATGAAACTATTTATTGCACTTGCTGTTTATATTAAGTAAGAAGGATTATCCGTAATTTTCGGTTAAATTCAAGCCCGCAACTTCCATAATATCGGTTATCAGAGTTCTACTATACGGCCTGATTCTTTCAATACTTTTAGTCATATCACAGCCTGGTTATGGTTAAAACATTTTTTGCGCAGGACTGAAGTGCTTTTTGTGTGGAACTATTCAATTATGCGAAGAACAGTGGAATATCCACATCAATAAAACGTCAGCATGTCTTTTCTCGAGCGTGAAGCAAAAAGGTCGCCATGGCGCCGCTAACGTCACGACAGCATGCATGTTATTAAGTGTGATAGGTGTGGCAGGAAATATGCAACAAGTGGTTCGGGAATGCGCAAATGTTACGTGTCTGCAACAGTTCTTTGAATAGCCATTTGCTGTTTCCAATTCGTCATTTCTCCTCCTATTAGAGAGGACGCTGGAATAGCTCTTCGCTAATCATATAGTCACGTACTGTACTATGCAGGTATTTACAACCTAATGAATGCATGATTAAATTAAAAACAGTCTTGCAGTACCACAAGTGTTCGATTTAATTAAAATATGGAGCTTATTTTGCCCACTTCAAATGCACAATTTTCATCACACCATTTTCTGTACAAAGTACCATTCTATAAATTGTTTATAAATAAGATTGTACATTCACATAACATTCACTACCCACGCTTGCACAGACTGTTCTAAAAAGTGTGTCTTCTACTTTGTTATTCGAATATTGATACCATACAAAAAGAGAATGCAGTAGGCTTAAGAGAGTTAGACTGTTAAGAGCTGCTCACTGTATAATAACTTTGGAAGTCCATTCTCTCTTTATGGTCAGGGCATAAAAATGAATTAATTAATGACTTGCTAACTGAGAAAAGAATAAGTACTGCCAAATTTAAACCATAGACAGGGAGTACCTAGAAAATGGTTATCTCCTTAAAAAGTATTTGAAGTAAGCTGTCTACTTTAGAGAGCTACATTCTTTGTACAGTTAGATTTTGTCTATCTGTTAACGTTTACCAGTAATGCAAAAGTCGTCCAGAAGAGTTCAGAGGTTTTTATTCAGAAAATTCAAGAAGTAGGTACGTTTTATTTCTCATAAAAATATAGAACATGTATTTGAATAAAAAAAAACATTAGAAATTTTTAAGAAACTCACAACTTTGGGAATTGAAATGAGAGAAATTATTGAAAATCTTCGCCTTGTATCACTGAATGACACCGCAAACTGGTGTTTATTACCTTGGAATATTTGAAAATCTTTCTCATACTCAAATATATATATTTACCAGAAGTACTTTAATTTGGCTCCAGTGAACTCTGAATGTATCCAATTTTTGCTGGATTGTAATATTTAGGTAGGGAAGGGATAGCAAAAGTGAAACTTTACTGTAGAGGGGGTGAATGACTGCATGGGATTTAAGCGCCCGTGGCCGTAGGTTATTTGGGCCCGAGTTTACTGAATAATATGCCTAATACTCTAAATAAAAAAATTATTTTCCTTTTGCAAACTTTCATGTTTGGAGGGCATCACATTTACTAAACAACTCAACAAGTAGGTATCGCAGATGTTATAGCGGTGCAATTAATTATTATAAGATACTAAACGTACTGTTAACATACATTTACGTAAAATACCGTGTTATTATACATAGGTACTTATTAACCATTAACGTTGCATCAAAAACGAGTTGGGAATCAATTGCACTTTCAATATCAGATGACCTTTCTTTCAGATGCAGCGTATGTCTAAGAGACCTTTTAAACAGGTATTAAAATAAAATCTTTTAAGTGTTTTTCTTTTTTTAATACGCTGGCGGGCCATATGCCATACTGTATTCAATAGCTCGTCAATTGTATGCTAACAACGTACCGAGTGAAACTACGGTATGTCTACACTAATGGCATATATGGAACGTTATAAAATATGATAAACCCTGGAAAATTCGGTCTCTAGAAAGCACTAAAAAGTGAGGAAGTATTACTTCTAATAAATCTCATAAAAAGAGACTAACATAGTTTTATTGGTTTAGTAGATATATCTACTTACCAAGTACACGACTTCGTTTTCTTTTTCACGATTTTTATGATCGAATAAATAAACAATTTGGTTAGGGTAACATTATCTGTAATTTTTTCTGGTTATTCCGCTCTACCTTTTGGTCAGGATATGTATATAGAATTAAGAAGTTGTACCTATGAAACATTGTCAGTAAATGATTCTCTCAAGTCGATATGGTATTGTTCGTACAGTCTCCTATGCCTAGGTTCGATTACCCATTAAAGAACAAAACAAAATTCAAATTGGCTGGCCAGTCAATTCCCAGCTGGAGGGGGATTTTTCTCCAACCAAGATGATTTCCCATCTTCCCCAGAGTCTGGAAGTATGAATGAGAGTAAATGTGTGCGTGATCTAATGATACAGACCAACGAATACGAGTTAACACCTTCGATATTTCCAAAGGAGCACGACCGCCGATATGACCACTACAGTTAAAGACGGGTATAAATGGAACAAAAAAATCAAATTGCGGTAATTCAAACTGAAAACTATGTTATTTAAAATATAAATAAAAATTTAAGAAAGACTTTTCTTTGCTCTAGTATGTATCTTGTTTGCCAACTACTGCTGAATTGAGAACTGAAGTTATTTTCCCAAACTGTAATACCTAATAGTCAGGATGTCAGTCGTTCGCAAATATTTCCTCTCTTTCCCTGCCATTAGTGTAAGTGCAAAACTTAAAAGCATATTATGACTTTGTGGGTTCGTAGAATTAAAAGTCTAGTTTGCAGAAATTCAAACTTTTTTATTTCCATAGAAACACGTTTTTGTACAGCCCTGTCAGTAGCAGAATTACGTAACATACACAAATACAGCCATTAATGTCGTCTGCCACACGACCACAGAGTTCACTTTCAAATCACAGCTGCACGCACACGATTATCAAGTTCAATTACGACTGACCCTTGACAAACTAGCCACGGCTTCTTTTATATCTCCACTCATTGTTCTAGAAATTAGTGGAACGTTCTGTAACAATCAGACGGCATCAGAAAAAGAGAAACTTACTTACATCTGTCTCTTACTTTCTCTGTTCCGGCAAGCTTTTATCTCCACGTTGCACTATGTGTCTTTCACTCGCCGGCCGCGCCAGTCGCAACAATACCTCGCGACAATATGAAGGCGTGCCAAGCTAAAGTCTCCAGGAACCAATATGATTGACTATCCCTCCTATTGCCCACCTCGGTAACGTGTCTTCCTCACCTTCAAGAGGTCCCGAGTTCGTATGTCGGTCAGGGTGAGTTACCTGGATAAGTTTTATTCGGGGTTTTCCCTTATCCTGAAAGAAGACTGTTGGGTAGCTCTAAGCTCCATGAACCCCGGACTCATTTGAGCATCATTTCACCCATTTCATTCATCGTCCGATATGACTTAACGTTGGAGGACATAAATTACAAACAAACAGAAAATCTCTCCTATTAGTGCAGTCGAACCCTGAATTGAGTAATCTGCATCAATTACGTTCCTATAAATGTTTTAAATTATATTTTTAAATTGTAATATCGTAATATTATGATTAAACAATTTAATTTTTTGTTCATGGCTACTAAAACTTCCTATATCTACAATACTTAGAAGGCGAGCTACACACCTTTTATCTTCACTTAATACTCATTCGAAATTTCTTGCATGAAAGAGGCACTCAGTCCTTCCTCTAAAAGCTTATACCTACCTAAAATAAACTTACGGTATACTATATAAGTAAAACCAAGCCGTTTGAAAAAGTAAGTTAATTTTCTCAGTAGTGCTGACTGTTTTATTGTTACGGTCACTGGGAATATGGTAAGTCATGTTTCGAAATCGAAGTGAAACAGTTTTATATGAAATTATTATATTTAACGTTTTCAGTTTGTAATAGGAGTGTTGAGCATATCCACCGAAAGTAGAACGACTTTTTTTATTAGCAAACATGAAGTGACTCTTGCTTAAACAAATATTATATTTTAAACCTATACGGCACATTTTGTGGAACCTCTTTAGTAACCATAATGTTTTATTTCTTAATATTTCTCCAAATAAGAAAGAAAGATTTTAAATGTGTACATTTCTACGGTTTTACAACGTTTAACATTTTACACTATACCAAATTTTGCTCCTAGTTCCCAAATTACTGTCCATTTTCTGACATTTGTACGTTAAAATGCTTAGATTATTTTATTTTCGTACAAATATCTCAATATTTTTATGTTTTACAGCACTTTTAGATTTTATCCAGTTTAAAAAGACGTATTTTGGAGATTAAATCTGCAAATGTGCCTTTAATTTGCGAATAAATAATTATAAAATAATCAAAAACACTTGAAATTTGTGCGCTTTGTTAAAATCACCCTGGACAGTTGTAAGCACAAAGATATAACAGTTAACATTAATTTACAAGTGGAAAACCTTTCAAATTTCCAAACCGTTTGAAAACCTAGTACTTGAAATAGTCCCAATAGAATATTTGCAACATTTTCAAATTGGTGAAGTGTTATTTCATTAGCACTCTTCAGCATATAATGTGAAAAACGTAAATCTGACAGTAATAAGTATTAGATGCTGTAAGCCAGTGCACCGTACTGTTTAGCCTGTGAGGTGACAAGTTGACAATTCCGCTTCTAATCCTTTGCTCAGGTGGTACAAGACAGGTTTCTGTTGAACTGCCCAGCACTGAGGAAAGCTACCTGCATATGCAGGTTGGCCCGCGGAAAATCTATCTGCCGGAGTAGGCAGTATAAATCGCAAAACTCTAGACCCCAGAAAACTGCACACTTTACCCTCACAGAGCGATAAGTGCTTCCGTCGGACCCATTCCACATTCGCACACAATGTTGTCGGTAATGTCAGGAATGTATCTATACATTCTCTCATTATACACAGCTCAGTTCCTGGGGGACTTGACTTTTGTTTCAAATAAGGAAACATTTGGAAGGAGGAGAAAATGTATAAGTTTACATCATACGATGTTATTCGAGAAAAATAAAATACCTTTTTCAGTCAACTGTACTCACCAATTACGAAAAAGTATAGAACACCTCAGCCAAACTCACCTGCAAAAGAAAATTGAGAGTATTAAAATAATACAAAGTAACTTGAAATTGAACAGTGAATCAGCTGAAGAATTATACCTTTTATCGGCCTTGCAGCACTCTGAGCAACTCAGTTTAATTAGTATCAATATCATTGCCTGACACTGGAAGATCAAACGTTTGAATCTAACGTGCGATTGATCTGTTGCCAAGTTTGTTCTACCCTAGGTGCAAGGAAAGGGTCAGGGCACCACCAACTCCAATACTCAGACCTTAATACAGATTCCAAGATGGCGCCCATCGAAGCCCAGCGACTCTGGTTACTCTTAAGCATTTATCACTTTATACTTTCAACCAAAACGTGTAATAACATAAATAAAAAGCACATTGACAAATCCTAATCGTTTATCACATATAGTAACACGTTGCACTGCTATTTCCTACCTTATACTTCTAATCAAAATTTAACTTATAAGGCATGACAACTCATAAGCATTTAACACTTTGCACAGTAAAAACGTAGAGGAAAACATGATTAAATGAAACAAAAGTTAAGTTTTTCTTGAACACAACAGAAATGGTATAATCAAGAACACATGCACAAGAAAAGAAAGAAAGAAAAAGAAAGAAAGAAAGAAAGAAAGAAAGAAAGGAAGGAAACAAGGAAGGAAGGAAGGAAGGAAACAAGGAAGGAAGGAAGGAAACAAGGAAGGAAGGAAGGAAACAAGGAAGGAAGGAAGGAAACAAGGAAGGAAGGAAACAAGGAAGGAAGGAAACAAGGAAGGAAGGAAGGAAGGAAGGAAGGAAGGAAGGAAGGAAGGAAGGAAGGAAGGAAGGAAGGAAGGAAGGAAGGAAGGAAGGAAGGAAGGAAGGAAGGAAGGAAGGAAGGAAGGAAGGAAGGAAGGAAGGAAGGAAGGAAGGAAGGAAGGAAGGAAGGAAGGAAGGAAGGAAGGAAGGAAGGAAGGAAGGAAGGAAGGAAGGAAGGAAGGAAGGAAGGAAGGAAAGAAAGAAAGAAAGAAAGAAAGAAAGAAAGAAAGAAAGAAAGAAAGAAAGAAAGAAAGAAAGAAAGAAAGAAAGAAAGAAAGAAAGAAAGAAAAAGAAAACGAAAAAGCTAACCTGAAATATTTACTTGCTGCTAAGTTTGAGCTCCTTCCTCACGAAGTTCATCACTGGCTTTTCTTCTGGTTTCTCTATTTTGCACTTTCTTGGATAAGTGTTCAGATACATTCTTTTTCATTTAACATTTTGTGTAATTGTTCATAAATATGTTTGCCAGCACTTTCACACACTTCTTCACTTTGACAAGTAAAGGCTCATTTATATTATTTTCTTTTTTGTGTGAGTGTTCTAAGCCAGGGGTGCTTGTACATCTTTGTTAAAAATTGCATTAGATACACAGGATGTGGTAATGTCAATACATTAGTTTTTCTTATTGTATAGTTCTGGATATGCATATGAAATGTTTATAGCCCATATCAAAACATCTGGAGAACATTTAATCCAACTAGCACAGGCTAGCTCCAGCTGTTCTAAAGCAAACTTTATGTTACTGGACTGTATCATCATCTGCAGCAAGTAATAAAGTTTCTTTTATATTGTTTACATAGTTACCTTTTCTGGTAAGGACATACCTACTGCTTATACTATAATATTTAAGAGAACTCACCAGATTGTCCAGTTTACTCCATCTGTCAAATTTGAGGGTGGCAGTTCCCTCACATTGCAAGAACCATCTAAAATTTTTTTCACTGGTAAGTTCATAATATTTCAAAACACACTCACTTTTAGGTTATGAAGTATTTTGAAACTCACATTAAGAGTAGGAACATCAGTGAAAGTGGGATTTTGAATGTTATTGAAAAGAACATAACTAATCATCATTAATAATGACTATGAATGTGTTAAAATCTTTCCTCACCACTTCGATTTTTAAGGACTCAAAACTGCCAATAACCATCTTGTGCACACCAATTATTAACATTCTCTTCACTCTCGGCAAAATGTCTTGCATATGTTCTTCAGGATTTCGTCTTTTCTGCTTGAGCTTTACTGTGTGATAGGATGGCTGATTCTTAAAAATCGTAGGTTAGTCATCATCAGCTAATTTTGTTACTTTTTGAGGGACACGAATTGGTTTACCATCATTTGCTGGAAAAATGTCTTCCCTAACCACAAAGTATGTTCCAAATAATGAACACAAACTATAGTTTTGTCATTTACTTCAAAATTTTTACGATGTATGTTCCTGATCCACTTATCCCATAAAGATTTTTCTTTAGCAAATTTAAATATTGTCGTATGAGGTTCACTACCATAATTAGATTTGCAGTCGGGAACAGAATAAGAACGATCCTTTCGACAATATTTCACACTACTATATATTTACATAAACTTTATAACTTAATGTTATGTTAAAAACTCACTATAAACTAACTCGTTGGTCACTAGTTACAACTTTAATGTGAATTACACTAATTCTGCAAACACACAATCAAAGTAAACAAACCCATGCTTCACTCGGTGGACATAACCATAACATAACATGCTGGGCCACGAGCGGCGCCATTTTTGCTACAATCGATACTCGTATTATGGTCTGAGAATTGGAGTTGGTGTTGGTCAGGGCTCGTAAGCGATACTAATAAAACATGTTGCAACTGTGTACTCGACGAGTGGATTATACAAACGTAAATTACAAATGAGCACAGCGAGTTCTTTGTAGCTAATAAGTTGTCAAGGAAACAAAAACAAGCCGCATGTTATGTAAATAACTACGATAATATGAATTATGTATCACGAAAAATAATAATGCATAAAATCCATTTCCACTGAACTTTTAGGTGTATGAAGTGGTTTTTCCAACGCGAATTACATGTGATTTTCTCAAAAATCATCATCTGAAAATCTGCCTTTTTGACGAAAAACAAATTTCGCTTTGGAATATTGGTAACAAGTTGTAAAATCGTATTTGTACTTCAGTTACATGGTACTATGGAGTTAAACTTGCAACAAAGGTATATAACTCAGGTCCCAGAGTAGCATTCTTCTCATCTGTAATATGTATTATGGACTAAGTAGCTACATTGATCATAGATACATATTATAAAAATAATACACTGTGAATGAGAGCAGGAATATCATTGTTGCAACACTAAATACGCGCTCCCACATCGAAAGCTTCTTTGACATGGATGTTTACATCTGAAAATGAGCATATCATTTGTTTTCTCCCGGGAAATATTCCAGAGCGCCTGATTTCAACATACTGGTGTTTAAAATCTCCGACATTCATATTTATAAAGAACAAAAACATTTTTTTCATATACGTAATTATTAAAAATACTAAAAATGTATCTTTATCTCGTTAAGGCATTTTGACCTTCGTATGGAATTACCCATTTGCGAGATATCCCTTGTTAGTAATTTGCATCTTAAAATACTTATGAGAGGTCGCTATTCCTTTTTGTTTTTCTTTTCTTGGCCATGCACAAAGAATGGAGTTTTAACGCCATCCATAGTAGCTCGCTTTTTGAAGAGCATACACTTGAGACTTTGATGACATCATCTGTTCTATGTGGGGCCTGTGTGTCGAAAATCGGATGCGTAGTATAGCTGGAAGTACCCGAAAATGAGTCCAGAATACGCAGGAACTTAGGCATACCTACTTTATTCTTCTAGTCCTACTTGCCTACGAGGAATATGCAGTAAAATTTCTGCAAATGTTTATCTAGATTTATGTGAGATGATTAGAAAAATATTTGGTAACAATTTGTACAAGAGTGAATACAGAACGTCATGTGAGTGCAACACATTTTTCTTTTCTGGAATTCCATTGACGCGAACATGAAAGCTTGAAGATTAAAGGTGATTCAGTGTAAGCATTTGGCGATAGTATTCATGTTCATCAAAATCACTGTGAATGGCCCCATCTGTTACCCTGGCTTTTATGTCCGTGTTGTATTTGTTTCTATGGGAATGGCCCCTTAGGTGTGATGCGTATTTGTTCTAGTATTCCCTCCTCCAAAGTAAACAGAGACCATAACGGCTTTACGTAACTGCACCACTGTGTAATGGTTAAGTGAGGTAATGCATTTCAGTTGAATCAATTTTAACGCAGCGTTTTAGCTTTAGTTTCGAATATTATTTGACATATAATAGGCTTTCTTTGTCAAAATGCATGGATTTCCATTGAAGAAAACTATTGTCGTAGCACTATACGTATGTTCAATCTTTATTTTATATTATGTGTTTATTTTATATTACTTTTTTTTAATGTTCGGTAATTCGAGTTAATACCCACTGTTTAGAACTGAGATAATAATTTCGTATTTTAAGGCTTGCAATTCTGTTGTGAACTGGGTTCTGCAAACGCTTGAATCTTCACCACTATCTGTTGAAGTTACAAGTATTCCTAAAAGGAGTTGTGTAATTCTCGCACTGTCATGCAGATTTTATTGCACACGTCGTTTTATTCGACGTGGTGTTTATTTACATACGTAGTAACTGCTGAAAGCAGCATAATAACTATCCGTTTAGTTTATAGGCCCTGAAGTCTAGATTTCTTGTCCTAAACTCAACGTTAAACTGGTGTGCAAGTAATCAGTTTTTATTTTATATTCTGCTCGTGCTAGAACTACAAACAAACCTTCATAGCCTCATTTTCTCCCAGCAACATTCCCAAACACATGCTCTTGTGCAGGAAACATGCCATACCAAATTCAAAGCGTTTTTATCTCCCGAGGACAGGCGACGGGCGGGGGCGTAGTTCCTCAACAGCTGCACTTGGACAGCCTGACGAGATGGCAACATTCTCTAGAGGGGATAAAGTAATGATGCTAAAGCCTGTCATGAGAAATGAGATTCAGTGGGAAAAACATTCTTGAAATCGCTGTGCTTGAAATATTCATGGAAAGTATGCATTGTTCTTATGGTAATAAATTACCCGGTGGCAGGTTGCTCTAGTGAAGGAGTTAAACACACCAAAATGTACAAATAGCATAACGTAGGGCTATCCCACGGCGGTCAGATGTTATCACAATGCCCAAAGTAGCTTCTTTTGTTGAATTCATTTGAATTCTTAAGAGCAGCGAGCCCTCGGTGAACGTGCCTACTTCATTTACGTTTTAGATGCCATCGGTAATAATCTTCAGCTCTCTGGCACTGGGCGGATACATTGTTTCAACAATAGAGCATGTTTTCACGTTCTTGTACAGTCCATTCACATTTCAGTTGTTCTTTCCCACCAGAGCTAAGTATGAAGGTATCATTACTCATTAGTTTTAGAGCTCATCATAGGTACCCCACGTTGAACTTAAGCAACTGTATCATAGAATTCCCCATTCCCTTTATGAACCAAGGTAAGTTGCCTAAGCAGGAATGCAACTATCAGCAAACAAGTTTTGTAATTTAGTATAACAGTAAAGAACCTTGCGACAGTTGAATACTTCAAATTAATTGCTTAGGTTTCATTAAAAGGTCAAATTCCATCTCTACCAGAGGAACATATCGTTTTGGTCGAAACACCAAGTTGTATGGCCATCACCAATGCTTGTCCATGACAAGAAGATAAATAATTTGTTATAAACCTACTCACCAAATGATCTTACTACATATGTACAGTACTATAATCTTGACTGTTCTCAAAATACGATATTCAAGCCTTACAGCAGTACTCGCAAGAACTCGAAAATTCAATGATTTCAACACTTCAACATTTATGACGATCACCGATGTCCCCCCCCCCCCCCACGGCCAATTACTCCATTAAAAACATTCGACGTCATTTACGATTTCATTTTCGGTAATCAGTGATACAACGCTGAACTGTCACAAATGACATTAACAGCAGACGTGGCGCTAAGAGTTAAGGAACTGAAGTGGAAATGGGGAGGTCACATCGCGAGTTGGAGGACGCCAATGGACCTACAAGATCATGGTTTGGAACAGGGCAAAGGAAAACGCCAAACAGGAAGACCACGGCAGATATGGGCGGACTATACAGCACAAGTAGGACAACAATGGTCTACAAAGCTCGAAACAAAAGAAAGTGAAGATCCATGGGCGACAAAATACAAGTGCAGCCGTAGGAGTAGGCGAGTGCGAAAGTGCGAAGAGGAACAGAGAAAATGACAAAAACAGACACAAACCCAAAACGAAATGACTCGCCCCGTTGGCGTCAGAACAGCTACCCCAAGTATAGGAGGCCTTTGCCCTTCATGGGACATTATAGTCTATCTCTAATCTAATGATACAAGTGGCACCACTGAATCAAGTTTAACAGATTTTATATCTTCACATCTATGTTTAAAGGAGACCATTAATGAGACTAAAACGGTTCACTCAACATGTTGCCCGCCTCGGTAGCGTAGATGGTAGCATGTCTGCCTCACGTTCGAGAGGTCCCGAGTTCGAATCTCGGTCAGGGTGAGTTACCTGGATAAGGTTTTTTCCGGGGTTTCCCTTATTCTGAAACACTAATTTCTTGTGTCGGGTAACTCTAGGCTCCATGGACCCCGGACTCATTTGAGCATCATTTCACCATTTCCATTCACCGTCCGATATGACTTAACGTTGGAGGACGTAAACTGCAACAACAAAAAAATCCATTGTGACTAAGAACTCATCGAGGTTGTACTATATTGTAGCGAGCGCATTGTTGATTCGAGGCGGCGCGGGCAACGAGTTCAAAGAGACGGGCAGTGCAGTGCGGAGATAAAAGCTCGCCGAAACGGTGGAGGGAAGGAGACGTATTTCTAAAGCGTTCGTCTTTCCTCCAGCGCCATCTTGATTGTTTGAGGACATTCCGGATGGTGACTAATCTATAAAAATGGAGCCGCCGCCTGCCACAGTGAGTCAGTCGGTAATTGGACGCGAGTGCGTGAACAGCTGTGTGAGCTGTGTCTGTGGTCGATGACCTGTATTGAATTGTGTATATGACGTAATTCTGGACTGTCAGATTGATTTCTACGGACATAAAGAGCAGTTTTTGGTGTTTGTAACCTGGACTTTTAATTCTACGAACCCGCAAAGTCACAATATTAATGTTATTATGACTGTTTACATTTTTATTTTATCTTTTTTAGGTCTTGCTAATAGCAGGGCATTTTAAAGTGATCACAGAGTGAACAGCTTTTTAAAAACATGAGGATTATGATGACAATCTTAGTCCGATATATTTTTTCTTGTACCTTCAATTAAATGTCTAAGCATGTAATAAATGGTTCAACTAATAAGTTAATGAATATTTATTTCTCATCTCTCACTATTGCATAATTATATTAAAGTTTAATCCACAATAACTTTTGAATTAAATTAGAAAAAAACTAACTTGCTTTAATACAGTTCTGTTCTTGTGCATTGGTGATCCTCTGTACTGTTTGCATACCTGATGCCCCCTTTACTTTATTTGCCTAGTCTAATGTTCCTCTAAATCTATCTTTGATTCTATTTTCTTCTAATCATTTTACCTATTTTTATTGGACCCTCCCAAACAGTTTCCCAGAGATTTCGACAGATAAGTGGATAGAAGAATAAGCTTCTGTAGGAGTTATTTGTAGAAGAGTGAAGTCATAAAGTCACGTGGACGCAACAATTTTTTTCTTCTTCTTCTAGGCATAAGTTGACACCAGAAGGTTATAGGAATTTCCAGTTTAAGTACACCCTACAAATTCCGTGTCAGTTTCCTAACCCTTGTATCTCTGACCCTTTGTTCTCTGTTACCTGTAACTGGAGCTACACATGGGGGTGGTCTCTGTGCAGTCAACTGTTACACGTGTGCCTGCCCCTTCTAACTGTACATTTCCGAAACCCGCGCAGTGCTCACATTTCTTCCGGGAGAACAACTTCCAGAAGAATCCCTGTATTTAAGCGAATGTGGCATTTGGCACACTAAGGCCTGGTTGCATAAAATTCGCTAATTGCAGTTCATTTATAATCGAAGATCAAAATTGAACTAAGTTTGCAAACCCGCATGGGTTGTGAAATGCTGATCGTAGATCAGAGAACGCTGTTCACCACTGATCTGAGATCACAAAAACAAATGCGGCAACATTGCCAAATATGTTGCAACTTTCGTGTTGTATCGAAATGATTCGAGAATTATCGGAACTATTCGACTCTGTTTAATTCAAGCGCACAGACTAGCCAATTTAGACATAACAAAAACTAAATAAATCGTTCACTTTATGCTTATTTGTCCTAAAAATAATGTTATTTTAAATAAACAGTATAAGAATTTACTTCATATTGATACAGTATTTATCAAAAGTTAATCATTTCGCATACTTTATCTCCATTATATGCCCAATGTACATCATTTTTATTTTCGTCTGTTTACAATACTGTGAGCTGGAAATTATAAACAAAAAATGGAAGATAAGTGAAGTTTTAGGCATCCTGATGAAATGAGGTCTTAAAGCTGCAATCTCCCTTGCAACTTTATGGATTATTCTACACGCAGTTCCTTTATTTATATTAAATATATCCTCAATGATCATTTGGAAGCTTTTAGTTGCTTAGAACCGCAATGTGAGCAGGATAATAAATATTGGATTGAGTGCATAATTCCTCAGGGTTAGTGTTCTTAATTGTGCATGTAGCATATGCTCCAGTTCTTCAACTACGTGCTTTGATATTAGAAATCTCATTTTGAATTTTCTGTCTTTTAGTTCTGAGAAGCGATTTCATCTATGTTGGAAAACACGAGGAGACCTTTCAAATTGAAAATTCTAGTCATCAGAGATATCAGTAATCTGAATTCTGAAAACAATACAAATGTATAGGTTATGAACACAAACAATGCATATTTAACATACTGTGACTTTGTGGGTTCGTGAAATGAAAAGTCCAATTTCACCGCTCAAAACTGTTCTTTATTTCCACCGACTTACAGTTAAACACTTGCCAATTACACAGAATTGCGTACTGCACCCAATTACAATTCACCAGTTCGTCCGTTACAATTTCACTTGTACTCGCGATTACATCAACTCCGATACTCATACACAGTACGTACAGTCTTCCGTTGCACAATCTTTTCGTTCATTAACACGTCACTGACTAACACTGCCTTCTTACACCAAGAACTGTCTCTCACTCACACTCACTAAACTTCTGACTAGCTGCAGCCCTTTTTATAGGCATCTCGCCGTCTTCTCGGCTTTTCTTGTTCCCAGGCGAAGATTCCAGAAGTTTGAAAGATCCCGTAATTTCCAGAACAGGTGGAAGAGAAACAGACCGCACAATCATGTTTTTTTTTTCCCAGCCATCCCTGTCACCACTATAAGACGGACGAGGGGGAGGCGTGGCTAACACGGACCTCCCCTGTCTTCCGCTCTCAGCTGCTTCCATAGGGTGTTCCAAAGCCCGGGTGACACTGCTCCCTCCTCAAAGCTGTTCGCCCCGAACAGCATCGCCGTAGCGTGCCAGGCGGTCCAGGTGTACCACCAGCATCTGCCCGGAGTCTGAGCCAGAAGTAGCGCTGCCGTAGTTTGTGAATCATACGGTTCGCTCCCAGGTGTCCTCCTGAAGTACCGGCGTGCACTTCCTCCAAGACTTCCGGGACCTTACTCCGGGGGAGTACCAACTGTTCTCTCTGCGCCTTCCCATCGGGTGACTCCCATACCCGGAACAGCACGCCCTCTCTGGTCTTCAACGAGTCCCATTGGGCCCAGTATGACCTGTAGGTGGCGCTCCTCGGTGCGATGTCCTCCCAGGTTGGTCTTGTCCCTGCCTCCACTTCCCTCAAGAGTGGCCCCAAGTCTGCGTCCGCCAGCTGCTCCCTCCTCAGGCCTGCGCTATCCCAGCATTCAGCAGGCACTGCCACAACTACTCGGACTGCTGCGGCACGCTCCTTCTCTTCCACTCTCGTGCACTGGCCGCACTCTACTGGACAGGGTCTTCGGGACACGGCGTCTGCGTTACCGTGGCTCTTCCCTCTACGATGTTCCGAGGTGAAGTCGTACTCCTGCAGCCTCTGGACCCAACGTGCTGTCTGGCCTTCCAGGTTCTTAAAGGTCAATAGCCAGGTTAGGGCGGAATGGTCAGTCCTCAGGTGGAATGGCTGACCGTACAGGTACTTGTGGAAGTGCTCCAATGTCTTTACTACCGCCAGTAACTCCCGTCGGGTGACCCAGTAGTTCTTCTCTGCCTTGGATAGCGTCTTGCTGTAATAGGCTATCACCCGCTCATGGCCGTCCTGGATCTGCGATAGGACACCTCCAATGCAATGGTCGCTAGCGTCGGTGTCCACCATGAAGGCGCCACCTGGTTGTGGGAGACCCAAAATTGGAGCACTGCACAGGGTTTCCTTCAGGTGCTGGAAAGCGTCTTCGGCGTCCTCCGTCCACACATAAGGTCGGTGTTCCTCTGTCAGGCGGGTGAGGGGTTTTGCGATGTTGTCGGCCTTTTCCTCTAAGTCATTAAGGCGGTCGTCTACTTGACCCATCCGCTTGCCCAGGTTCGTGACGTCATCCCTCACGCCGGCCAACCGTTCCTCAAACTTGGCGGCGAGGACCTCGTTCGCCTCCCTCATCTCTGTTGTCAGTTCGGCCATCTTCGCGGTCATTGTCGTGGCCAAGTTGTTGTTTGCCGTTTCCATCTTCGCTGTTAATTCGGCCTTCATTTCTTCCATCTTCCCGGTGATGTTGTCGTTGGCCGTCTTCATTTGTTTCAACTCTGCGGTGATGTTGTCGTTGGCCGTCTTCATTTGTTTCAACTCTGCGGTGATGTTGTCGTTGGCCGTCTTCATTTGTTTCAACTCTGCGGTGATGTTGTCGTTGGCCGTTTTCATTTGTTTCAACTCTGGGGTGATGTCGTTGGCCGTCTTCATTTCCGAGGTCAGTTCGTCCTTCATTTCCATCATCTTCTCCAAAATCTTTTCCAATGCCGCGTCCATGGTTGCAATGTTCGGTGATGTTGTTATCCCACTTCTGACACCAGTGTGACTTTGTGGGTTGGTGAAGTGAAAAGTCCAATTTCACCGCTCAAAACTGTTCTTTATTTCCACCGACTTACAGTTAAACACTTGCCAATTACACAGAATTGCGTACTGCACCCAATTACAATTCGCCAGTTCGTCCGTTACAATTTCACTTGTACTCGCGATTACATCAACTCCAATACTCATACACAGTACGTACAGTCTTCCGTTGCACAATCTTTTCGTTCATTAACACGTCACTGACTAACACTGCCTTCTTACACCAAGAACTGTCTCTCACTCACACTCACTAAACTTCTGACTAGCTGCAGCCCTTTTTATAGGCATCTCGCCGTCTTCTCGGCTTTTCTTGTTCCCAGGCGAAGATTCCAGAAGTTTGAAAGATCCCGTAATTTCCAGAACAGGTGGAAGAGAAACAGACCGCACAATCATGTTTTTCCCCCCCAGCCATCCCTGTCACCACTATAAGACGGACGAGGGGGAGGCGTGGCTAACACGGACCTCCCCTGTCTTCCGCTCTCAGCTGCTTCCATAGGGTGTTCCAAAGCCCGGGTGACACTACATTTGTGAAATAAAGAGGCTAATTATTTATACAAGTAACCACAAAAATGCTTTATTTACTACTTATTTAAAGCTGCACTACTTATTTCTTCTCAGAAACTATTGCGTAAATTCTGCAGTTCCACTGATCTAAGTTCAATCAAGTTAACTGCAGAAAATTCACCAGTTAGGTTTGATCTTAGATCAAGAGGTCATGAACTTAGATCAATATTTATACAACCAAAATTCTAAGTTCAGATTGACTGAAGATCATTTTCATGTGAACTTAGATTATCTTTCATGCAACCGGGCCTAAATGCTTTCTGCCATTACAGACAGCAACAACATTTCCAAGTATCTCACGTCGCCTTTAAGGAAACATTTTCTTTATCGCCTCGATTTCAACTCATTCCTTCCAGCTTCACTACAAAACAGACGATATCTTTACATATATAGAATAAAACCGTATACTGTGATTTCGTTTTGTTTATTGTAACTTCTCTATTGAAATATGACTTCAGTGATGTGATCTGTCACTTAATGACTTATCTACTTCAACTTTCACTGTCACTTCACTAAGGTGAACGAGTTCGAACTCTACCATCACTTCACTTTCTTGGTAGCGTAATGAAATGCACACGATGCAACCTTTATTTTCGGAAGCTTCACTTGCTGGGGAGTGAAACGCAAGACTTCAATATCCCGCGGAATTAGCAGTCACTACAGGTCACAATCTTTTACTCAAATACTCTTGTAACTCTTCCGCGAGAGCGCTCGCTCATAGCCCCTGAAAGCCTTCACAAAAACTACAACACATGTTCTGGAGACAGGTAGGGGTAGGTAAAGTTTCAGAAGACTTGGTTATCTGACGCAACGCTTTCGTGTTACTGCCGGACGGGAGCGTTACTTATCTCGGTTTCTCTCTCCAACTGCCCGGTAACCTCGAACCATATCCACTGCATCATAATTCATAATATATTCAGACAAGGACGGTTAAAATGATTACACGAGTCTTGAAATTTGATAGTAACCTTTCAGAGATTGAATATATGGCGTCTTTGTCCAGAAAATGCTGTTTCAATAGGGAAAAAGGTTAAATGATTTTTATTGATTTCTCTGATCTGCGATGTGAATGTGGGAAGTTCTATATTACAGAATCTAGGAACAGTTTAAAAAGAAGAAAAGTCGAGTTTTAATTAACTTACCTTTTGTCACCTCGCATTTCCGGTAACACGGAGTTCCTCTTCAACAGCTTAATAGGACGACTTATTAATATAACTGAAAAGGTCTTTGACTCAAAGCGTGTTGTACGACAATAATAAAGTGGGCAATAATTAAGTCAGTATTTCAAGATACGTGAATTATAAAGACTCAAGAATTGAAGAGGCGTAGAACGTGGGGTTTTATCTTACATCTTACTCAAGCGTCGATATGCTGTATGTTATTACAGCCATCAAATTTGTTTGTAGAAATAGTTTTCCGTCGAAAAGAAATCGTCTGCTACAATGCCACATTTCCTTCTTTATAAATATCATCGGGAAGAAACAGAAAAAATAGATTCGTTCAAAAAATGTTTCTTTCAAGGTTTGTTATTTCTAAAATTCGTAGCAGGAAGATTTAATAACTATTCATTTACATGAACCAAATTACTATCGGAAAGTTTATGATAGCAAAACAAGTAGCTGTCCAAAGGTTCGATTTTCAGGTGGAGTGGAGGAGTTCTCTCTAATTAGAATAAAGCTCTAACGTTTGCAGTGGAAGTAGAAACGTAACAGTGATAGGAGTGTTTCGTGGTAAATATGATTACAACCAATGTTAAAACCTGAATGTTAAGAGTGTTGCTATCACCATTAGTCTTTTTCGGGTCAAAGCCCTCGCGATAATCCTAAGTTATCTACAAACGAAAGAAGAAAAAAAAGTTTGCCCATTATTAAATACTTGACTGGTATTTTAAATTGCGTTAACATTGCAGAAAAAGCAGTTTTATAATCGATTTCTAAAGTATAGCATGAAATCGGTATCTAAACTTCTCTCGAGAGAGGAGGGAGAGACATTGAGAGGGAGTAAATTGGAGATACGTCTTCTGCTAGTAATTTTAAAAATAAAAAATGAAATGGGAAATCCGTTGTGTTCCATTCGCATTGTGTTTTCTACTAACTCTTCTACAACTCGTGTTATTCTTCCTTCTTTTTGTCAAATAAAATAAAACTTTCGTTACATGCTTACAAATTTTGTAGATGCAGGAAGAAAAGAGTAAGCTAAAACGAGCAAGATGTTAAACAGGTCCCCAAGTGATGGTTTTAAAATTCCAAGCTCTTTGCACGACCACGAGATAAAACGGTGAGCGACATACAGTTACCACTCGAAAAAAAAAAAAGATAAATATTTTAAAATTCAAACAAGTAACGAAGTATGAAAACGCAGAGTTGTCTCATGTGTTTAAGAACTCCTAAGTGGTTTAACGGGAAAATACGAGTCAGTTGGAGAATTTAATGTCATATCGGCAAGTTGACCATAGTAGCTCAATGGTTAAAGCGTCTACACGGAGACCAGAAGATCCGTGGTTCAGATCCGGCTATGGCATTGAATTTTTCAGTCTGACTTTACGTTTTTACAATTTAGCCTACACACGGCCAGTGCGAAAGAACAATTAATTTCCATTAAGTAACGAAGTAGATGGTAATGCCACCTAAAGAAATTATTTGCCGTCATTTGTGTATTTTTACGAGATCTGCATTTTTCATTTGTAGTATTTTGTCTGTCCTCTACTTCTCCAGTTATACAAACGTTCATGAACTTAAACACCAAGTTTCCTATCTATAGAGACTAAAACGAAACACACTCAGAAATCCGAGCCCAGTAATTACAATAATTAATAAGAAAAATGTATAGAAGTGGTATGGTAGCAGTTGCTCTCCAAGAATAAAGCAGATAGCAGTTCCAAGAAAGTACAGAGCATGTCTTAAGCCTTGCCCAGACTGTAGAGATGTTATCTACCACTTGTTGCCTACAGCAGCCACTGCAGCCCAAGTTTGTTTTCAGACCCTAGCCGTATACACAAACATCGCCCACTGTGTTTATACGAGGGAACGTTATTGAGTTGTGGTTGGCTTATAATCTGGTTGTGGCTCTATGCTATCTTCTGTGGTAAATATGAATATAACCGCGTTTCACATCCAAGCGTTTAATTCATTCAAGCATCTTGTTCTGTCGAGGTCGCTGTTACACGCTAACTACGACTGGTTTGCCAACATATGCTACTAGAAACCCGCTAGACGGTCTTAAAAATCCTATAATTGCCCAGGAAAAATGTTCAGACTATTATTGTCACCCAACTTCCAAACTAACGCCTTCACAAAAACATATGCAATGCAAATGAGAACATCGTAGCTTAGGTTTATGTAGGACAACATAACATTTCAACATAACCTCAACAGATTATAGTTTAAAATAAATACGAATGATCTGCATGTTGAAGTATGAACATAGACTGCGATGAAAAATATAGTTGACCTATTTACTACTATTTTAACATCCCTCAAGCTCTCTCGGGCGGGATAAAATATTCCCTCCTGAAAACTATTGTTCAAAATATTTATACATGGCAAGAAAACCTTTAAATTGACAACTCTGAACTGCAACAAATTCCTCTCCCTCTTGCCCGCCCCTCTGCACATTTTCCTATTGGAAACCAAAAACAACAGAATTCATTACACCAACAGTTTGTACATCCTACAAAACACATTCGTGTAAGCTTTCTAAATATTCATTACAATCGAAATCTTGCAAATAACGGAACTGCTAACAAAATTATCCATGTGAGCTTTGTGTAGGGAGTTTTCACCGTACCCAAAAATAATCAAGAAATAAATCTAATGATACGTGAGTGTCTTCGAAAACCCATTAAAAGCGCCATTTGGAGTAAACGTTTCGATCTCATTGCACAATTAAATTTATCAGTAAAATGCTAACAAATGAATGCAAGAACACGTTAAGACTTTTGAACTTTATTCTTATTACAAAGTGTTTGGACAATAGTTCATGAAGGGCCAAAGTCAAAACCGATTGTGGGACTCACGGCAGAGTTAGACAACCATCCAAATGATAGGAAAAGGTGATATGTGGTCAGCAGCACACGCTCCCCAGCCATTGTTACTCATAAATCAGTCGCAGCTTGCCATATTGCCTCGAAATGCTGGGTGGGTACTAGATGGAAAAATCTGCGACTCTAAAGGTAGATTCAAATCCATTGTGCCACAATGTGATATTTTATTCAGGAACCTCAATGTGTACCATTTCTAGACAAATTTCGAATATGTCATTAAAAACAATAACCTTACGGAGAAAGGATAGTAGACGTCCCCTTTATAGCTTTACTAACTGTGCCAGAGCACCAGGTTCCAGTATGTTGATTATTTTGCTGAGAGGCTGGATAAATGAACTTAGCTTCCTCCTGGAATACAATTTAACTAATACTCGAAGGGAAAGTATCGAGCAAACTCTCTTACAGTGCACTCTGGTGAACGGAGACAGAGTTTACAACACTTACCACCGTCCTTCGGTATCCTACTTGGACGGAGGTAAACTTTGAAGCGGCAGGCAGCTCTTTCGGTATCTTACATTACGGAATAACCTATTTCTTTTAGAGACAGGAGTATCTCTCTTTGATTAAATGATGTATAAACTGTTAATTTCATATACGATTCTAAACCACAGCGGATTTATGGAGCAAGCTACCCCAAAATATCATGTTTACGTTGTTCGAGTGCCCCTCCCCCTAAAAATAAATGAACACGAATCTCTCGTAAGGTAGAAAAGTACGGTTAAAGAAATACTTGAATGTGTGATCGTGAGCAAAGTGAATTTCCAGCCAGCAATCAAAACGTGAAACAGAGGTTGTAATATGCAAGCCGTAAAGAAGCTCCCTACCGAAGAAACATATCCTAAAGAAAAAGCAAGGAATTAGGTAGTAAATTCAGAAGCTTTATCTCGTAGCATGCATCAATAAACGACTATTATTAATTAAACCATGTTGCGAATATGACAAGAAAGATGGAACAAAATATATTCTCCACAGAGAGAAAGAAAACGACGATACTGCCAGGTTTGCTGTCTCTAGAGGAATAAGAGAACATAAAATGCAACACTGAATTATTACAATCGATGGAAACACAGGATAACGGCTGAGGACACAAAAGATCTGTTGCATATCCCATAAGAAATTTTTTGCAACCAACTAAAGCGAAGCTGGTACAAAAGAAAACAATGTTTACGAAACGGTTAGCTGCAGCCAGGCTTCTCTTTGCTATGCAAAGTATTCTTACCTTCAAAGGAATAGCACGATTTAAGTATGTATGCACCGTAAATACAGCAAGACTGTTTACTCTTTCGTGCACGATCAACACATCTGGAACACAGCTGGTAAATGGTACTTGTGTTTTTCTTTCCGTCTGATTCGAGTCCCGGATGTAAAGTCAACTCGCGAATAATTGGTGGCCTGGTATTATAGACATAAAGGTAATGTTAACCCTTGAAATAATTTATGTATATTTAGCAGTGTTGAAAGCTTGAATTTAGAGCACATGCGGTGATGATGCATAAATTAATAATTGGGAGTGGAAATTTTGCGAAGGAACGTCCTACGGTTTCATAGGGCATTATTAGCTATTCATGACAGAAAAACTTGGGAAACAAACCCTCAGGGTGAAGATCTTGGTGGAATTTCAACTACAGATCTTCCATTCACAAGTACGGGTCGTGTAAATAGTTAAACTCATAAATCATACAAACTTAAGGGCTAGATCTTCACTGCAAATCCAGCTTTCTTCATTCTTCCCGATCTTCCGCCTTCTGAGTTTCTGAATACAGATCATCCACTTCCTTTTCCTCCTGGACGTTTCTTCCACCGTCCTTTTCAGTACCTTCTCTTGAAAATAAGTTTATTTCCCATCAATTTAAGTATATTTTTCTTCCTTTGTTTCCTTCCCCCGTTTCATTACGTGGTTTACTTGCCCACATAACACGCTCTGTTTTAATCTATATCAACATTTAAAACGCTTCCATTCACCATTTTTACTTTGTCCATAGTCCAACATATTCCACATCCTTAGTTCTTTCCTCGAAGGATCTATAAAGCATTTAACTTTTACTCAAAGTTTGCTTTGACCTTGCTAGCTTATTGCTATAAGATTTTGATATTAAATTTCCTTTTGAATTCAAAGATTATCCTTTTCGTTCTCTACCGTCCAAGAAGTTCATACCGGAAATACATGTTTTGAATTCCCCTAGACAAAGTATCTTTAAAAAAAGTCGGTGTTTATCTTGAACAGAAGTACAGCCGGCCTCCGAACCCGATCTGATGGGGCCGTTTCCGGACCACAGCAGAGTGTGATGCTGGTTGAATTAATCTCCCGGGGAATTTGCAACTAATAAAGTGTAGGGACCCTGCCCTCTGCCATAACCTGGCTCCTTGGGACGGCGCCCTCTGTCTCCTGTCATCTCTCCTCCCAGGGATGTGTCATTTGGGGGATAGGTACCGACACCAAGTTTGGATTCCGTGCCAAATCCCCTCCGTAGCATAGTCCAGTCCAGAACATCATTTGTCTTAGATATATATTTTAATCATAACTTAAGGCTTTAGAGAAAATAAAGAATAGTGAAAAATGTTCCATGTGAAGGGTAGTTTGGGGTTGGAGGTTTTTCTTGCAAATTGTGTCCTGGAAGACGAACACTCATAAACCATCACATACTTTTTAAAAAGTGTTAATTATCAGCATTATTATTATCATTACTATTATTTCAGAGACAATATTTCTTCTATACTTATATACTACAGATGGAGCAGAGAGACCAATTACGAAAAAGTTCGTTAAGTCGTAAAATAGCACAGATGTTAAGTAAATTATTAGTCCTATATTTCTATATTCTAATCCCCATGCTCCGCCTGTGGGGGGCACAGCATGGCTTAGAGACTTTAAGCCAGATGGGCGGCTTGGCTCTTGTAAATGCTTTCTAGCAAAACAAATACCCCCTCATACCTTCAGCTTAATCTTTTTCCGCTTTGAAAGCATTATAAGCATTTAAGGCTTTAGAAAACCCATTTGTGCTCTGGAATAGAGTAGCAGAGAGAAGGGATTATGTATGTGTATTCACATATGGATATTAATTCCCGTTATTTTTTTTTTTCGGGAAACAAAAGCACATCTGCTTAGCAAGAATGCAACAATTTAGAGAGAAAACATAAAAAATGCGTCTTTCTTTTTCCTAGATAGAAAGCGTGACGTTCGCTCCTCAATCATGTTCATTTTTACAGAAATATATTTATCAATCTTTAGTTTCATTCCCCTAATACGGAACACATTTAATGTTTGAATAAAATTTCTGAATACATTTCTGCTGTAGTCGAAGTATGGACGTTTTTGTAGTAGTTTATAAGAAAAGCTCTTAAAAATTTGCCGGATTTTAGGCTAATCGATTAATACATGAATCTACACAAAAGTTTTAACACATTTGTAAATACTTTTCAAATTAGCTAAAATCAATACAAAGTTCAGCGTAATCTATATGGAGAGTATCTTCAAAATATGCAACTTTTTAGCATAGCAAATTTCGTAGCATTATACATATTAAGCATAATGAATAACATTTTCTCCAAGTCAAATTAGGTCTACATATCTGGTAGCCAAAATGAAACCCTGCCGTACTGTTGGCGTACCCGTTTTAAATATCAAAAATACTGAATTTAGAATGGGACCGATGATTTAGTGCCCAAACCACAAATTCATAGCCAGACAATAGCAAACAAATTAAAATATGTACAAAGATCTGGTAGCCAATCGGAAATGTCTCTACTGAAGCACCAACCAAGGGAATGAAGTTGGGAAGGCAGAATCAGACTGAAGAAAAAGTATGCCATACCCAAAATTTGAACTGCAATTCTTCGACTTTCGTGCAGTGCTGATGAACTAAGATACTATTGCAACATGTCAGTATGGCACCAAACCTCAAACGAGTAATTTGTCTCAGTATACCACAAGGCGTTCTTAAATTCATTTTGAGATAGTAAAATTAGCCAATATGAAGTCAATCAATGATAATTACCTGTTCTACAAACTGCAGCGCATTTTGTACAGTTTTTTGTGTTTTAGCTTTTTAACTTCATACTATACTAAACTTCAACAATAACAGACAAGTTCTAAAGCTGTTTTATACTCTAAAACTGTAAATATTATCTGGTACCCATCCAGCCTAGAAGCTCCCCAACATTGGGAATGTTGTCTTATTACTGGAATATAGGGAAGGAACTACAATATTGTTAGAGCATGTGTGGGCCTGAGGATATAGTATCTACTCAAACCATAATGTTTTAATGAGACACGCAACACAGGAGGAAAGGGGGTACTGCTAATCCAAAAGATTATCGAGTACCCACCTTACAAAAACTGGAAGAAAATAATAGGCTTACCGGATAGTCACACAAGAACAATAGAGAAAACTTGATGATCGGTACCCATTTGTAGAAGTATCTTTCATCACCTAATAGCGTGAAACAAAAGCAGTAAGAGCGCTCACATCAGAATAGTATGTCGCACTAGTGGAATTCCAAACGAGAGAGGTATGTAGGGTCATACAAGGTTTGAGTGATTTACTGCCCAATCCAAAAGATCATACATCAAATAAACCACAACAAGCTTTCGGATCTGACAAAAGTTAATCACGATATCAGATTCCAAAGAAAAACAGAGGTAATATCCAGTCCATTTCAACCTTGAGGATCCAACTCTCAGTTCATTAAACGGAATATTGTGACGTTGGAAGTAAGATTGTTGAACCCAGAACAAGCTAAAGGACCTACAAATCTGAATACATACAACATGCACCTGTCTAGTGCTCGAGACAGTTACAGCCGTTCCGGTGTTTCTCTTGACATTCAAGAGGGCGTGCGTTCCGTTCCACCTCGCATCGCATCACGTCATTCACTCAAACCTGCTTCTTCCTCCCAGCTAGGAAAACTGCAGTTGTTTAGTAGTCTCTTCCTATGGAACAGTAAATTATATCTTCCTCTTTCCGCCTCCCCAATATGTTCTGCTGCCATTCCATTCACTCTATACGTAGTGTTCTCAAATCCACATCGCCATACCAGACTGCGAGGGATATACCTATCTCAAGTGTAAAGGCAATATTTATAAGGAATAGAAGGGGATGGCTACATTTCATCGAGAATATACATTCGAAATCCTCAAAAGCTTTAATATAGACCTTAGCTTTCTCCTTCAATAATACATAAGTGAAAACATTGAAAATACCTGTTTTGGAATGCATTTCAATAGCATTGCAATATTTCTTTTGAACTATTGTGTTCAGAAATTGCTTATAAACACTTCTGGGATGCTTAACCCAGAGATTAACGAAGTTTGGTAGTGTGTAATTGGAAGATCGAAAGTTAAGAAAAACTGGCCACATTTGAAATGTGGAGAAGGAAACGTGTAACAAACAATTAGCCACGAAACTGCAAAAACATTTACTTATTTACTAAGAGACTTTACTCTGAATAATAGTGAATGAAGAAAAGACATAATTATGATAAATGCTGAATATATAGCACACAAGAATAATGGTGTGCAAAATCTCCCACAGAGTTGACTGGAAATTACAGATGTAGCAAACACTTTTGGAATACAACTGTATACGTTTCCACGCTGCTGCATCGGGCCATCAACTTAGGAAATGACATGGCCCAATTACATACATCCTGGAAAAGGGCAAATATTGCCCAAGGCATTTGTGGCTTTCCCACGCACTGTGAAAACACATGGGGAACAAGACTGTAAACACGAGGGGCTGCTTATCTGAAGCGGTGCTTCAAGAAAATCCTCTTGAATCACCCGTCAAACCGAAACAACTTCTGGTTCTCGTCAACCTACATCTTGAGTAATCCAAATCCTTGCCTTAAGGAAAGGTGCAAACGAAAACAGTGTAAAGTATGAGCGGTTAAAACCTGACCTTTTAACTACGGGGTTTTAGATTAAAAATCGGCCAACCCATTCAAAAAAGGAAATGAAGTGTTTCTTTCTTTTTTCTTTCACTTACCTAGAGAAAGTATTGCAATCGACTGAAAAATTCGATATTGATAGTTCAGATATAAAAAAAAAACCGGTCCGAGAAAAAAAAAATAGAAACGTTCATGCATGCAACTTTTATACTTTAAGCACGTAAGATATTTTCAGTGAACTACATTCACCCAAAACAACTATTTCCATAGAAAAACTTAAAATTTTCTCAACGTGTGACACTTTGGTACAATTGGTGTACGAGATCTTGTGATGACGAATTATCTAAAGGTCTCTGACCATTTGAGTAATTATGAAGCATGATTTTTGGGGTTCTGTTTGCTTTCAAACCTAAAAGCGTAGAGTTCAACAAAAGATTTGTTTCAAACAAAACCTATCACACGAAATATTCCTAAATAATTAGTTTTGTTAATTTATGCATGCTTTAACTATCATGGATGTAATATTTTGGGAGGACTCAGTAGAAAGAAAGAAAAACATTTCTTATGCAAAAGAAGGTTTTAAGAATCATCACTAACAGCCACAACAGACGCCCCGGCAAAGATCTTTATAGAAGATTGAAGATATTCATTCACCCTTCTTTGCATGTATACATTCTCAATCATTCTTAGAATTCTTAGAATTATTCGTGTGCAATCGGTCCTCATTTATAACAAATAATGTAATTCATAGAATAAACACTAGAGAAAAGTGTAACATTCATTATTACATTGCTCAACTTTCTTGCTTCCCGAAAGTGTGCATTATGAAACTATCAAAATATTTGACGCGCATCCTAATGATCATAAAGAAATAACTGATAATTTCGATGTTTTTAAAAATGCTGTTAGAGAGTGCCTAACATTTTATTCTGTACAAGATTAACCGAGGCTGGGCCCGTAGTTCAGTCGTTGGAGCACCTGCCTGCCGTACTAGGGGTCCCGGATTCGATTCCCGGCGGTGGGGTTGGGGATTTTTCTCCGACCAAGATAATTTTTCATCTTCCCCAGAGTCTGAGTGAGAGTGTGAATACGTGCGTGATCTAATGATCTAATGGTTAACACTGATATGTCCCAAAGGAGAACCGAACCACTGCTGATATGACCATTGGAGTTAAAGGCGGAGTATAAATGAGGGGGAAAAACATAAACCGAATGACAAATTATCCTGATAATGCTTAGTAGCTCTGTAATTGAGAATCTAACTGTACCAGCGTCAAATCATTGCCAATAAACCTTTGATGCCTGCTCAAAAGCTATTTTAATGTATATGTATTGAAAAACCTAATGACAAACGGCATTCATTGCAAAAATGTTGAGACGTACTGGCAAAACCAACTGAGAAAGTTTGATTTTGTAACATACAATTATGCTTACCTTGTTTTCCATATTGCTTTTCATATTGCCTGTATAGAACTTACCTCTTACGTTAAATTTTCAACTATATATGCTATTAAACTGTGTACCTCTAGACATGTTCAGTATTCACAGTGAATCAAGTGAATCCACTGAGCGCAAATCAATTTAAGTAATCTAATCTAACCCTAGTAAACTTTTATGTTATCTGATAGAGCTCTTTCAAACCAGTGATTTTGTTTCCCATTTCATATGATATCGTTATTAAGAGATTTGTAACAAACTCCTGAAAGTTGCTTTGCCCTGTTGCAGTAACTAATCCAAAGGTTTTATTTGAGATCATTTATAAGCAAATATGTTACAAAGAAACCACTATTATGTGCAGTACAACACTTACATAAAGAGATATGTTTATGTAGATAATGGTCGCAAAAAGTCGTGTGTTACGATATGTTTTTATTTCTCGACCAGACTCAGCCAGCCAATAATCAGGTACAAGAGTTCACAATGTTAATCGCCATAAGGTATTTGAATCCGTTAAGGTGTATCGCAGTCAGGTGCAGTAAAACCATTATGCAAATCAAACAGAATTGAACTGGTATGTGAAACAAGCTAGTGAGTCTTAATATGATCGTATATCTTCGCCTGGCCTTTAAGTAAATCCTGCAAAGCTGTTAACTGTAGAGAAAAACGCTTTCACAGTTCTCCAATCAGAATAATAAAGGTATTCCTCGTCCGTATTTCCGCTGAACTTCATGCGATGGATCTGCTTGTCTTACTAAGGTCGTTAGCCCTGTAATATGAATTAACGACCTATTGTTTCGGAGATAATTTATAGCACGCCTGTCATATGAGATCAATTAACACAAACATTCTTCTGTTAGTACTTATTCAATCTACATAATAGATGGCATCAGGAAGAAATTATATTGGATCGCTGTCTGGAGTTTTTCGTAAAGAACTTTCTTGGCTTGCATAACTTAACAACATATAAAAATTCTATACACGTGTTTTTTAAACTTCAAATCGGATTCGTTAAACCTTCATTCACAATTCCTTAACAGTACTACTTTTTTCTTCTTCCGGTTTTCTTTTGTCTTGTAAGTTCAATAATAAAATAAAACAAAATGGCAGATGCAACAGTTAAACACTTTTTAAGACTATTCAAAATAATTACTCTTCAGTGGAATATCGTAGTTTGTAAATATGAAGATATTTGATATAGCTTCTAGAAACTACTCTTAAAGAAAACTTATTTTATTTTTATCTCCCTGGTATTAATCAACCTAAATCTCTGCAGAAATGGTTTCTTTCATTGTACATTTCATCGCAGGACAAGGGAATAGAGGAAACCGAATAAAATATGTTTATAATCCAGGTAAATAAACTATTTCATACTCTTTCCATGGTGGCGAGAAATAACTGAATGAGAAGCTAGTGACAATTTCAAACCAATAACAACGCATATTTCAGAAATGGCTAATGTCACGAAAAGTAATTGGAAACTAATGTTGTGCTTTCAACACATCTATATTTTTGTGAGATGTCATTTTATCTGTCTGTTACGATTTACCAGTTAATAAAGAATCATACAAATTCCTTTTGAATGAAGAAGACTTCATTCGCTATTTCCAGAAAATTCAAGATACAAAGTTTGTGATGTAAAAACAAGTAAAACTAGTTTGAGAAACATTTTATAAAACTGGGCAATTCGAAGCAAGTGGCAGATTGGTGCAAATGCAGTAAAACGTTCAAAGAGCAAGTACATTTATACAAACACACTGAACATAAACTACGACCGATTGGACAGCAAACATGTCACAGAAGCCTTCAACTGAACAACCGCCTTTGTTCATGAGACAGTAACTCTGATTAATCACATGGAAATATAGTATAGGTATTAGAATCTCAATTTATTGAAAGTTTTCTACTACTTTTATTTCAATGACAGCGTCTTAATAGTTTGTGTTGAAACTATTTCGAGTCCTCCATTGCAACACGCAGTTTGAGAAAGTGTTTACAAATAGGGAGAGTTTGTGGCACACAAGTACATTCAAGTGCGTTATGTGAAGTCAACACAAGAACATACGATATTTACAAGGTCGACCATCTTATGGAAATTTACTTCGTCAACTACGCAACTTCACCATCTTCATGTCTTATTTCCGCTCAAATTGACGGTTAATATTTTAATCAAGCGAGAAAATCCTGGTAACGGATAAAGTCTTGTGAGTCTGGCCAGTTTTCACTCTTAACTTCACTCAAGTGATTTAGTTGTTTTCACTGTTATTACTTGACAGAGCGCTGAGACGTATTGACCTTCAGGTGACCAGCGCTGTGATCGTCTCTTATCTGGTCGATTAGAAGAGTGAAATATTAGTAAGTTGACGTACGATAAGTTACGAAACACAAATAGAGCGATTGGAAGCTGTGTGTGTCTATATATGCTTTCTCACGCCTGCCGATGTATGACACATTGCTGTCCAGAAGACATGACCATATCTGAACAGACCCTACATACATTGAACTCAACCTGTATGTGCGATAAGCTGAGGTAAACATCTGTGTTGCGAATTTTTCCCGATACGCTTTCTCGCTTTGCCATGTAGTACTTCACTAATAGTAGTGTCGAACATGAGATCCCTCTAATGGCTGCACTACACCACACAACCTCACACATAGAATATAGAATAACCAGCACTTTATATCGCATCAAGAAAGACTCACTATCTCACTGGTACCCTACGGCCGCCCGGAGGGGGTAGAGGGTTACCTCATAAGTCGCGGGCACTAGGCTGCAGAACTAGTAGAAGGTGTGCTAGATCACCTGGTGGCTTCACCGAGGTTTTTCTTTAGTCTTCCCTGCGGGGTTGGCGCGCCTAAATGGCGTATCAACTTCCATCCCGTCTTGACGTTAACGACGGGGGGGGGGGGCTTTTTAGGAAACCAGGTATTGCCCTATGGAAAGAGCCCCGGAGTTTTCCATTGCTCCCGGGTAGAAGGAGGCCAGGGTCTTCAGACTTTTGGGTAGATCCTCTGCGCATAAATATCTCACTGGTACCAAGAGCTATTCAACAAACTTGCGGTCTCTCTTCATTCGCCTATCTCAAACACACCCGCCACTCTACAAATCCCATATCCTGCTCAAACAGGACTAGTGCACGTATGACACACCTCGGGCTGTCCTCAGCCTGCCAAAACTCCCAAGTAATCACCAACCGATTCACTTGAGCTTGTTTACGTATAATTGTGCAAGAGTTCGAGAATATTTGCGGTATGCAGGGAAAAACAAGCTTCAAGAAGCTTCTCTCGACACTGCTTGTGGCGTTTACATCGGACAGCGCTTCTTCGTCTCCTTATCCCTCTAACAGATCAGTCGGTCGACGTTGAACGACACCCATTCCACGCGAAAGCTCCCAGATGCTATGTTACAACAAACAATCAATTCAGTTATATTAAATGAAATTTAGAAATCAACCCTCAAGTTAATTAACTTCTCCCAGCCGCAGCTATTACTATCGACAATCGTGTTTACGTACATTTAATGCATTTGTAAGAAGGCTTGACTATAATGTAAGCCATGGAGCTTACAGAAGTTGATCGTGAAGCGAGAGGACGATAAATCAACAGCGGCGGCCACTGATGTTTAAACACAATGGCAACATGATTGTGCATGTGAAATGATAAAGGCTTTAAAGAATTAGATAAAAGGTCAGCTTAGCTGGTGTCAAAACAAATTACGCTTTTGCGTAGTATCTACTTGAAAACAAATTGCAGCAACTATTTCGCTCTTGTCCCAAGTAACAAACTCATAGATAAATGCTTTGAATTTGGATCGAAGTACATACATTCAGTTTCAATATTATAGTTCTACAGTTCTTTTTTCTTATGGTATGTTTTTCATCCTCGTTTGCATCGCCAACTGGTTATACCGTAATTTCTTTTAATTTCGACTTTCATCCGCTGATTGCTAACGGAAATTAAAATATAAGAGTGGATGTTAATTTACTATTAAACCTATTCATTAAATATTGATATTATAATTATAATTTATTTTTATAATTTTATTCTTAAAATAGTCACAATAAATATATCTCAAGTTCCAGATTCATCAAAATAGATTCAAGAAACCTCGTATTTCTATTAATATTACATGACTATTATATTACTATATTATATCAGTAAGGTAAATGTATAGATTCATTTAACAAACATTTTCTTTTAAACATGTATTTAGTTCGCACTATAAATGGGACAAATTAATGAGAGAACTGCAACAGATTTCTGAAGTACACGAACTCAAAACTCTTGCTTCTTTATTGCTTTAATGCGCAATGTGTTTTTGGAAAATTGAGATCCATACAATCCCAGAGCTTTACAAATAAAATAGAACTAGTTTCAAGAAAATTTTAACACAATATATAATTAATATATGTTTGACATTTTGACAAAACATGTTAGAGAGAATTGCATATAATAATTTCAAAACGATATGAGGTAATTTCTTAAAAAATGGCGCTTTGAGATTAATTGCGCGGTCTACATTAGAATGTTAATATGTATTCCTGGAGATAATCACATACATATCGTCTTTTGATAGTCTATAGTTTGTGACCAACAAAATTATAAACGTATCTCCAAAATGCTAACACGAACGACATTTCAATAAAGTGGGGTTGAAAGATGGACCTTTTATATGAAAAAGCATTCCATTGTACATCCATTTTTTAAAGCTTAACAACTAACAAAACACAGTAAACCACGCTATTATACTTCGAATCAGAAAGATTTCATAACAATGAAAGAACTGTTGTTTGTTCAAGTACATTTGTCCCATTAAGAATAACCCTTTGCATCATGAAAAATTAGTTTTTAAGCAACAGTAAAGATACAAAAGCAGACATATTTCCGTTTTTTCTTCCTATGAAAATTTGTATTTAACCTAAACATTCAATATCGGTGCTTCAACAGAAATACGGAGAACTGAAAAGAAAAAGTCCCTTTTATTCTGAACCTATTGCCTATATGGCAATACAAAAACTTACTGAAATAGAGCATAGAACACATGTGTCGACGATTTTGTAACACTGGCCTTTTTCAAAATAGCTTGATTACAGTTTTGATTTTTTTAGGTTGAACTACCATACACTCTATAAGCATCTTGAGTGATTCCTTATTTCTCATATGGATTTCCTGTCACCAAAAGCTGGTTTGTGATTTGTAAAAGTTATGTTTCGTTATCCCGAATAACCTTAGATACCAAGTGTACTGCAGAATTTTGGATTACTAATGATTTACTATAAGTAGAGAATACTATATGTTGTTAAATTAAGTTGTAAGGGTACAAAACTTCGCAAGAATATGAAAACAAAATATTTGTTCCATGCATTTGAATAGCGAACATAATTTTATATCCATGAATAGACACAAATTTAACAACATCAAGTAGAAAATATATACGTTCGAGGAATTATTTGATTTATCGTTGAAATTTCAAAACGACGGAAAGATTCCCGAGTATTCCCACATTTTCCTGGTAAACAGCAAATTGTTTTAAGTCTAATTACCGAAAATTAAAAAAACTAGAGGGAAGAGGGTGTGGTTTGTTCAAGAACTCTAAATAGACCTATGGTTCAAATACTCCATTTGCAACAACAAATAAAATCCACGTGCGCTATTTCCCTGATGGATTCCCAACATTCAGAACATATGTCACGGACACACCTGTTGGAGCTATTCGAACAAAACTAAAAACTGAACCAGCGCTGCAAATAATTTAATATTGTGCTCCTGAGAGAATGTTCCATGCGCAGAAACTCTCTTATCGTTTGAGAAAAGCAAATGACGTAACCCCCAGCTGTTTCCCGTTAAAGGAAGGAGAAAATCGATGGAGCAGCTGAGCTTGGGGTCCCTCGGGATTGGGACCGTGCCGCTATCTCTCCACAACACCCACAGTTCATTAACACCAGTACATTGAAGGGAGAACGTACTTCCCTCTGTGGTTATGTCTGTCAACATCAGCACAACACTGGCCACAGTTTGTTTAATGTTCCAGTCATTTTAACTAACGCGAAATAACAGACTAACATGTCCAACCTATTATCTATTTGCTGTCAATCATCACGGAGCAATGAAATTGACTTACTATAAAATTATTATCGTTCTGCTTCCTTTGTATGCCAACTATATATTGTAGGTATAAACATAGAATGTACAACAAAGGGGATGCCTTGCGCATTGGGCCCAACAATCTCTAAAGGGGAGAAGCAAAGGAACCAATGTGGTCATAAGTTGTAGGCAGACATGCTCCAAAGGCACACGGAAGCTCCTAACAGTATCATCCTCGGACACTGCTGGAGCTACCTGGAGATAGTGACCAAGTAGTCCTTCCTTTAGGCAAGTATCTACACTATGTATGGCGTCTCCATACAACACGAAATTTAGAGGCAGGCCTGGAAGATGAGAAGGAAACCGGGCAAACGAGATCCCACCCCAGCTTTGGCCTACAGAAAGGCAAAACCTGGAGTTTAACAGTGCGAATTCGACAGGCATCGAACCCGAAATTTCCCGAATCCCAGCAACACGCATGTAGTAGGTAAAAGCAAGCGGTGTACTCTATCCAGTTTGATGACAAATTTCACCAGAATTATGTCCCAATGAACCCTTCGCAAAGTTAAAAAAATATAATAATAATAATAATAATAATAATAATAATAATAATAATAATAATAATAATAATAATAATAATAATAATAATAATAATAATAATAATAATAATAATAATAATAATAATAATAATAATAATAATAATAATAATAATAATAATAATAATAATAATAATAATAATAATAATAATAATAATAATAATAATAATAATAATAATAATAATAATAATAATAATAATAATAATAATAATAATAATAATAATAATAATAATAATAATAATAATAATAAAACCTTTCAGAAGAAAAAAATCCCTGTGCGAATGACAGATCAAACTTACACAAGAATATTTTCATAGAAGTCCCCCACCTCTAACTACCTTTGATATGCGACAAACATATTTTGAGGATTCCAAATTACTGAAATAATCGCTTAAAAGTCAAAAATCAAAGAAGGAAAATATGAGTTTCAGGTCACAGCCTTCAACTGTTACGATTTAATTTGTAGTTACTGAAGTTCATTCTCTAACTTTTTGGTTTATGAAAGATTTCAATATTAACATGTTGCTCTACAGCCTTTATGTCATGAACGACCCAGCCTGATCCCCACATGCAACCGGCACGGAGAGGTGTGGTCAACATCACGCTTCCTCCAACCGGAAAGTTAGTTTATTGGACCTACTGTTTACCCAACACAAGCAGGCAAGGCAGAGGAATGTGTAACAATCACTTTTGCTGTATTTAGGCTCGTCTTCCGGATATGATAAAGATGCTAGAGTCCATGTAAAATACAGTGTTGTCACATAACTCACCCATGTATAATACTTATCACTGCAGTTACTGAAACGAGCATTAGATCTGGTAACATGGGTGACTCATATGCACTCCCATACACTCATTTCGTAGCCAACAGATTCACCGCCAGAGCGGATACAGTTCAAAACTCCCTCTCCCTCTTCAAACCCTGTTTGCCTTCTTGTGGTGGGCAGACAGTACAGATCATCGTATAGTAGCTGCTCGTATTTCTCACAATGCTGAGTGGGTCACCGTTCCTATATATGGCCTGAAAAAAATCTTAACCCCTAAGGATATTATTCTATGGTTTCACTGCCACCCACCGCACTGGTTAGAATAGTTTGTAACAAGTACATTTTTACAATCCTCTTAGTGGACGAGTTTAAAACCCCAACCTGTTTAAGCATTATGTTATGAATCCCGTTGATTCGGTTTCGATTGGTCGCTCAACCGAACACTTTCTGGTTCAATAGTCGCGTGTCTGTCAGCAATAGTAGACAGGTTCACAGGCGTTTGTTGAACGTAATTGGATAACAGGTTCATCGCTTATAAACATCCAGGCGGTTCAAGGCAACAGGGTTTCATTTCCCTTATCTCGGAAATGTGAGACTTCAAGTTCAACCAGCTGGGCCGGTTTCTCTCAAACATCGGCACTGACTTACCTATTCTCGAAGTTATTTTATCGCATCATTGTATTTCCATCTATATATAAAACTAGTCACGGCAAACCGAACAGACTTTGCTCCAAATTACTTGAGCTCTCAGATTGACATTTCGCTTTGAGAACGACTTCCAGATCTTTGGGTCAGGAGCAACCAGCTGATTTCATTTATAGAGATCCTGCACCAGGATGAAATTACGGGGGGGGGGGAGGGGGACAGCAATCGGCACCCTTTGGAGAATTCGGGGTGCTATATTTATTGGAAAGATTTTTAAATTGTTTCATAACACTCGAAGCTGTGAAAAGTGCACATATTCTGCTGAATGTTTAAACTTGTCTTATGCCTCCCACAGTAAATATTCACACGCAAGGAGCAATGCACTCGAGCTAGATAGCCGAGTTTTCATTACATAACGGTGCAATCCTACTTACATTAAGAAAGAAAGTGAATTCACGACAATTCATATACTTAAAATGAAATTTAAAACCAATGCTGTTACCATTTTAGATTTCACTTTCACCTGCAACATTCTATACTTTGACATTTCAAAGGGTAGTTTTAAATTATTACGCTCAAGTTTGAGAGAGTATTCAGCTGTTTAAACATCCCATCAAAATTCTGATAAAATACGGCCAAGGAGAATGGAAAAAATCGTTGAAGAGAGTCCTTGGGAAACTTCAAATACTAAATTAGTCGTAGATAAGTGAATGAAATTTTGTGTATATCCTTATAAAAATCAGGACAAAAGAATTAGATGAATGTTTGCAACATGCTTAAATAAAACTGCTCGTAATGTGTACATTTTTAAACAAGAGCCTGAAGTATCACATTCGACATTTTTTCCAAAGTTAATAAAATAATTAAACATTTATAGTTATATATGATTAATATAGCATTAAAGTTATTAATTATAACATACTATTTACAAAATAACGCATTGTGTGAAGTAATTTTACAAAACAGTATAGGTATCTAAATATAAAATTAATGTCTAGGGAACGAATTTAAAACTGCGTAAAATTTGGTGTGCATATTATACGAGGGTTGCTCAATAAAGAATGATCACAATTTTCTTTTGACAACGTACCCTTAATCATTCACATAATTTTGATGGTCCTTCCCAAAATAGTCTCCCCTGAATGCGATGCACTTGTCCCAGCGTTTCTGCCAGTCTTCAAAGACATGCTGCAAACCATTTTTGAGAGATCCTTCAAAATCACCTCCGCAGTTTTCACCACTGTTTCTGATGATGAATAATGCTTCTCACGAAGGCGTTTCTTCAAGTTAGGGAAAAGAAAAAAGTCACATGGGGCTAAATCCGGACTATAGGGAGGGTAAGGAATGCACTTCACGTTGATTTTTGCAAAATATTCAGCAACAACATTGGCATTATGCGGCCGCGCATTATCGTGGTGCAGCATCCTGCCTGCTTCACGGAAATGTGGTCTTTTGCGCCTGATATGGACTTGCAATGTTTTCAGGACATCCCTATAGTATTGCCCAGTTACTGATGTGTGTGCAGGTATAATATGCTGATAAACCATGCCATGAAAACAAAGAATGAGATAACCATAACTTTCCCAGCAGAAGCAACCACATTTGCTTTTGGGGGGATTGGTGATGAAGGAGATTTCCACACTGAGCTTTGCTGTTAGCTCTCAGGATCAAAATGATGTAGCCAAGTTTCATCAGCAGTGATTACGTTTGAAAGACATTCCGGATCTTGGCACCCAATTGGGTGGCACCCAATGAAATATTCAATATTTCAGAAAGTGATCTTAAGGTAATTCGTCGATCCTCTCTCACAATGGCAGCCGCAGTGTTGATGGTTTCTTCCGTAATAGCAGTAACTGGAGCACCGGGTCCACCTTCCTTTGAAATTGATTGTCTCCCCTCTTTAAACATTTTAAACCACCGTAGAGCTGTGCTGTAGGGAAAAGCAGACTCTCCATAGGCCTCAACTGAAGATTTGTTGAGACGAAAGCAGAATTTCAAAGCCGCATATTGTTCCTCGCGTTACCTCCATTGCAGCGGTAGGCAATAATGAACATGTCTGGTTCTCACAGGCGGGAACCAGAGGTACCAACAATGAAACTACTTCGGTGTGTTTGTTTCACATTAAGCTAACAGAATATAATAAGATTGAATTTTAGTGCAAAAAATTATGACCGTAAAAAATGATGATCATTCTTTATTGACAGCCCTCGTACATTAAATAATGAATCGAACTGAAATTATCGATTTTAGAAGCTTCATTTACTTAAAATAAAATGCCTTAAATCAACTAGCGGCACCTTTGAACTACAATATCCGCAAGTTAAATCAGAGGAGGTACGATGTACTAAAACCGAGCACATATAAAGAGGATGCATACCTCCTCGACAGTTCAGTATTGTCACTTCATTTCACTGCGTATCCGGCAGTTCCGTTAGATTGTGTCGTTTCTTGTCACGCATGGTGACTAACGCCAGCTGCAGCGTGCAAAACTTTTTCATCTGTCACCAGGACTCCGTCGGTTTATTGCTGTGTCGAAAACATGGAAGAGATGCATTCTCGTTTATTAACCGGCGATAACAGCAGCACCGCCCACTCTATAACAGCCTTACACGTGCTAAACAGCTCTGTTTAGGTTTTTGTGTACGAAGGCGAACATTAACTGCGGCAAATCTGTATGTATATCCGGGGAAAAGAGTTATTAAAGCAAAGGGTTTTAGTAGTTCATACAACATAAAATGCAAGCTAAAAAGTTATAAATCCGGCATTTTAGTATTCGTAGTCAAGTATCCTATTAAGCTATAAAGCCAAGTCTAACCACAAAAACAACTTTATTATCTTACACGCTTTCTGCTTTAAAACGCACAAATGTTTTCCTTCCTAAATAGCAATAACACTGCACTTACTATTTGATACAGTTTCTCCTCTCGCCTTCCTAATAACATTTTACAAATTATGTTTTCAGCATACTTCACCAGCCTTACGGACACTTTGAGAGTCTACTCACACATTGGTTAGACACTTGCCAATTGATCTCAAGACTTCGGGTTCAGGTACGACCCACACGGATAGTTTGAGGCCAACCCCATGTCAATAGATTTTCTGGAATGTTAAAAGAATTTCTCCGAGACGAAATTTCGGTATACCGGCGACGCTGATATTGAAAGCGATGTTAACGTTGTATATTGTGTTTGAGGAGGGGAAAATGCAGTTCTTGATGCCAAGATTAGCTATAACCTACTAACTGTAAATTAACCCTGAGATGAGATTTTATTGATCAAATTCAGCCAACTCAGAAGCAACCGAGTGCACATGTCAGAGGGGCTAAATCTGCTGGGAAATATTTCATATTTAACTCCATGGCTTTATCTGCTTTTGTCAAACCTTAGATATTCCTCATAACTACTTAATCATAACGGGATAAACATTTAGAGAACTGCTCCTTTTCCTTTACACTTGGAAATGCAATAGACTTTGACCTATTGGCAATCTTTAAAGGTGGTCGGTGTAAGAAGTCTTTAAAATTTTGTTCTCTTAATAGCAAAGAGATTAAGGGTGGAATAACTGTTTCCCACTTGGAAAAAATGTAAGTATTGAAAAATTCAATAAGGACAAGAAATGTTTCTGAACAGATTCCCTAAAAAATGTACCTAACAAAGTGTCTGCTTTAATGAGATTTGCATTTTTTGTCTAGTAAGATTTTACTATAGTTTATAGTAAAGTTTACTATAGTTTACCAATTATGCAAAAGTCACCCTAAGTGAAGAGTATTTCTGAGGACATTCTCAGAAAATTCAAGACATACGCTTAATCTATCATGAAATTATCTTAAATATACTGGAATTTAATGAAAATCGTTACAGCTATTTCTGGGAAAATCAAAATTCTCGAAAAATGTTCTATGCAAAAGTAGCCTTGCGTAGGGAGCTTATCTTGAAATCTTTAATACTAAATTTGCCAGATTCTAAACAAATACTAAATTTAGTATTAAATCACTTTTCATTTTCAACTAAACACCCACCCACCCACTCACCCACCCATTTTCTAAAATGTTTTAGGATTCAGCGATCCTCAAAACATGTGTTCTCACGGGTGAAAAGCAATACTTCCCCTACTTACTGCAGCTACGTAAGAAAAAATAGGATTTGTAAACAATACAGCTAGGCATGCTATTCCAAGCGTAGTAATTACAGATGAATGGTAGATTTCAGTAACTGAATCCTTACGGTACCTGCAAAGAAAACTGATTAATTAAAAAGTTCCTATTCAATAAATAAGAACCTACAGGATGTAGTTTTGACTGAAGTGTGACAACTGTCCTTTACAGCGAAAGGATAAGTACTGGAAAACGAATTTTTGTAAAGATATATTATGCTTAAAATGACAGCTTTATGACAAATTTACTGGTATGTAAAGAACTCCTGCGGGACAAAATTCTGCACACCGGTGGCGCTGATATACTACCAAACAAAAACAAACTTAACAAACAAAATATTAAATATAATTCAGAAACTCTAGGACGAACCTAAAGGGACTTGGAGACGTCTGGAGCATCATCGATGTGTTTACTGATGTCTGTTAGTTCCGTTTCGTTTTGTGCAACACGCCCAGTTGTCATTCAGTACTATCAGCTCATGGCAATCGATCTGAAGGTGGTCAACAAGACAAGAGAGCAGGAAGCAGGCGCGGCTACTCTAAAACTGTCCGACAGAAAACAAAAAGAAAACGCCGGTACTGCCAAGAATAAACTCGTGTCTAACCACAAGGCCACATCCAAGGGAGTATTCACCCCTTCCTAGCTCCCGGCGCATTCAGCAAAAGGTGCCGCTTTCCAAGCAATTAGAAAAAGTTTCCACTTCGTGCATTAAACGATTCCGGAACATGCATGCCTTTCAAAAGGCGATGCATCATCGAGTAAAACGTTCTGCAAGCGCCCCAGGAGACGAAAAAATTCACGACAGCCACTCTGTGTACAATTTCTGACAGCTCCTCGATCACATGAAACGATTACAAAATTATAGCCGTCTTATTTGTAACGCCTTGCTTTAAAAATAATCACTGTCTATTAGAAAACGGAAACTTGCTAACGATCCGTCAAGCGAAAGGGTTACATTTATAATTACAATGCAACAGATCAAATAAACAAATCGCGTGATGAGTGAATATAATAAAAAAGCGTGCTCAAATTATGTTTTTACGACCCAATTATATATTTATAATTGAAACATGATTTAACAAGAGAAGAATTTTGTTTAGAAGGGTTAGACTGCAGTAACGCTTTTGAGAGGTTTTAAAGAATAAATTGTGGAAAATAATTTATAAGAAAGACCGGCCATTATTTGAGAATGGCATTTAAGTTACAAAAGTTACTATTTTTAACCACAGGAAGACAGGAACAGCTACAAGCATATAAATCAAGCAATGAAACAATCTGACACCAGTTTTAAACAGAATATACTTTCCTTAACCTTTGAGACACTCCCGTAAATAACACATTTTAGTATTTTTCTATATGGACGATGTTATTCCAAAATGGTAGACAAGTTTAGATAACCATTTTAAAATGAAGAATACGGTGTTACATACTATTTTATATGCAGATGACTAAGTACTAATATGTAGCTCGGAAAACAATCTACAAAACGGCATACATCCATTAAATAATTTATCCAAAGAGCATGCAATAAACAAAAATTATAGCTTTTCGCGAAATCCAAACAATTAGAGAAAAGATAATATTGGAAGATAAGCTAGAAGAGGTCAATAATTATAAATATTCAGGCTGCGTGTTTTAAAAATTAAGATATAAATAATAAGATTAACAGATTTAACAACTTTTGCTGTACCATAAAAAGATGTCTCAAGACCACTAGAAGAGGAACAAAACTGAAGTTTTACAAAGTAATGGCAGTGACCAGCCATGTTGGACAATTCATAAAAGCGAAGCAAGATAAACAGAAGCTGCAGAAATGAGATCCCTAAGGAGTGTTGCAGGTTACACACTATTTGATAGAAAGAAATGTGATGATGTAAGAAAAGAACTTGATATATACAATTTATTAGAGAAGATAATATAGAACCAATTGGAAAGAACTTGTGGAAACAATGGACAATCGTCAAACAAAACTGTTGTTGAATTATAGCCCCAAAGGGAAAAGAAGCATTAGCAGACCAAGGAAGACATGGCTTATAGAACAACATTTTACTGTTTGAGACCTCAACAAGTCTTAACGAGGGCTGACCCCGTAGCTCAATCGGGTACATCACCTGCCTGCCGTGCTAGGGATCCCAGGTTCGATTCCCGGCGGTGGGGTTGGGGATTTTTCTCCAAGCAAGATAATTCCTCATCTTCCCCAGAGTCTGGAAGTATGAATGTGTGCGTGATCTGATGATTAAAACCAACGAATACGAGTTAACACCTTCGAGATGTTCCAAAGGAGAACGGCCGCCGATATGACCATTGCAGTTAAAGGCGGGGTGAAAGTGCACAAATAAAGTCTTAACGCTTAATCCCTATAGATGATAGTGATTTATTATTATTATTATTATTATTATTATTATTATTATTATTATTATTATTATTATTATTATTATTATTATTATTATTATATCCCGAATAAACCATTAGGATATGTCATTTAATGAGATTACGCACCTTTTGTGGCGATATATTATGCCTAAGTACTTAGGTCCCACGCTTCATAGTTAGACAACTATTAAGGGTTATGTTTACCTTTATCAGTGGCTAAAGTGACATAATTTCTAGTAAGAAGGTTGGGTATTTTGAAAACGAATGTCATATTTCGTTCTATGAATCTATTGCACTCTTCATCCTGTTAAAATTTTCGTGCACCGGGAGACCTGACTAGGCTCTTTTCGTGACCTCCTCTCATTGACCTGATAATTATCGGTTTATTCAATACCACGACTCTTAAGTTCTGTCCATGAACAAATAGGTATATGAAAGATGGTGCAGCAAGATGAGTACTCACTTAAGGTCATCTGTCTGGCCTCACATTATTGGCATGAATCTTCAGAATATCAATTACACGACTGCAATGGTCCATCTTCCGATTAATTCAACAGCAACACACGTTGTTGGTAGAGCATATTGCTACTGCAAGGGCCCTTACTCCCTAAGCTCCAGAAATGTTTGTGGTGAAACCACTTAAACATATATCTAAACACCTACAGGTAAATATCATGGTATAACCTAACATATTAAAACAAAATTATGCGAGCAATAAAACTAAGTGCGTGCTGTTACTCCAAGATATAAAGTCTTGCTTCATTTGTCCATAAAACTTGAAAATGAGGACTTACTTATCATTCTAGTACACTTGAATTGAGTAAGAACACTTCTCTGTACATTAAAAAATGGCACTGGCTATGTACATTAACATATACATATAAAAACTGGACTACACAGATCAAAAGAAAAAAATAGAGTCGGCTGAAATGAAGTTCTCCGTTCTCTAGCAGGATGTGCCCCATTAGAAAAGATAATAAAGGCATAAAGAGAACTATACATATACAACCTAATGGAAAGAATAAAAGAGTTACTACAAATTGGTTTGAACACGTGCAGAGAATGAAACATCTTATTATACTAATCATCCACACGAGTAGGCAGACCAATAACGAGGTGAATAGAATTCTCTCGATTGGAAACAGGCCAGCGTGCTGCAGCAGCCTAATTGTAAAACGCAGAATTAGTTGGTGTTAGGTTTGCAAACATCTGCATAAGGATCAGTGTTGTTTAGAAACTGTTATTCGGGAAAATAGATTCATCGGATGCTCGCACTACTTTAGAGGTTTTATGCATCCTCAGTCTAGTTAGCCATCATTGTAACTCCAGATTTGCATCAATTACCTATCAATCAGATTTGTATATGATATTTTGAAGAAAAATTAAATCACTTAAATATTCAATTATGAAATAAGAAATTACCATAGAGAAAATTAATCAGACTTTTCAGTGGATGCTAACAAACAAAAGTGGCAACTGTTTATTAAATAACACTTCATACTATTTATACACTAAAATATACGTCCCTCCACTTTACAAAACCTTTGGTTACTCTATCACGCAATCCAAAAGGAAAGCCAATAACGGATTCTTTTTACATCGTGACATTCTATGAAATATGCATCAGAAGGCTATTAGCAGTTGCTTTAGCTACATAAACGTCATCAATATATAAAGTACACAGTAACGACCATGCATCATTAACAACGGGAAAAACGGAGGCTCGTAGCTGCTCTGCACACGCTAACAGAGAGACATGGAGGTAGTTCGTTATGAACAATGTCACAGCTCTCACCAAGGCGGTCCGGGTTCGATCTCAGGCGACCGCAAAGTGAGATGGACAACACGGCGCTGGGGTGGTATTTCTCCGGGATCTCTGGTTTCCCCCGCCATGTCATTCCACCGGTGCTCCATCTTCATCTCATGTATCATCAGTGTCACCGTCTGCGGTGTCTTATGTAGTACAACGGGCGTTAACATTACACATTTCATTTCATGTCACAGCGTAAAGTCCAGTAATAAGTCAAATTATTTCTTTTCGTTGTGGCTTTAATGCTTGGTAATTCCTATACCTGGTAGATTCGTTTCTTTCTTGATTCGCTTCTTGTTTTATCAGCAACAATCCGTAACTTAGTGGTCAGGTCGGTTGTCTCTGCTTACGGTTTATTTCCCCCTGTTGATAGCGATGTTCCTTTACTGCTCCAAACGGCTTCTGAAGAACATGAAAACATGTTCTTTTTGTCATAGAGTGCAGGACACGTCTAATATTTTGTTTTAAATAATAAGGTTTGTGCATACCGGATCTCCGAACACACGTCCTTTCAGGATACCCTCACAGCTATACATATATTAGGTAAGCTTAACGTCTTGCGGATATCTAGAAAAAGTACTGCGCCTTTCTTGATACCACTTCTTGTGGAAACTGCTGGTTCAAAAATTCTACACACATACAGTGTTTGGGGTGCAACGAACTGCGAGAATAAAAAATTTGTATTATGCGACAAAATCTTAAATCTAGAACATATATATTGTGGATGTCATTCATTACATAACGTTGAAACAATTTTTTTCACGTTAATCATTAAGGCCCAATCCGACCATACTCGAAACTGTCCACCAAATTGTCACTTGATGAGATTATGTGACGGAATAGGCTGCTTTTGAATATAAAAAAAAATCGCGTTTATTTGTTGACATATCCATCATAACATAAAATTCATTAGAAATGCAGATGTTAAAAAGAAAAAAATATTTATGCGCATTTCCATAAATCCGAATGATTTAAAATTTACTGCAGTATGCCTTACAAAATACTATCCATTTTCTATTCCTTGGCGATGGCTCGCTGGCTTTATTCGGAGGATTCGCAGTTTTGTCAAACTCCACGCCAATAGTTACGTTTCTACCCTCTCATTTCTTCCTTTTCTAAATAATAATGTTGACAGTTGCTTCCCTACCTCGATCAAACTTAGTATGAAAAAAATAACGCTCAACGAGAATAATTATCAGACAGAGGCAGTCCCCAGTGACCGGAGCTTAGCGCTACACATACTGTCCAGGCACGCAAAGTAAGTCCCTGAAAGGAATGTGCCACCCCTACACAGCGGGATAAGAATAGCGAATGTGTGTGACAGAAAACGCATGCTACACAAGGAGCAGAACCGTTAATAAAACATGCGCCCTGTTCACTTTGTACACTAAAACCGAGAAGATTCATTCACAAAAGTAGACGCCGTCAGAATGTTTTTCAATGGTCTGTAACTGAACTGGCGTGGGGTGTCATAAACCTGTCCAGGGAGGGTGTGGGAACCTTCTCCACACACACCCCTGCGTCTCATACCCAGGATACTTTCTCTTCTGTGGTATACTGCAGGCCTTTTGTTGCTTACGTGCCTCCTAGGGGAGATCAGAAGTGCGACCATATCCAGAATACAAACTATACCATCAAAGACAGGATTCCTAACCATTCTAGAGTAAAGTCGATTATGCAGGTGCCAGTCTGTTTGTGACATCTTCCTCGGAAGAACCCTCAGGAAGGGGCAACAACCAGCTAACCAAACGACAGATAAAAAACTTTATGCAGCGCAAACTTCAACGCTTCCGCCGCAACGTACCACCCCCGTAGTCTGGTTCTAACAACACTAAACATTAAAAATTATAGGAATGATGGGGACAGAAAATTCATGGCAGCATATTGGCCTACTAACCTAAATAAACCACGAAAAACATGCCCCGTCCTACGGAATGGAATCTGGAATCTACCGCTCTACGGGGAACGCTTTTTCTTAGATATTAAATATCATGTTAATTCGCCGACTTCTTTATCAACAGTTGATGTAACAATTAAAAATTTCGTCAATAAAGTTTCACTTAGTGACTGCGAGTATAATCACGTTGTACTATATTCTGGTCATATTCTATTTCTACAATTTACACAACGTGCCTCCCCCCCCCCTTCTTGATCCTTTTCAAACGGTTAATCATGCCAAAGATTTGATTAAATTGTGTAACTTTGCACAGAGATCTTTCTAACAATAATTTCCTGTTGAAAACAAAACATTGATGCGTATTCTTTTACAAATTCATCTACCACTATGTTAGTTCTGATTATATGTTTCCCCTTTAAAACACGTGCATTTTTCTAAACGTTCAATACGGATAAAATACGCTGTCTTTGGTCAACGTGAAATGTTTTGTATGTATGTGATTTACTGCGTCTATTTTAAAGTACTGCCTTGGAAAGTTGCCAGGGAGTAGTAATCTTCAAACTGCTGTTATGCAAATGATGAATGCGCTTTGTAAAGATGGCACTTTTAAGATGCCAACATCTGTAATCAGCACTTCAATAACCTAAGTTGCTTGCTGAGCTGTCTACCGTATATTGCGTGTTTCAGCCCTATGTTTATTATTCTATGCAACACTTGTTGCTATTGCATACTGAGTGTGTACTTTCACTTCAAACTCTCATTACAATAATGTTCTTGTCCACTTTATTTGCACTTCTGCTATATCATTTAAATTACATGTCGAGTCTGTCATGTAAGTGACTGTTCATGTCGTTTCTAATTTCTTTGTTTTCCTTTCTTGTTTCTATCGTCATGAGGTGCTGCAATACTTCAAAGAATAACTACAGTTACCCTTACAGTTTAAAGTAAAAGTTATATCTTAAGTCTGTGGCCCTCTTTTTCGTATTCTTAAGACTTAATTGTTAAGTTGAAATGAACATTTGTTTCAGGAAAGTTGAAGACATTTCTGTAGCCTAGATACCTTGCCAAGGCTGCTAACCATTAACGTTTACATTTCTACAAAGTTCTACCTAGAACGGGGCAAGGGTTGACCAACCTAAACTGATATCGTCGTTAATAATATAGTCAATAATACAGATAGCTGGCCCCGCAGCTCAGCCGATAGTGCTCCTGCCTGCCGTGCTAGGAGTCCCGGGTTCCATTCCCGGGGGTGGGGATTTTTTTTTCCGACCAAGATGATTTCTGATTTTTCCCAGAGTCTGGAAGTATGAATGAAAGTGCGAATGTGTGCATGGTCTAATGATTAAAACTCAACGAATACGAGTTAACAGCTTCGATATGTTCCAAATGTTCCACTGTCACGCAGGTATGACCATTGGAGTTAAAGGTGAGGTATAAATGAAACAAAACAAAAAAAAAAATACTCAGATTATATCTACGAGGCATGTCCGAAAAATAAGGTCTCCAATTTTTTTTTTAAATTTATTTAAGGTCGCTTTAACTTCCTGGGTCATATCGCGACCATTTTTACAAAATAATACAATTAGTAACATATATAAAAATTTACATTCAAAATACAGGGTTACAATCAAACATAAAATATGTACATTAATAACATTAATTATGAAAACAATTTACATTAAATACAGATAACTGAAAACAAAGACAAGAAAAAATATAAGTTAACAACACTAATCTCCAATTTTATTTAATATAGAAAACATGTTTATTGTCAATGAATGTTACATTGATGGAAAGGCGGAACTTACAGATACTTTTCAACGTTATCACCATTGCGATCGATGCACTTTTGCATGCGCTATGGCAGATTTTGTATACCCTTGTCATAGGACTCTCCCACCAAGTTGCGCAGGTAGCACTCAACCTCGTTTTTCAAATCATCGTCAAACATCAAATGTGTTCCATCCAGGTGTGACTTCAACTCAGGAAACAGATGATAATCACTAGGTGCTAAGTCTGGACTGTAGGGGGGATGGGCCAGGTGAGCATTTTGGAGAGCCACCTCGCGCACACCTTGCGGTAATGCAAATGTTCGGTCAAAATCTTGTCAATCGTAGTCTTACTGACTTCAGGGATAAGTGCGCACAGCTCGCGAACTGTCACACGCCGATCTTTAAGCATTTCTTGCTCCACTTTTTCAATTGTTTCGGCTGAAACCGAAGGCTGACTAGAACGCTGTTCGTCATGGACGTCTGTACGTCCATCTTTGAGCTTTCTGACTCACTTTCGCAAGTTTTTGACGTCCATACACTATGGCCTATGAATTTCAGTGAGGGCACTTGGCGGCGGAAGTGATAGGAAGCTCCATCGCAAACGGCTGCCCAGCCAAGACTAAAGGTTGTGGTGGGGATTTGAAGGGGTGAAACCAAGCTGCATGCCAGTGTTGCTGGATATCACGTAATAGCGTTCCTCACGGCTCCAGCGCCTTGGAGACCTTATTTTACGGACACGCCTCGTAGATAAGAACCTCATGTGGCTGGATTCGACCCGCCACGTGTTTAACGCTACATGGGCGCAGGTACACCTTGTGTAAAAGGTCGTGATACTCCATAAGTGCAAGATAGGAGAAATGAGAAACAGAAATTCTTTCTTTCCTGCCCACGCGTAGCTCTGGCTTTGCGGCGGCTCCAACGAAACAATGTGATCGGTGACAATATTGTATTAAATGCCGGCTGTTTTATCGTCTAAAGAGCGATAGATAGAATGGAAGTGCCAGATCGCTTTCTATGAAACAAGGTTCGACCACTGCGTTAGAATGAAGAACCATCAAGGCGTCCTTAATGCAGAAATCCTGGAAAGTTTACACACTACTTACGCATACGAGTTATTAATTGAACTGCGCTGGCGCTAAGCTACTGGAATATTCCTTACTCCATATAGTATTCATAGACTTTTTTATTCTTCAATCCAAGTATTACTGTACATTTTTACCTAGTTAAACGAGTACTTATTCAAAACATGCAGAAATAGCATTCAAATGTTTAACCACGGTACATAGCTGGATGGGAAGAAAAAAGAATTGAAAATTCAAGCATGTCCGTCACACAACCTAAGAAAGTGTGAACATGGAATACTTAGAAACCTGCTAACTCTACAACAAAGTTGAATTAAAATCCATACATTATCCTGCAATTCGATTTTTACCCGTTTTTTATACTTTCCCGTTTATACAAAATGTGTATATAAAGTTCAAAAAATACGAGGACTTTAATTCTAGATGAAAATTTTATGAGTGATGCAAGATGATGTGTAGTGTTTAACGCACGCTTTTACGACATACGGCACCGCAGGCGGTGACACTGATGATACATGAGATGAAGATGGAGCAGCGGTGGAATGAGATGGCGGGGGAAACCGGATATCCCGGAGAAAACCCGCCCCAGCGCCGTGTTGTCCACCACAAATCTCACTTTGCGGTCGCCTGGGAACGAACCCGGACGGCCTTGGTGAGAGCCAAGCGGTCTAACCACTGAGCCACGGCGCGGCCTGAGTGACGCAAGTATGTTACACATATGCTTAGAGCTAATTTTGAGAAAAGGAAATAAACACGCTCTATATGTGGATTTTGGAAACGGGTTATAGATTTTCCTGAAAAGCTGTATAGAATCCTTGAGGTATGTTGAACTTAGAACACCAATGGAAATTAATTGTACTTTCACACTAGCCGTGTGTAGGACGCACTATGAAAGGGTAGAGCCGAACTGAAAAACACTGGAGAATTTAATGTCATGTTGGCACGTTGGCCATAGTAGCTCAATGGTTTAGAGCGGCTGGACGGAGACCAGAAGATCTGTGGTTCAAATCCCGGCTATGGCATTGCATTTTTTCAGTCTAGCTGTACCTTTTCTTAGAACACCAAGATCGATAATTTTTATATGCGTTATTCATTCGCCCTCTATGTCTATATCACATATTGCTATGGGTGGCTGAGTTAGTTAAACCCTTATATTTTCTACAGATGCCTCTCTCAAATGCTTCCTAAGTGAAGCTATCGCATTTTCAACTCTTTTTAATCTAATTAAAATTAATATCCCTTAATAAGTTTACTGGTTTTAATTTGTATCGCTTTACCTTCTCTTCGTGTTTTATATTTAATTGATGAAAGCTCCATTCCTAGATTAGCATTAAAAACTATTAGACATCAATGATGCTGAAGTAACTATAAGCTCTATTAAAATAAAACAAACACCTTTGGCGGAGGATTCCTGGAACTTCAAATTATATACCTCGATTACAAATTTTGTTGTGAAATACAGCATTTACTCCTAACTACTAAGGCGAAATGGTAGAAAAGTAATAAAACCTGTGGAAATTCTAGGACCACCCTCATAGCTGTTTTGTAATATTAGAAACAGTAGCATTAAAATAAGTGTTAGTGTGAACGTGTTTTGTTTCGTGTACGTAATTGTTCTAACGCAATTTATTTGCTGGCGTCATCGGTATGCACATTAGGGTTCGTAACATTAGCAACCCAGTCTTAAAACAAATTTATTTTCATGACAAGAACTCATTTAACGTTGTTTTGCAAGGCACGCTATTATCGCGGCTGAAAGTTCATTTTGGGGACGTTCAACTGCAAGTAGAAAGCATACTGCAGCAGTTTGTTATTTGCGCGTGTTATGTGCACTTACTGTGACGGAAGTTATAAAAAAAAGCACTACATGGAAGATTAGCAACGAACATTAAAATTATGTACCGTGATGCAGGAAGCGCTCGGCGTTATGACTCATACAGCGGCATGTAGACGTAATATGTTTTGTTGTTAACCCGAGTACTGCACTGCGTAATAATTGATATAAGTGAACATTTTTTAGAATGCACGAGGCTCTTTACTGTACATACACCTCTGCCAATGTTTGATGGAAAAAATGAACTCCGATCAATGTTACGATTTTATCACGACTATAAACTCAGACGAAATAAAATCAATAATATCTCTCTTAGTTTTTTTAATAGATCTATCTGATTTCAAGTTATCTAAAAAGCTTTAAAGGACTAAAGCCTTACACCGTGCTTCACTGAGCTTCCTTCACTGCTATATTCTGAAATGAAAGATTTACTGCCTTAGTAACAATACAATAAAAATGCTGTCTGGATTTTGTTTCCTTGTTGACCTCTATTGAGTTTTCCTATGCTGAAATATCTTTGCTTAATCGCTGCAAACATTTCAACAGCCTAGTGAAAATTTCCGGGCATTCAATTCCATGTAGTGCGAGCGAATATATGAGCGTGGGTCAAAAAGTAATGCCTCCTCTTTTTTCCCTTAAATAAGTAAGTTATGTGAAAACTTTGAATTTGGCGAAATTCCTCAAACCTTCTCCAATCCCCTGCAGTAGTAACTTCCTAAGTCAACAGGTGGCAGCACTGCATCCTCTTGCAGAATGGCTGACATCGACATTCGTATTAGACAGCGTTCTGCGATTGAATTTTTGACTGCGGAAGGTGAAACGCCAATTCGCATTCACGAAAGGCTAGAAAATGTGTACGATGATGCAACGGTGGATGTCAGCACTGTTAGACGATGGGTTCGTCGCTGTAACGAAGCTGAAGGACAAATACCATTGGCAGATGAAAAGCGAAGCGGCAGGCCGGTGACTGCAGTGACTCCATGCAACATTCAGCGAGTCGATGACATCATTCGTGGTGATCGCCGGGAAACAGGTGAATTGTGTCGCATTACGTCCCTCAGTAAAGACAGTGTGATGACGATTATTCAACAACTGGGTTACTCAGAAGTTTGTTCACGTTGGGTACCAAGAATGTTAACCGCCCAAAACAAAGAAACAAGGAAAACAATAGCGTCCGAACACTTGCAGCGCTTCAGTTTGGAGGGAGAGGAGTTTCTGGAAAAAATTGTTACTGGAGACGAAACGTAGGTTCATTTTTCTCAACCTGAATCAAAGAGGCAGTCAATGGAAGTGCATCACACAACGTCACCGAAGAAAAAATATTCAAAACTCAGCCGTCGGCAGGGAAAGTTATGGCGACAGTGTTTTGGGATGCAGAGGGTGTGCTTATGGCTGATTTTTTGGAGCAGGGATGCACAATAAATTCTGTCCAATACGCCAGAATTCTCAAAAAGCTGAAAGCACGTATTTGCCGAGTTCGCCCAACAAAAGCTATGGCGGACGTTCTTTTGCATGACAATGTAAGATCACACACCAGCCGTTACACCACTGTAGAAATTGAGAAATTGGAATGGCAAGTCTTACAGCCCTGACCTGGCACCATCAGACTTCCATCTGTTCGGGCCACTAAAGGAAGCTCATCGTGGGATTCATTTTGAAGATGAGGAGGCTGTGAAAACGTCCGTGCGTCCATGGCTTAGGAAGCAAGACCGTGTGTTTTACCACACTGGAATACATGCCCTAGTTAAAAGGTGGACCAAAACTGTGGAAAAGGACGGAGATTATATTGAAGAGTGACAAATTAATCGTCAATGTTGTAGTTTTCAAGCTAAGTAAATTGGATTCAATTTTCTTGACCCACCCTCGTAGACACCGCACGTTTTAGCCAGGCGGAGGTATCAACATCAATAGTGCAGCTATCATAACGCCCACCTCTGTAGCGTAGGTGGTAGAGTATCTCTCTCACGTCCAAGAGGTCTTAGTTCGAATCTCGGTCAAGGTGACTTATCTAGATAAAGTTTCTTCCGGGGTTTTCCTTTATCCTGAAAGATGAATGTAGGGTAACTAAGCTCTATGGACTCTGGGTTCATTTGAACTTAATTTCACCTATTTCATTCATCGTCAGATATGACTTAACGTGGAGGACGTAGATTAAAAAGAAGAACTACCATAACCCCATTAACAATTCAAACAAGGAACCTATTCCTTTTTCTTTTTTTTTTTTTTTTCCTTTCCTTTTTCACTCCAGGCGCCATGCAGCCCAGAACCATGTAAACTCCTTCGCCTGGATGAAGCATACCTAAGTGAACTGATAAAACAAACCCTTACTATATTTCATAATGATTTTTTAATTTACTAGCGGCTAATTGAAAACCACCCGTTCTTTTAATATTGTAGTGCGGAGAAAAAAAAAAGAAGAAGTCCGAGGCGGTTTCAAACCAGACTTCTTTAACCAAATATGAAAATTAAATAATAAAATCTGAAGAGCGAGATAAACAGGTTCTTTAAAATTACCACGATTATACGAACAGACAAGACCTGTGTAAACTTTGATAGACATGTGGTAATCATGTTAAAAGGAGACACTTTAATGCACATTTCTTATATATCGTGTTTAAATATACACTGCCTTAAGCAGATGGTAGCGTGTCTACCTCACGTTCAAGAGATCCCGAGTTTGAATCTCGGTCAGAGTAAGCATTCTGGATAAGGTTTTTCCTTATCCTGAAAGATGAATTTCGGTTAAGTCTAACGTCTATGGAACCTGGGTTCATTTGAGTATCATTTCACCCATTTTATTCATCGTCCGATATAACAACGTTGGAAGACGTAAATTTACCAAAGAACAGCCTTGCTCTTTCACGAGTTTGCAATTAGTTGAAAGTTTCCTAACGCTTTACATGCAGAATCATCCAAGCTACGAACAATTCTTTTTGCAGAGGCTGAACTAAGGGAAAGATCCCTCCACGCGGTTTGGCTCCTGCAGAATCTAACTTACTACGCTTGAGATTTTTGCAACGACAGTCCACTGGCAGATGTTTATTTTAGGGATGACAAGGCTTAATGGAATTTGCATTGTGACAGTGGAACGGCGCAGTTCAAAACAAAAACAGATTTTCCACAAACAAAAACAACCGTCACCACCACAGCTGGTCCCGGAGGCAAGTGACATTATGTATACGCATGTCACGTCATAATCCAAGAAGATAGGGGTTCAATTTCCGTCTGTGTGCCACTGTGGCCGTCACACTATGAAGCCTGTGGTAACGCAGCTCCGTGTATCTGTCAAGAGGGATTCTTCTTTTGAAAAGCTTACCAAGAACTGTTAAATATAAACGGGAACAAAATGTAGTTAACACGGTAGATAAACAAAAATCAATTTGTTCTTATTTAAGACAATGTTATTTGTGTATGGTTTTAATTATTGAGAACAGGCGAGAATGCTAACATTTATTTAAGGAAGAAACAGCACGTTTAAAAAAATATTTTGGGTTCATACTATAGCGAAATGTTTTTTTCTAAAACAGGCAGAAACAGTAGTATATCTCTTATGCCTTAAAATTACGGAGCAATATTTGTATTAATTTTAGTATTTTAAACTCTTTGTGTGAAGAAGAAATTCAGAGACCCACCTCATTCTGAAATACTTCTATACAGCCTTCGGAGAACAAAATAGTGTGAACAGAATCGTTAAGTATTTTCTGATATTTGAGAAGTATAGTAGCCGTATTCCCATAAAAGCCCTGGGTGTTCAGCTGGCGAGCCTGTTTTCAATATCCGCTTGGTGCCTCATGTATGCCGGTGAGAGTCGCTCCTAAGGTAAGCAATGCATTATGCCAGGGTTTTTACGGAAGTAATCTAACTCTAATAATATTATGATGTGCATTTGTCTATGTCGCAGTGTGCGATAAAGCAGGAAACTAAGGTTGAAATGAGTTATAACGTCAATGTTCACACTCTTACGTCCACAATGGCTGCACACTAATTATAACTTTTCAAATGTTATTTTGATTATAATTATAATTCACTTAGTTTCCAAATTAAAACTATACCGCTAGTTTCCGATCTAGTTTAGCTGATTTATTATGTTGGGTGCTTTGAGAAAATTCAATATGTACACAAATTTTACTCTAGTTCATATGACCTCGTAGTCGTCATTTTATATGGAGAATACTGGAAGCACACAAATACTTCTGTGGTTAAAAAAAGAAGAAGAAGAAGAAGAAGAAGAAGAAGAAGAAGAAGAAGAAGAAGAAGAAGATAGAAAAGAAACTCAAATCTACTAATCCCATTTGAACAACTAAAACTCTACCTTCAGTGTGTATTTTACCTGTTTTATTAAATGTTTATGAACACCATGTTATTTGAACACTAACAGTGAAATGTCTTCTTACAATAGAAACGTACGGTATCAAAGTCTGCTTCTGTAGCGTAATGATAACGTTCTTTCCAACAGATGTCGAGTTGGAATCTCGGCCAGAGTGGATTGGACTGGACTATGCTGCGAAGAGGATTCGGCACGTAAGTCCAAACTTGGTCTACTGTACCTATGCCCCCAAGTGGGGATCTCAGGGAGGAAGGATGAGGTGAGAGGGGACAGGGACGACTATCCCAGAAACTAAGACAATACAGAGGGCAAGGTCCCTGTACTTTATCAGTTTGAAACTCCCCGTCAGGGCGGAACAACCAGCATCCCACCCTACTGTGGTCCGTAAACGGCCCCACTAAACCGGATTCGGAGACTATCCTACCGGAGGAGGAAGGTTTACCAAGAGCATATCATCCTGTCATGCAACGCCGAGACTCTCACCGACACTTCTATGCTGAGACCACCAGATGTGAGACAATGTGAAATAATCATGGGGATAAATGGAGTGATGTAATTTATGTACCCAGCATTCGCCTGGGGACCCTGTAACCTCCCCAAAAACCCATGCATCAGGTAGGTCGGCCACGAGAATCGAACCCGGGCCTCCCGAATGTGGGCCACAGACGAAACCTTCTGAGCTATCCCGCTCGGTTCGGTCAGGGTGAGTTATTTGGATAAGGTTTTTTTCGTAGTAACTGTAAGATCTATGGAGCCAGGATTCATTTGGGCATCATTTCCCCCATTTTCATTCAGTGTCTGTTACGATTATATTTGAAAACATGAGCTTTAAATGCATAGAATACTTCAATGAACGCCCACCAGCCACTAATGGCAAATTTAAGATTGTTTATTGCTGTGTTAGACTGTTCTATTAACGCTGAGGAACTACAATGGACAACCATTAAGACGAAAGATCACTTACAATTATTTGATAAGCCTATCAACACGTCAAGATTGTTAAATGACCAACAAACGTGTCTTCAGTAAGGGTCACGTAAATCTCGGAGGTGATAACGGAGCATAAATAAAGTACTGATACTTCAGAGTCAAGAAGAAGCACTCCCATTTTTATCTCAGTACTTCTGATGATTTACAGATCCTAAGCACTATCACTTCTATTGTCGTGCTGTCCTTATCAAAGAACGGCACTAATACAAAACGCAGTTCGTATACTATGATCGAAATTCCCCTGCTCGTTCGCGAGTTTCACGCGCCGGGTATCATCTTTGGACTAATGCCTATGGCAGGCAGGAACGTCCTTCGAGCGCAATTATCTGCATTTATTCTAGTTGAACTCAATAATTTTCTACTGACGGGTTTTTCGTGGCTAATGATTTCATATTTACTGTCTTGATTCTTACTGGTCGTACTTCAACTCTACTGATAATTTTAAACATGAAATCAGGGCTTTTCCCGGTTATATCTTAGGCTTGTATTTTCGTCACTAGAATTACCTACAAAGCAACAATAGTTCTAACCTTTGCTATACTACACAATGACTTCGTAACGGCATAGACACAAAATACCTGCAAACTTCTAAAAACACTTTTCCAGCATCGAGAACTCTCAGTTATGGGAAAAACATACTGCGTTCAAAGTATATAAAACAATTTCTTATGTCTTAATTTTAGTAATACAAGTACAAGCATCAGATTACTATGTCATCCTTTCGATACATGCCTGATACAAAAATATTTCTCGTATACAAACATGATTTACTTAAAAGTACAAGTCTAAAACTGATTGTGTGCATCTTCTGAAGGCTCCCATTGCAAAAATGCGTGTAGGTATCTTACAGGGATTATTAAAGCATGTGACTGTCCAAGTCATGAGCCTTAAAATTGAATGGCACTTCTCACCTGGCAAGACAGCAATTCCATTTAAAGCAACCTTAAAAGAATGTATTTGGAAAGTAGCTGTTACAGACCTATGAAACAGCAGCATGTACACCATAGCTTCTTTTTAAGGCCAAGAAATTTACTATTCTCTGGATAGAAGTATTTAGTATTGATTTGTTGGAACATCTATTCGGAAACATTGTATTTTTAAATCAAATATAAGGATATAATAAAATATGTTTATAAAATACACATGTAAACCAAGCAAATATGCAGCAAAATGTCAAAATTACTAAATGTATGCTTGTTGACAAAACATGGAAAACACATAAAATAATGTTTAAATTGTTGGAAATTTAGTAATTATATCTTCCAAGTGAGCACTGCTTCTGATAGCAACTAAGAACTATACGACGGCTGTTCAATTAAAATTGATCATAATTTTTTACGGTCATAATTTTTCGCACTAAAATTCAATCTTATTATATTCTGTTAGTTTAATGTGAAACAAACACGCCGTAGTAGTTTCATTGTTAGTACTCCTGGTTCCCGCCTGCAAGAACCAGGTAAATTCAGACAGTTCAGTATCGCCTACCGCTGCAATGGAGGTAACACGCGAGGAACAATATGCGGCTTTGAAATTCTGCTTTCGTCTCAACAAATCTTCAGTTGAGACCTATAAAATGTTACAGGAGGCCTATGAAGAGTCTGTACTTCCCTACAGCACAGCTCGAAGTGGTTTAAAATGTTCAAAGAGGGGAGACAATCAATTTCAAAGGAAGGTGGACCCGGTGCTCCAGTTACTGCTCTTACGGAAGAAAACATCGACACTGCTGCTGCCATTGTGAGAGAGGTTCGACGAATTATCTTTAAGATTACTTTCTGAAATACTGAACACTTCATTGGGTGTCACCCACACGTTGGTGACGAACATTACATATGAGACGTGTTTGTGCGCGATGGGTTCCAAGACCGTTGATTCCCGAACAAAAGGACATTCGCATGCCGGTCTGCATGCAGTTAAAGTTGATGTTAGAGGAAGATCCGGAGTTTCTTTCAAACGTAATCACTGCTGATGAAACTTGGCTACATCATTTTGATCCTGAGAGCAAACAGCAAAGCTCAGTGCGGAAATCTCCATCACCAACCCCAATAAAGCAAAAGTGGTTGTTTCTGTTGGGAAAGTTATGGTCATCTCATTCTTTGATATTCATGCAATAGTTAATCAGCATGTTGTACCCGCACACATATCGCTAACTGGGTAATACTACAGGGATGTCCTGAAAAATTGCAAGTCCACATCAGGCGCAAAAGACCACATTTCCAGGAAGCAGGCTGGATGCTGCACCACGATAATGCGCGGCCGCATATTGCCAAAGTTGTTGCTGAATATCTTGCAAAAATCAACGTGAAATGCATCCCTCACTCTATAGTACGGATTTAGCCCCACGTGACTTTTTTCTATTCCCTAACTTGAAGAAACGCCTTTGTGGGAGGCATTATCTATCAGAAGGAGTGGTGAAAGCTGCGGAGGCGATTTTGAAGGATCCCTAAAAAATGGTTTCGAGCATGTCTTCGAAGACTTTCAGAAACGCTGGGATAAGTGCATCGCATTCAGGGGACAGTATTTTGAGAAGGCCCATCAAAATTATGGGGATGAGTAAAGGTACGTTGTCAAAAAAAGAAATTGTGAACAGCCCTCGTACATCTGCGTTACTACCCTGTCTTCAAAAACAATAATACTTTCCAATATTTTCTCCAGCTTTTGTTTCTTTAGTTTACCATTCATCTGTATGGAATTTTTCTTGTTGAGCTGTTTTACCATAACGAAATCCTTATATATTTTATGAATTTCAACACCGTAAGTTGACATCATCCTAACCAGAACAGACCCCTGCAGGAAGTACGCTCACAAATATTTGAATCGTCCATGCGTATCGCCAAAATGTTGGGATTCAACAATAGGGTAGCCAGTCATCTTTCCTACGGCAACAGAACGGTGACAAAGTTGTTCAGTGTCCGGAACGTTAACGTCACAGTGCTCTGGTTCGACCAGACAAGATAAGGGGACGGTAGCTGCAACGCTGCCTACGTTTACAATTGTTAACTATAGCTAAATGACGTGCTAGAGTACATGCGCTTTAGTTTCATATACAGAGGTGTAAATAATGTTTTTCTTAAGTTTACGTCATCCAGTGTAACTCGTACAGGACGGCGAATGAAATTATATTGTAATGAGCCCTGGGACCATAGAACTTAAGTTACCCGACATTCATTTTTCAGGATAAGGAAAACCCGGAAAATGTCTTAACCAGAACTTGGGACCTCTTGAATGTGAGACAGATACTCTATCACCATGCTACTGAGGCACGGAAAATTTTGATACATTACTTTCAAATTGTACATTATTAAGGGTGGTTAAGATAAAGTCTTTGAACCGAATTGCAGGAATATTTCCGAACAGAGACAAGCAGCTGCTTCTTATTTTTTTATATATTTTACTGCAAGCGAAGTACAAATAATAGAATCCAAGGAAATGAGCAAAATACTCTACTGGTAGGAACCTTGAAGCATCCATGTCCATCACTGCTCTGCCAGTAATATTTATAAGTATGATTTTGATTTGGATATTTCAATGAGTTAGTAAACATCTTTGTTTCCCAACACCCTTACTTCTTTCATAGAACTCAAAAACCTTACTCTATTGATGTGTTTATATATTATATTCTAGAGTTTATATGTGATAAACTTTATTTGTGCTCTCGACTGTCATGGGAGAAATACAGGTTCGAATCCATATCGAATACATTTTTAATCTATTCGTGTTGGGGTCGGTGTAGCACTGCCGAGTAGAGTGCACATCGCTAGCCCCCAGGCACAACAGCAACCGCTAGTGGGGGAATCCAGCAAGGTCGCTGGTGAGGCGAAACGCCGTGTGGTCCGATAGGTTTTAAATGAAGAACTCTGTACTTGTAAACAAACTTACAGGGATAGGCATACACAGACTTCTTGGAAAACATCATAACTCCTGTGTATATAGACACTTCACTGAGTATTCATTAACAAGCTCACTTATTGCTTGACAGCGCTTCTGCAAACTTCATTTCGTACCGCTCGCCGATACCTGGATCGAAGGTTTCCAATCGACAGTTAGGTAGAGGTGGCCCAATTTTTTGCCCACTATGCTCACTTGAATTGAAAAACTGTAGATGTCTATTTGTGCGGTCACTTAATCTGCAGTACCTGACGTGGATTCCTTCAGAACAGAATTGTTGTCAGAAAATACTCAATACTCCTGATATTTGGGGCTGTGTTCGCACGACCACCAGACGTCGATGTGTCATGCAGGATGGTGGTCACTTAGAGCTTCTGTAAATAAATCTACCTGCAATAAGAATTACACTCGTTAAATACCACTGTTTCGAGGGCCATGGCTCGGAAAAGAAACATTTACACACATATCGTAATGCATTTTGTTATTATTTACATAAGTGGGATGCATATCTGAAATTATGTCCTCTATTTTTCAAACATCCTGTATACACGAAGCCTACGACTCTAAACAAAGGAACAAAGAAGGCAAGTGCCAAGTTCTAGTAATAACCACAGCAGTTGAAATCGTTCCAGTTAATTGGTAGTAATTTTATCAGTCATGTCATCGAGGTGCATGTTAGCTAAGCCACAAGCGCAGCACAGTAGGCATGTACCTGTCATGCGTCATATCCAGGAATTCTGCATTAATACTGCAACTCGTATTGACTTAAATGTATCAATAACCACAACGGAACACAGTGGCATTCTTCCTCGAACAAAATTGCTTCCAATAAGAAAGAAAAAGACAAGGGGGGGGGGGGAGACCAAGTAAAGATTTCGTAATTTTGTTTATTCTTTATTGCTGGAAAACAACTCAATCCATATTTGTGCATGCACAACTGGAAATATATCTACATATAATCACTATAAATATTAATTTCCAAAGAGGAAAGAAAAATCCTCAATTCTGAGATTACTCTATCGTTTTTTATATCGTTATACTTACACGTTTCATTGTAGCTATAAATTGATAGAGGAAAATGCTCAATTATTAAAGGGAGAAACAACTGAACAGCAACAGCACTTTAAAAAGTAATGAAAAATTCAAACGAATAAAGCTATCTGAAATATAGTATGTTTCAAACAGATGTACTCTCGTGGTTTATCGTTATGCAAAATTCCTTCCTAATGGGCTATTTTCAGAAGATTCGTGTTATATAATTTTTCTGTCACATAAATATCTTAAATGTATGGTATTTTTCTCAAAATTAATAAAGTAGTTTTGAGAAAATCAATTTTGAAAAATGTTCCACATAAAGGGTAGTTTTGGGGAGGGTTGATTTGCTTGAAAATCTTTGTGTCGCACATCTGAGAGATATTTCTGAACTCCAATTTCGGCATTTATTCGAATGTTGATCTTTTCAGTTGTCTTGTTTACCCCACCCACCCGCCCATACAGTATTCTAAAAATAACGATTTGCAAGTTCGTGACTTTCCAGCAAATTCTCAATTATCTGATTTCTTTCTTTGCTACCTATCTAGAACAGGTAGGTAAATAAGTAGTAGTCCTATAGTGTTTTGAGACTCCCCGATTAAACAAATATTTTGAAAAATATCTATGTTTATGAACAGCATAAAACCGACATCTTTGAATAAATACCGAACTTGGCATATGAGTTTAATATGTTTAATACGTGATATGAAGATTTTGCAAAAAATTCCCTGCTCTAAATGATCCTTTGCATGGAAAAAGTTTCGATTTTTTCCACCAAATCTGCTAAATGCATATGAAAGATATTTACATGATCAATAAAAAGTATATTCTGAATGTCATGCGAAGAACATATGAAGGCCTCTCGAAGCAATTTTGTATAGTTTTTCACTCACATCTCCCGTGAAGAGATGAACAAAAATGCATACAAAAATATGTAAATATTTTTGAAACACACAATTTAATTACAAGATATATTTTATTTCTGGTTTGAATGTGTGAATACTTTTTAAAAGCGCTGTCGCTATTCGGTGTTTCTCGCGGCGTCATGAAATATTACGGAATTTTAAAGTAATCATATTACAGCGTCCCGCATTTAAACGTCTCACTACTTATTTACTACGGTTTCTTATGTCATATCTACAACCAAATATATGCGACTATTTCTGCAAAGATTTATCTTAAAATAAAGTAGAAAATAGCTTTCATAAGAATAGTATTAGAAACTATACAATAAACGATAGTAGTAGCTGAACAAACCCATTTGGGTACATTTAGTTTTACAGTAAAAGGAAAGAGTTATCCAAAAATAATAAGTATCCCAAAAGAACGAAGCGTTTTCCAGGTCGTCTCTGGTGTTTTTAGGATTACGTGCCAAACACCATTTATAATTTTAACAGACACACATGGCGTCAGTAAGGGCGTATGCTGGAAGCGCGTGGTAATTTGTTGAGATAACACGGTAAAGTCTGCAGACTCCCAGGAGAGGCAAAATTAGGTTAGGTGCGACGACAGGTAACAGCTGAGGAGAGATGGCACCCGACCTTGCTAAATGGTATTGAATGACAAGGTCGACTGTCGCCGGACAGATTGCAGATGAATGACGTCACATAGCAGCAGCAAGCCGACCTCCAGTCGCAAAAAACGACACATGACTTTTAACGCCAAAAGTCAAATCAACCGGACATAATCCTTAAGTGGCAAGGTTCCAACAAAGCTGTCAAACTAGCGCCATTCTGCGTGACTAAACATAACACAATCACGATCGCGAACTTGTTACATAAAACTGCTATCGCTCTTTTCTTAATTTCCTGCTACTTTAAGTTTCCAGACAAACTGGATTTTTGATCGTTAAGATTGTGCCTTACTGGTTTTAAATAGAGCCAACAGATGGTTCTGCTCTTTAATGCGGTTCATGATTTTCGAACATTTTGCCCGCAATGATACAACTTGTAATTAAAGTATGAGAAATGCCTGTATTCAAAGTGACATATTCATATGTCAGTTTTTCTCGATTCTAGACACCGATACACAATATTTTCCGCGATACTTCAATATCGTCATTTTCAGTACCAAAGAGAAAATTGAGAACTGTGTAACGCCAATAAAATTAAATAAGTACACATATTTCATGAGAAAAAACTTAAAACCATCTTATTTTTAAACTCTACATTATATATTTAAAAGCAAAACAGTCTACTTTTATAAGTATTTGTTCAAAAATACTAGCATTTTCGCTCTTTCGGGGTCAAGTCTATTTCTTTTTCTGTCACATATGAGTCCAGCTATGCCATAAAGTCCTTTAGAGAAAATTGTTGCAGGTGGAATACTTTTCTGGTTCTGGAAATTTTGAATATGTTTTCCAGTAATCCCGTGAACTGCACTAGAAAGAGCAGGTAACAAACCCTTCGGATATGCAGCGATTTTTGTCGGAAACTGGTAATTGGCACTGAATTTGATACACGATTATTTTCTTGGCATAATGCTGCTGTACAGGTGTAAAAATTGCAGAATCACACCGAAGTACCGAAAAAAATATAGAGCGAATTTTCTGAAGTATCGAAAATTCCAAATTTGGTATTTTGCCGTTCAATATTAGTAAGTGTGCAAAAGCGTCCTTCACCAGAAGCAAAAATTGCATTAAATACGTTTATAATATCAATAGGACACCATTCCAAGGGCTTGAAAGATCTGGTTGTACTTATTACAACAAATCTCAGGTTCAACGACACATATTGAATTAATTGTAACAAAGTCGTTAAAATGTCTAGACTTCATCGTACGAAATTCTTATTCATTTAGAGAAAAATATTTAATTTGACTTTACGACTCATTTGTTAGACAAAATCTCTAATATGCATCTATTATTTGGAATGCTAAGACGATAAAACATGCCAGTATAATAGAAAAATTACAGTCCAAATTTTTAAAATACATTACCCTGGACACCGACTGTGAAACCGCTTTAAAATATTTGAATTTAAAGCTCTAAATTTCAGAAGAGACATTGCGTGATTAATACTCTTGTACAAAGAATTACATTCGAATGTTGATGAAATTAATATTAAAGCAAATATATTATATATACCCAGCAAAATAAACAGATTCAACAAATCCATAAAAATTCACCATTCATAGAATTATCTATATAACGACCTTCATTATTTCGATGTAGATATTTTCAATATGACTCAAATTCAATTCAAAAAAATGCCACAATTATTAATTATTGTTTTCATACAATATCAATGAAGCGGTTATTTCAGATATTTCATTCAAAATTATTCATGGCTTTAGTGAACTGAATTTCGGTAATAATTTTAATAACGATAATGTTGTTAGAAATTCTAAAGACATTTTAGTTCAAGTGTTTTAGTTTGAGAACTAAAAAAATTGTAAAATATTATATCTGGCCATGAACTTTACGTAAAAGAAATATAATATGGGCCAATAGAAAGATATTGATTTGTAGCTAGCATCTTTCTTCTGCATTGAGATTCCGAACAGCACGGACGTGTGTGATATCATCTGCAGGTTTTCAGAAACATTGCGGCTCACAATTTGTAAAAGCATATTTCAAAGTTGCTGGAACAAGTAATGTTAACGTTTATGAATGTATTTATTCGCTCAGTGTTAAAAATTGTTTTAAAAATAATTTATCTACTATTTAAATAACAATTTTAAGAAGAAAGGAGAATTGTCGTGGTTTTATTTGCATATCATCTTGAATTCTCTCACCTCTGCGACTACGCCCTGGAGATAATAATCTTAATCCCTGAGCAGCCGAGGAATTTCGAATAAATCAACCAGAATTCTTCAACATCATCAAAAGTGAGAATAGTTAATCATGTATTATCCTCACGCACCTTTTGTGTAAAATCCTGCTACATAGTATAATTATAATTACTAAGTAGTAGTAATAGTATTGTAATTAGAAACAATCAATTACTTACTAATGCCACCTTCAGTTTTTTTTATATAATTTGTTTCTATTCCTTCTGCTCTTTCTAGATTATTTCTGTTCATATACGTATTTTCCTTGTTTGTTTCTAGTGTTTAGCTATGTTATTACTCTTTGTATTCCAACATTTATGATGAAGTTTTAACTGGACTTAGGCTTATATGTTCATATAAATAAATAAATAAATAAATAAATAAATAAATAAATAAATAAATAAATAAATAAATAAATAAATAAATAAATAAATAAATAAATAAATAAATAAATAAATAAATAAATAAATAAATAAATAAATAAATAAATAAATAAATAAAACATTAAGTTATAAAGAAGGATATAACACGAAAGCTTTCAACAACACATCCTCCCACCTCAAATTATCCTTTATAGGCAAAACTGTTCGTATTTTTTAATGTTCTAAAAAAGGCCTTTATGAATTTTAATTAAAACAATGTTTAAGCCATTTACATCATATAATGCATATAATTTTCTGGGCATACCTTGGAAGTCCCCTTCATTCTGAAATACTTTCATGTAATTTAGCTTTCAATCTAGAAAGTGTTTATATCCCAGATTTTATATGTTTAGTACTTTGCTTTTATAAGAAACTTATGGGAAATACATAATTAGGGCCACAGAACGGAAAATAATCCTATTCAATTTGGTGTTCACCATATCTGAACTACAGTTATTCTGTAGACGTTTCGTGAAGTAAAACAAATGAATCAAGCCACACTGTTCATATTGCACACTTTTACGAAAGTATAACACACACTAGATTAAAAACGACATTTTGAGGCCGTAGAGACAGAAAAGGAACCGAACAGGGTATCACAGTAGGGTATCTGGCTGCATGTAATACTAATTTAGGGCTACTTCTGTAACAAGTGTAAAATAGAATGTGACAGTAGCTGCACCCACTTCTCACAAAGGACGTAATTATCAATCTGCGATCAGCTGACTAATAGCGCTGGCGTAACACCGAGCCCCGTGACTGCAATGTATTCACACCTTAAGCAGAGGAAATACAGCATTAGCATAATCAATCTAATTCCTCCACACACTATTCTTCTAAGTACTTTTTATTTTCATTTAGAGAAGATATTGCATTCCATGCCGATATTCCACAGGAAATGTACGTTTTGAAGTCCCTGAAGCACACACACATACACACGACCGCCTTGGTAGCTTTGTTGTTGTAATTTACGTCCTCCAACGTTGTATGGAATGGGTGAAATGGTGCTCAAATGAGCCCAGGGTCCATGGAGCTTAGAGTTACCTGACATTCGTCTAACAGAATAAGGGAAAACCCCGGAAAAAGCCTTCTCCAGGCTACTCACCCTAACCGAGATTCGAACTCGGAACCTCTTGAACGTGAGGCAGACACTCTACCACCACGCTACCGAGGCGGGCCCTTGGTACTTTAGAAAGTAGCGTGTTTGCCTCACGTTCAAGAGGTTCCGAGTTCGAATCTCGGTTAGGGTGAGTAGCCTGGAGAAGGCTTTTTCCGGGGTTTTCCCTTATCCTTAAAGACGAATGTCTGGTAACTCTAAGCTCCATGGATCCCGGAGTCATTTGAGCAGCATTTCACCCATTTCATTCATCGTCCGATATGACAACGTAGGAGGAGGTAAATTAAAAAAAAAAAAAAAAAAACTATGGGCGAGCGCGCCAGTCTATGAAGGAGTGGTACTTACGTTTACCATTCTTAAGGATGGGACATAAATTTTGAAGGAACTCCCCCCATTCTAAGCTACCCTTTATATTGAAGATATTTCGAAAATTTTGATTTTCTAAAAACAGGGATGACAATTTTGATTAAAATACCACATGTTTAAGATATTAATATTTTGAAAGATTCGATTTTTGTATCTGCATTTTTCTCTCATTGCACGGGAGACTTACATCCCCAGGATTCACAATGGGTGAGGAGCCTGTCAAGGAGCACAGGAACTCTGGTTGGGGAGAACATCTAGGTTGGAGGATCAGCGCGATATATATTAGTGAAACTGATCAAGGAAGTGTGATTATGGAGTAGTTCGTGGAGTGAATGGCGGGGGAACCCGGAAATTGCCTCCCAGAACCCGCTTTGTCCACAAATCCAAAATGCGGTCCCCTGGGTTCAAATCTGAAGCACCTAGGTGAGGGAGGAGCAGTTTAGCCACTCAGCCAACGACACTCCGTACTCCAAAATTGCAAAACTTATATACCAAGCTCGCGTTTAACACAGACTTTCCAGTTCAAAGTCATTACAGAGTGATCCACTTTTTGGAAATCTTACTCACTTATACTTACGACTAAATATGTAATAAACATTTGTCTCAAACCAAAGAGAATAAACTCTTCCCATTTTATATCTAATTGCTCAAAATTCAAATCCCTCATTAACATTACTAAAATTATGAATATTCAGACTTTACAGATATTGAATTTGATTCCCACATAATGGGAATAAGCTTCTGTAAAACTAGTTTGTGAATAGAGAAAACCATGTGAATGCAATACTTTTTAAAAATATGTATTGTGCGATACACAACTATTTTCTATACCATGGTATTCTCAACGAAAATCAAGCTTTCGTTTTGCAGACTTGGTTAATCCAGTCGGTCTGGGTATCTCAATTGATTAGGAGCTGGCCTACTGATATCAAGGTCCCGGGTCCGATGGTTTTTAACTCTGTTTAAAAGTGACAGTCCTGGTAGTAAAAGAACTGTGGAAAGAAATTTCGGCACACCGCCACCATGGTAATTAGCACTGTCATTAACAAACAAAATATATAAATTAATGTTAGTGTTGTATTCATTAAGAAGTTTAAATTAAAGAAGAATGCAACATGGGCTATTTCTAAAAAAAAAAAAAAAAACAGCTTACAGTACGAAAAAGGTTTGTCAAAAACTTCACTTTAATAAGGTGTACATTTGTCCTGGAGAAACTTTTTTTCAGATAGTGTTTCCTTACTATATAAATGCCATTAAAACTAAGAAAGTTTAGAGTGTATTCACAGAAATCTCAGTTTCAACAGTTCTCAGAAATCAACATTTTCTTTGTGTCAATATAACATAGTCGCGCTGCTCGAACGTTACCCTGGCTTTGTCATTGTTAACAGAAACCTCTCGGATAAGGCACTGATTATTCTCGTAAGAGTGAGAGGGGAACTGCTGCGCTTCCCGGCCCTGCGCTAAACACCAATGAACGCATCACTTCAGCCAATGGAATTCGCAGGAATCACAAATGATTGATGTTCACTCCACGTGGAGTAATCAGTGCGTTATCTGAGAGGTATCTATTACCAAAGATAAATCTGTGGTAACCGTTCGAGCAGCGCGACTATACCTACATTTTAAACATCTTCCAACCATTTTTCTAGAAAACAGTGAAAATATTTCTATGTCAACACTTAACTTTAGAGGAAAGGACCAAAATAGGTTAAATGGTTACCGAGATAATGCAGACTTACTCCCTTTATAATTTAGTATATAGACACCAGAAACTCGTGCGAGTATTTCACATCAGAGCGCCTCCTATATCTCCCACCCAATAGGGATCCTAAGCACGATAACTGCAGGGGGGTAGAGATGGTGGAACTAGATAAAGGCGACATTTCGACCAAACGCGGAACACATTCTTGGGCGAGATGTGAACCAAGAGATCCTTGAGCAACACACCTTGCTGCTGCGCCCGGCCTTAAGGGTACAACAACTTGCCTTGGTTCATAACACAATAGCTACACCCCGCTCCATGACAAATGTTCGCCCATTTGCAGACGAGCAGTGCCATTTATTTATCTGCTTCAGCGACTCGACCTTAATTCATACTGACAGTATGGAATGTTTAGGATCTTCATGTTGTTATTATTATACTCAAACAATGCGCTTTTTCTCTTTTACAAATTGGGTAAAACAAATGTTACAATCTTGCTCGTAATAAATGTATCACAACAGCACTTGATATATTATAGCTTGTGTCTTAACTTCCGACAATTCGTTAATCAAAGAAATGTATTTTCTTCACCTGCTTGGGAAACTTTTTATATAGAATGTTTGGGAAGATAAAATTATTTCCAGTCACTATTTTCTCTACCACTTACCTTTGGCAGGTAGAGGAAGTAATGTAAATATTAAAATTTTGTTAGAGATATTTTATACATACACGTTCCGTGGTCCATTGCAACAGCTTTTCTTCTATAAGAGGGCTGTTCAATAAAGAATGATCATAATTTTTTACGGTCATAATCTTTCGCACTAAAATTCAAACTTATTATATTCTGTTAGCTTAATGTGAAACAAACACGCCGTAGTAGTTTCATTGTTGGTACTCCTGGTTCCCGCCTGTGAGAACCAGGCAAGTTCAGACATGTTCAGTATCGCCTACCGCTGTATTGGAGGTAACATGCAGTTAAATTTGATGTTAGAGGAAGATCCGGAGCTTCTTTCAAACGTAATCACTGCTGATGAAACTTGGCTACATCATTTTGATCCTGAGAGCAAACAGCAAAGCTCAGTGTGGAAATCTCCTTCATCACCAACCCCCAAAAAAGCAAAAGTAGTTGCTTCTGCTGGGAAAGTTATGGTCATCTCATTCTTTGATATTCATGGAATGGTTTATCAGCATATTGTATCTGCACACACATCAGTAACTGGACAATACTACAGGGATGTCCTGGAAACATTGCAATTCTATAGCAGGTGCAGAAGACATTTCCATGAAGCAGGCTGGATACTCACCACAATAATGCCCGGCCGCATATTGCCAATGTTGCTGAATATTTTGCAAAAATCAACGTGAAGTGCATCCCTCACTCTCCCTATAGTCCGGATTTAGCCCCATGTGACTTTTTCCTATTCCCTGACTTGAAGAAACGCCTTTGTGGGAGGTATTATAAATCAGCAGTGGAGAAGGCTGCGGAGGTATTTTGAAGGATCTCTCAAAAATGGTTTCCAGCATGTCTTTGAAGACTTTCAGAAACGCTGGGACAAGTGCATCGCATTCAGGGGAGACTATTTTGAGAAGGATCATCAAAATTATGAAGATAAGTAAAGGTACGTTGTCAAACAAAACAAAAAACAAAAAAATGTGATCATTCTTTATTGAATAGCCCTCGTAAAAATTTCCGGGCATGGGTGAGGTATTAAATACAATTTAACATATTGCTTTAGATTGAATATATTATAATCGTCCACCCCTTTGGTGAGGCCGTAGCGTGTCTGCCTCACATTCAATAGGTTCCGAGTTCCAATCTGGATTAGGGTGAGGTGCTTGGGTTCCCCCTAATTCTGCAAGATGAATGTCGCGTAACCCTAAGCTCTAGAGACCGGGTTCAACTGAGCATCAACAAAGCTGTGGGAACAATTACAGGAAAGATCATTTATTTTAAGAATTATATTTCTGCAAATTGCACTTTGTTTAAATCTTCTTTGTTTGAAGATGTAATATTTCTTCTGTCAAAAGAACGTGGATAAATAATTGAAGGCTATTTATTACCCATTAGCCTTGGAGACGAAAAGTTGTCAAATAAAAAAGTTTTACAAAAATCAGTTTTAGATTGGTGATTTTAAATTAATGTAAATCAAAAACTAACCAAAACACGCATTTCATTCATCTCCAATAGGACCTAACTTCTAACCGGTTAAAGGACGTTAGCCCTTTAAAAAAATAGCTTATTGTACAAAAATTATTCAATCAGTGATGTTAGACAAACGTCTAAAATGTGTGTGTGTGTGTGTGTGTGTGAGAGAGAGAGAGAGAGAGAGAGAGAGAGAGAGAGAGAGAGAGAGAGAGAGAGAGAGCGGGAGAGTGAACCAAAGTCCAATTAATACCAAATTTCATTTGAATAGGACACTGTTTAAGCATACCAGGAATTTTCATATAAATCAAACCTACAATATTTCTAAAACAAACTCAAAGTGATCCTAAAATTTAACCTTTGCTGTCTTTTCCCCGTTTCTCTTTCCAAACTTCCTTTTCCCCGTGAATAATATACATAAACGTAAATGTTTGTAGAAACATATGCTACGGTTCTATATAAAAAACCACCATAAATGAACAAATAAAACCGGAAAAAATCTCCGTTTGCTTGGTCTTGGAGTGCTCAAGACGGATATCACTTGAAGTGGTTTTCATTTACATTATGAACTTGCATGCGTAGTGACAATTTGCAGTTGAACTCCTGTAGTTACAGTTCTGATTATATTTTGTGTTACAAGAGATATACTTAGACAAGAGGTATTCTAGAAAATGAAATCCAAAGGCAATATACACATTGCGTTACGAATTCACCTTTCTGAGGGCCACTACTGCCGTAGGTTAAAGCACATGAAGTTCCAATAAGAATAACCTGCCACAATAATCACATTTTCACCGTTTTGATTCTACATGATCATTGCAGCTTATGGTTTTAAACACATATAACACATAATTTAAATGCTTTTGGTGGATCTTTATATTATTTGGGGATAGTCTGTGAGGATCACTTAAGTTCGACTCTAGTTGGGCGACCATCTCGATCATACAAGATGTTTTCGTGGTTTTCTCCAGGTAGGTTGGCCATGGCATGTTGACCATGGTAGCTCAAGGAGTTAGAGCGACTGGACGGAAACCAGGAGATCCGTGGTTCAAATCCCGGCCGTGGCGTTGAATTTTTTCAGTTGACTAATTAAAAACATCCGTGTACAGGAGTAATGTATTTAAAAGGATTAATGCTAAAAGGATTAATTCCTCAATATAAATTTAATATTAAAAAGTTAAATGATAAAATCTGGTATTTAAGTATTTATAATAGTAAGTCGCCACAAATGTGTAACTCGAATATGAGAACTCTAAGTGGTTTACCGGTAAAATACGAGTCAATTGGAGAGTTTAATGTCGCATCGGCATGTTGGCCATGGTAGCTCAAGGAGTTAAAGCGACTCGGCGGAAACCAGGAGATCCGTGGTTCAAATCCCGGCCGTGGCATTGAATTTTTCAGTTGACTAATTGAATATTGGGGTAGATTATTTTAGAGGTATACTACCACGAATTTTCCTGTTTCTCATACTTCACGGTGGAAGGATTAGGCGCGGTAAATGGTAGTGTGCGGCGTACCCATGAAGAGAAAACTTCCCTCTCTAGCACGGAACTTGTCCATGGACTATCAAGGACGCGACGGTGGTTGACCAGGCCTCTTTTGTAAACTCTCATCTCCCTGGAGGAACAGAATTAGATTTGGCCTCATCCTCCTCTTTTCTAATCCGTATCCTTAGGATCATAAATCGTTTCAATAATTTCAATTAAATAGCAGAAAACTTCTCAAATTTTAACTGCATCGATGTGTTAACACTCAACAGCATTGTGAACCTCTGCTTCTGGTTCGAAGTATGTGCTGTGACATACTTTGACTTGTGAAATATGCGAGTTAACAAACGGGATGTTGATTAAACATATGTAACACGCAACGCATTGTCTGCCATCTTCAGTATTCTATTCAACACACATGCCCACGTTTTATTCGTGTACCAAAATAGCAAGGTTAACGTCTTACGAAAATATGCATCGACGTCAGCTTGTTTTATATCGCTGTCCTACTTTCAGGTCTTCATTTAGCACCATCTGTGTTCAAAATCGTAAAACCACATTGTTGTTTGGCAGAGTGATCAAAGAAATGGAAGAAAACAATACTAAGTCCTCTCCAGGCGATCGAGCCTACGGTTCACTTTCGGAAGTCTAGAGTTGAAATTTCCACGATCAAGTTGAGGTATTTTTTGTAGATATTGCTCAATAGGACTGGATATTTCAACATCGCGATACTTTTCCATTTCCAAAAGAAAAACATGCAGAAATAAAATAAATACTGGAAAACCACTAGCTATTGCGGTCAATGAAATAGTTTCGGTTAATTTTAAGAGTCATCTGATGTTCATGAATAAAATCAAACTAACTCACAGGTTAAAAAAAAAAAACCAAAACTATAGTAAAACTATAAAATATTTGCCCAAATTGAATATTTATGGCAAATTTATTTTGTTTGGGGGGAAAATGATATAAAAGATAACGGCAAGATTATACCATGCAATATGCGGGATGAACGGGTTAATTGGAAACGTCTTTGTCGTGGACAACACGGCGCAGGGGCGGGTTTTCTCCGGGACCTGCGGTTTCCCCCGCCATCTCATTCCACTGGTGCTCCATCTTCATCTCATGTAACATCAGTGTCACCGCCTGCGGTGCCGTATTTAGTAAAAGCGGGCGTTAAACACTACACATTTCATTTCATTTTAGAAACGTCTATTGCTTTCTCTGCCGCTTATCTAAGCTACATTGAGGAATTTCTACATTTCACCAATATTTTACTGGAAACATCGTTCTTACATCTCTTGAATATCGAAAACAAATTTTAAAAGGTCCGCGTGTATATACATATAAGAGCCAGAGAGAGAAATGAGAAAGTAGGAGGGAGGTACAAAGACAAAGAGGAAGAGAGAAAGGAGGAGGAGAAAGAAAGGAAGAAGCGAAATGAGGATGGAGGAGGGAGAGAACGGAAAACGGAGGGAGGAAATGGAGGAGGAAATGAGAGAAGGGAGGAGCGGGAGAGAGAAAGTATGAGGGGAGAAAGGAGAGAGTGAGAGAAAGGAGGATAAAGTGAGAAAAAGGAGGAGAGATTGAAAGAATGGAGAAGAGAGAGAAAGGGAAGACGTCATAAACAAAATATAAATATTACACTTGTTAAATTTCAATGCCCTTCAAAATTCATCACAATTTCCCAAAGCATTTTTCCGCATACTAAACCACACTTTTTTATACAAAAATGTTTATTTTTTAATTTTCTCAAAAACGGCTAGAATAATTTTGATTAAATTATGATATGCTTGAGATATTCATATGAAAAGCGCTCTTTCTACACGATAACAAAAGAGCTGAATATAAATATAGTAATTCTGTCAAATAATATCTGCAATTACGGTTACATTTTCCCCAAGTATAAGTGCGTCATCTGTCGGGACATGTCCGAAAGTTTGCATTCGTCTTGCTCTTCGTAAGCGCTCTTCACTAAGATTTAGGTTATAGACTTACGAATATTGCTTATGCATACTGTAAAGAAGACCGTATCTTTCAACAGGAATCATACAAACATATTGCATGAATAATATAAGCTTGATAATAGAATTCTTATACGAATCTATAAATCATTTTGAATCTGAGGGAGGTTCATAAATTCGTTTATTTGAACACCAGCATGCCCAATGTCAAGCCAATACAACGTGCTACAAACGGCCAGGAGAAGTCAAATGAAAAGCGAAACATCTAAAACCACGACGTGGGTCACACCCCACCCTCAGGAGCATTACACACAGAAGAGATTACCCATTTTACTCCACCTTATATCTCTAATGACATGGCGCTCTTGTTCAAGGCCTGTATCTAATACTGGTTCCGAGGTTAAACATATTGATCATTTTTTGGTCCTCCAAGGTCGAACTTTCCACATGACTGTGTCTTTAAATGTCAAATGAAGCATCAAATGCCTTGGCTGAGTCTTTCTAGAAAATGCGGGAGAAGTCTCCTGGAAAGATTACGTCCATTGTTCCAAGAAGGAGCAAACCCTGCCAGTCAAAGATGTATCTACATACCCAAAAACGCCCTACTTGTACATTTTTAGAAAAGCGGCACGTGTGCATGTGTGTCCATTAACAGCATAGCTCAAAAACGAGAATGGGTACCAAACTTGGTAAGTTCAACGTTTTTCAATGATCCGACACGAAGGTTTTCCGCTAATGAGCTTAGCAGTTGTACGCCCTAAAGCCCCCCCTCAAAGGGTTTTCAAGAAAATCCTCACAGCACCAACTACCCTTTAAATATTAACATTTTTGTTTGTTTTTTTGTTTACAAAGTGCCTACTTTGATTAAAACATGAGTTGCTTAAGATATTTTCATAAGAAATAAAGCGAATACCTTGAATTTCCTGGAAATATATCTGAAGTCCTCCTATTTTCAATAACCAGTAAACCGAAAAAAATAGATCAAATCTTACTACACAAAAAACAGATCTCGTTAAACTATACACTTTGTCAAACAATTTTTGCGGAGTTAATCATTTCCGAGGTATTCCTTGTTATTTGAATTTCCCAAATACTTGCACTTTTCTCAAATGGCGAGTAATTATTCTCTCTCTTTCTCTCTCTCTCTCTCTCTCTCTCTCTCTCTCTCTCTCTCTCTCTCTCTCTCTCTCTCTCTCTCTCTCTCTCTCTCCCTCCCTGACCCAGGAAAAAGATCGGAATTTATAAGCCATCACATAGAGTTCTCTTTTCAACGTAACACACCAGATGTAATAATGTAATAAAATATAATATATAAATAAATTATCATTATTTTTTATTATTATTATTACTACTACTATTATTATTATTGATGGGTCTTCGATACTACCTCGATACTCATCTTGCATGGTATCGACATCGAACGATTCTGCAGAAACTTCGCTCGATACTTTTTCGATACTTCGGTGGTGATTCTACAATTTTTATTTTATTAAAAGCACAAAATATTATTGCCTCAAGTAGAACATTGCAAAGCCCGAAAAACGCAAGATATGTGATACTTGTACAGTAACATTATACAAGAAAATAATCGTGTGTCAAATTCACGGCCAGTTCCCAAGAAGGATTCATATGTGACAAAAAGAAGTAAACTTGACCCCGAATGAGTGAGAACAAAAACTAATAAAAGAAGACTGTTCCAAAAAAACGCATTTTGGTTTCATATGTTTAATGTAGAGTTTCAAAATGAGCACACTGATAGTTTTGAATTCTCTCATTAAATACACGCACCTATTTAATTTCACTGGTATAATACAGCTCTCACGACATTCTATTTCGTACGGAAACTAGAAGTAGAAATGATGGTATCGATCGAAGTATGGGGTATCGTGGAAAATATCGTGTATCGGTATCGCGTACCGCGAAGAACTGGTATCGAGTCATCCCTAATTTATCAGCACCCCCACTTTACTGATTTCTCTTAATTTACGTCCCCCAACGTTGTCATGTCGGACGATGAATGAAACGGATGAAATGATGCTCAAATGAGCCGAGAGTCCATGGAGCTCAGCGTTACCTGACATTCGTCTCTCAGGATAAGGGGAAACCCCGGAGAAAACCTTACCCAGGTAACTCAACCTGGCCGAGATTGGAACTCGGGACCTCTTGAACGTTAGGCAGACACGCTACCGAGGAGGGCTTTACTGATATGATTTGTAATATTTGAAAAATATAACATGGTGAACACATATAACTGAAAACTCTTTCGTTTATCACTCCTGTATACAGCCAATACGGGATTGGTGACTGAAATTTAAAGCTTTTTGTGTTAATACGTGCCAACAGGGCAGTTAAAAATCTGTACTTGAAAATTTGCATTCTTTAACAGTCTAAACTTGATAGATTCGATTGGATCAAAAACAAAACACAGCACTGTTGGTGAAGTTCATACTTTAATAACTGAGTAACTGCATGAAGAATTTAATTGTATTGTTATTAAACTTACAAGAAATTTAAAACTTATTATAGTTGTCACTGAACCGAAACTTTCCTAGTAATTTTCTGTTTTGGACGAACAGAACATGTTACAGGCTAAACTGCACCAGAGGACTGCTTTTTAAAATATATAAGTACGCCTGTGTACTTGTGTACGAAATTTAATACTTACCATACCTTACAGAAACGGCTACATGGCATCTTACTCTTCCTAGAGGAAGCTTCTAATGGAACACAAAATAAAAAAAAATGAAAATTCTTATGTGACATGGTATCCACATTTCCTTGTAGATACAAGGAATATATAGAACTGCAGTCGATCTCCTTAAACGATAGCTATGTAACGTAGTGATTTTGAAATTTCATTGTTTGCAAGCCCGCCAGAAAAAAATAGCGATTTTGTAGTTTCAAGCAAGGCCACACTGAAAATTCGCCGAAAATGTTGGAAATCATGGAACCTTTTCTTCTTTTTTTTTTTTTTTGTAGTTTTTGGTAGCTTAGGGTGTGTAGTAATAGATGGCGTGGCTTTTTTTATCATTTGCACCATTTTAAGCCTTCACGTGCCAATTTAAAGAGACCTTTAACAATCGTTAAAAGTAATCATTATTTTAAAATTAATTTTCTGTACAAAACGCCTCACGCGTCCAAGTTTTACATTTAACTTGGTGAAACTTACAGGTGTATGTGTAGTGTTTAACGCCCACTTTTACTACATACGGCACCGCAGGCGATGATACTGATGATACATGAGATGAAGATGGAGCACCGCTGGAATGAAATGGCGAGGGAAACCGGAGATCCCGGAGAAAACCCGCCCAAGCGCCGTGTTGTCCACGACAAATCTCACTTGCAGGCGCCTGGGATCGAACCCGGGCCGCCTTGGTGAGAGCCAAGCGGTCTAACCACTGAGCCACGGCGCGGCCTGTGAAACTCACAGAATAGGTCCTAATATGTAAATAAGAAACTTCACATCCCCCCTCTCTTTTTTTTTTTTTTTTTTTGTTAATGCTGATGTTTTGAACATTATAAGGTGTTAAGGAACAAAAAGGTTTATATACCGAAAATTTTGAAAGCATGGAAAATATTTTAGAACAAATACTACAAGAATATTCCAAAAACATAAGAATGTGGGTCGTTTAAAATTGCTCTGTACTAGCCAAAAACAAAAATTCAACTTAGAAGCTCAATTTTTTGACTCGTTGAACATTTTATATAGCGAGTGATTTTTACACTATTTTCACCAACATTAATTAATAATTAACCATTTCGTGTAGCAACATGAAAATGTGCATGCTAGTTTAAAATGATACTCTAATTATGTGGCTAAATGTTCATAATGATATGTTTATTATTACAGAATTTAGAATTTTCAATGCAGCCTTGCCTTAAAGGAGAAAAAAAAACCTTTAAAAATACAACTTAAAATATTATTTGGATGAATACTTTATAGAGGTTATCCATTTTGTAACTCGTGCAAGTAAACCAGTGTAGTGTTACGGGTTTAACTTTAATGGGAGTGGTATATCAACTTAGATCAGCTAGAGACACATTTGTGCCCCATTAAACCTTTTACTTTTGGGTTCTAATTATTTTAACATCCTCAGAAAAAAAAAAAAAAAAAAAGATTACTACCGGCTTTAAAAAATTGACATGTCGCACAAAAAGAAAGATTTGGATGAACGAAAGGAAAGCCAATGACAGTGAAAGAGAAGAGGGAAAAGGAATGAAATACGGCGAGTTTACGAGTAAATGAGGGGAAGAAAAACTCTGCATTCGTGCAATAATGCAGGTAGAGCTGCATATTCAACTAGCTCTAAATTAATTCCTTACAGTATTCATCTTTGTTAGTGATTAGGCGGCTTGAATGTCTCTATATACCAGAAGAATTAGGAGGACGAATTTAAATAAATAATGATTTTGCATCAAACCCTATCATAGCTCGCTAAAGCATAGTGGGACGAAGTTACTCGTAAGATCTAAGCTCAAAGAAGAAGTTTTGGAAACTACAAATAATCATGGTGTGATAGTAACGATAATTAATGATGATGATGATGATCATGATAATCATGGTGATTTTTTTTTTTTTTTTTTTTTTTTTTTTTTTTTTTTTTTTTTTTTTTGTAATTTTACGTCCTCCAACTTTAAGTCATATCGGACGATGAATGAATTGGGTGAAATGATGCTCAAATGAGCTTAGAGTTACCCGACATTCGTCTTTCAGGATAAGGGAAAACCCCGGAAAAACCTTATCCAGGTAACTCATCCTGACCGAGATTCGAACACGGGACCTCTTGAACGTGAGGCAGACTCGCTACCACCACGCTACCGAGGCGGGCAACGATGATGATGATAATGATGATGATGATGATGATGATGATGATGTGCGTAAATCTTGAAATGCATTAATCGTAATGGTATGATTTGGCTTAATAATGGTAATGTTGGAATGAATTCGAAATAAAAGGGCTATCGAATTTTTTTCCCTTTTAAACAACTCAAAATTACTACTTCATATTCAGTTAAGATACAAATGCATACTTATGAAGCTGTAGTACCTAAAGAGGTCCCGAGTTCGAATCTCGGTCAGGGTGAGTAACCTGGATAAGGTTTTTTTCATGAGTTTTCCCTTATCCTGAAAGACGAATGTCGGGTAACTCTAAGCTCCATGGACCCTCAGCTCATTTGAGCATTATTTCTTCCATTTCATTCATCGTCCGATATGACAACGTTGGAGGAATTAATTACAAAAACAAAAGTACCTAAAGATATCAACCAATGTCATGGATGTGCCGCTCAATATTTAAAAGTTAGAAACTGCCTTTGGTTTTAATAATTTTCTCAAGCTTTCAACCATCACGAGTATTTTTGTTCTCATTTTTGTTGTGTGCAAACTGCATCACTGGCAGAAAACTTTACACTCATCTAATATTTATAATACACTTTGCTAAACAAACATTTAGATTTTTGGTCAAATGGGGACAGGAGAAACTAATAGAACGTAATTTCAAATCACGTACTTCATAAAATGTTTCACAAAAAAATTACAAAAACGTGCTTTAAAATACGTAATTGTAATTCTAACATGCTCCTTTTGAAATGCAACCTATAGTGTCGAACTCATGAACCTGAAACTGGTGATCTTGACCGCAATGCGCGTCCGAGGTCAACACTAGTCGCTATAAATCAAAGAAAACAAGCATAAAGTTTGTTATTCCGGAACAAATGCATGCTTGATTACTGTACATGCCGCCGCCGTTTACACAAGATACCCTGCGGGGACTTCAACCCTATTCTTATCCTACAATGATGAAACATAACTCCTTCCACAACTTTCGTCAGTTCTTCAAAAGAAGCGATCCCGTGCATTGTTGGATTCGGTGTTTGTCAAAGCAGAAATTGATAATAGCTGCATTTTTAATTATTGTTTGGTTTTCCTTTGATCTCGATATGCCGAGTCTCATTTTCTGTGCGGGCTTATTATAACATCGCCTGCTTATACATACGTCGTACTAATTACGAAACAGGTTTACGATTAATAACAAGAAAGGTAACTATTAACGTAAGATCCTCGCTTTAACCTTTCAATACCAGTAACTTCAAGAAAGCCTTAAAACACCAATTTGACATTTTAGTTTAGATAAATTATTTTTTGAGTGATTTAAAATGTCATTGAACACTCAAAAGTTTCTAAAAGTGGCATTGCATGTCTTGGCTGTGTAGCTAAATTGAGGTAACAAATGTTAACAGTTTCTGTAACAAGAAAAACTTTTATACCTTTTCCGCCAAATCGAGACGTGATAAAATTTGCCCACTTAAATTACAACTAGTAAACGCGTATACTCCTTTTCAGATTAATGTATATTACTACAAAAAAATAAAGGACATATGAAACCGTAGTTTTAAATTTAGTTGTAAATAAAACACAACTAAGGCGTTTAAGTCACTTCTGTATGACCGAAATCCTTGTTTCAATTTGTCTGTGTTGAGAAAATTTGTTGGTTTGCTCATCATACCTTGCCAATAAGCGGCATGACAAAAGAAATTAAATAATGCTGCTTTATCAGGGACCAAACAATACCTTCTGAATTTATTCACGAATTATTTGTGAAGGCTGTTGCCCCAGTCTTTTGCACGAAACACAAACGCCAGAAAATTTTGTAACTTCGTCAAAGTATTCCCATTTTACTGCATATGTTAAGTAGTGCACGATGTAAATGTCAACAATGGTAAAAATGAACCTTACAGACGTCTACAAAGTTACTCGTGATGCTTTGCGGGGGGCGGCGGAGGGGATTCAATTTCAATTGCATAATAAGAAATAATTTATTCTCAAATAATAACAGTCAAGATAAGAGCCTAGATTTTAAATTGTGAAACAAACAGCACTGACCTTTTGGGCTTCCACCGTCTTTTCAGTACGCCCAGCATGTATGCACAGAGGTATGTTACCAGCAGGACCCTTTCGACGGCCCGCAACCAGCCGCAGGAGCAGGTCAGAGTCGGTTTACACCACCACTCGACCGCCTCCTCACTTCCTTCGCCAGGCGACACTCTGAATTTTACTACCACCACCTATCACCCTCAAATTCCAAAATTACGGCTATTCTTTAAACTTTTATACGTGCACCACCACTGCCAGAACGTTACCAAACGAAATTTCGGTAATGTCAGTCAATCAGATCCCACGTGCATTTTTAAGCCGTTATATTTTCACATCCGTCACTGACCACGATCAACATCATACGACAGCCAGGTTCCGCGACTAGGATGCGCCACTACGACCAACAACACACTACCACACCGGGCGCTTGCTTCTAGCAACTGAGCTGGCCACTGCTGCCATCACGCTGGTTAAAATCAAAATAACATGGCTGCCAACCGTAACAGACGTTCGGTCGCGGTCGGCGCACTTCGGGCTCTAGCGGGAGAGACAAACGATCGATCATTCCGTCTCCCTGGCAACCAAAGTAGTGAGGGAAATAACTGATGAATGGTAGGAACATAACCTTGAATGTCTCCCATTAAAGAGCAGAGGTGCAAGAGCGGCGAGAGAGAAAAGCTTTCATGCTGCGTCCCGCTCACCGTTGGAGAGAGCCATAACGAGTTTTAATGTCCATATGCTTTCTACAGGCAGAAAATCAATCTTAGTTGAGTTTGGCACTCTTTTATTCTCTCGGACTCTACGGACTGTATACTTTCTCTAACGGTTCACGTAGTATAGTAGAAATGTTGTTTTCGATAAGTATTCCTAATTATAGAAAGGTACAGAACTGAAAAATTCAGTGCAATAGCCGAAATTTGAACAATGACTGTTCACCTTTTCCAAATGCGAGAGACAAATAGGTGAATTTAAAAGGACGCCAGTCTGAGAATTTCCCAGAATCCACCTTTTATACCTTATGTCAATTTGATCCATAAACGATTACGGATTGTGGGTTTTAAAACATGTTGTGTCTCTTATAATACAATGTTCATACTTTAAAAACATTTCACATATATTTATGCTCCTTATTGGGCTGAAAATAAGTCTAAAACGTTACAACCGAGAAAAATGCTCGGAAATACTACCCTTCAGGGTAGCGTAAGTGGCAGCCTGTCTGCCTGACGTTCCAGAGGTCCCGAATTCGAATCTAGATCAGGGTAAGTTAACTGGATAAGATTTTTTTCGAGGTTTTCTTTTATCCTGTCGGCTAACTTTAAACTCTATAGACACTGAATCCACGCACTTCATTCACCGTCTGATGTGACTTAGCGTTAATGTAAATATACAGGAATAATAATTACTCCTAAAACCGGCTTGAAATTCTCCTTATGTATATCTTGTAAGTATACATTTTTACTTGAAAGTTATAATTTAGCAACTAATTAACAGGAATTCAGCTAATATTGCAAGAAAACGTCTGCAAAGTTCGGGAAAAAAATGTGAGGAATAACCGAAAATGCCTCAAATGTGCAATCATGCCCTTCGCTCAGGGTTATTTAAATTCTCACGCAACTCTCTCATTTTACCCCGGATAACAGAAATTATGTTTTCACAAAAAAGTTCTAAGACGGCATAAAAGATAAGTTAACAAGTCTCTATTGTGATATTTAATAGTTTTCAACCAATTTTCACTAATCGATTCCCTTCATATCGTACTGGCATATTGCCATGGTAGCACAGTTGGTTGGAGCAACGACACAGAAAATCGAGATTACGTGGTTCAATTCCGACTGTGGTATTTAACTTTATTCGACTTTTCTAATCTTAGTGCAAATACTGCGTGTATGAAACAACATTAATATTCAATCCCTTGTTTGCCCGCCTCTGTAGTGCGGGTATAACGTGTCTACCTCACATTCAAGGAATTCCGAGTTCGAATCTCGGTCGGAGTGAGTTGTCTGGAAGACTTTTTTCGTTTATATATTTATATATAATTTACGTCCTCCAATTTTTAGTCATATCGGACAATGAATAAAATCGGAGAAATTATGATCAAATGAGTCCAGGGTCCATGGAGCTTAGACCAACCGACCGACTGACCGAAATGCTGGCTGACTGTATAAAGCCAGAAGGTTTTTGCCGCGTGCTCACCCGTTAAGGGTTTTACCTATGGTAGGGTTTTTCTTTTAGGGATTTTGTAGGATGGGTTGTGGGTTTTGAGGTAGAAAATTTTTGAGGATACAATTTTAAGTACCTCAGGTTGTGGGAATGGATGGAGCTTAGATCTACCCGACATCCGTCTTTAAGGATAAGGGAAAACCCCGGAAAAACCTTATCCAGGTAACTCAGCCTGACCGAGATTGCCCGCCTTGGTAGCGTGGTGGTAGAGTGCCTGCCTCCCGTTCAAGAGGTCCCGAGTTCGAATCTCGGTCAGGGCGAGTTACCTGGATAAGGGTTTTTCCGGGGTTTTCCCTTATCCAGAAAGACGAATGTCGGGTAACTGTAAGCTCTATGGACCTCGGACTCATTTGAGCATCAGTTCACCCATTCCATTCATCGTCCGATATGACTTAACGTTGGAGGACGTAAAATGACAAACAAAAAAACTGACCGAGATTCGAACTCGGGACCTCTTGAACCTGAGGCAGACACACTACCATCTACGCTACGGAGGCGGTCCGGGATTTTCGCTTATCCTGAATGATGTATATCGGATACCTCTAATTCTTAACAAATTTGAGCATCATTTCAACCATTTGATTCATCGATCGATATGGCCTACATTAGAGGACGTTAGATAAAAAAAAAAAATCCAGTATTTACTTTGGAACTAATGAAAGCCACAAAAAAAAGCAACAAATGAGATTGATCGACCCGAAATCTCGCAAATGTGGGCCTTTGACGTTCCCGCCTGAGCGAACTCACGTAGACAAAACAATGTGTTAGGAAAACAAATGATGTAGTAATACGAAATTACTTAAAATAATTGCCTAATACTAATAACATTTATTATATCAAAGGAAACTAAATAAAAAGCTTCCCATGCGTTACACAACTTTGGGAGACACCTCGTGACTTGTGACTGACATAGATCTATTGTAGGCCGCGCCGTGGCTCAGTGGTTAGACCGCTTGGCTCTCACCAAGGCGGCCCGGGTTCGATCCCAGGCGACCGCAAAGTGAGATTTGTGTTGGACAACACGGCGCTGGGGCGGGTTTTCTCCGGGGCCACCGGTGCTCCATCTTCATCTCATGTATCATCAGTGTCACCGCCTGCGGTGCCGTATGTAGTAAAAGCGGGCGTTAAACACTACACATTTTTAGATCTATTGTAGCTATGGCACTCCAGAAAGAGGGTGAAGTGAAGGAAATACAGAAGACTATAGGTAGACAGGCTATAGAAATGCCTGGCTGAAAGACCCGTCCCACTGCTGCAGCTGCCTCGAGAAGTAATGAATGACCAAACAGCCCCTAGCATCCTCTGAACACCTCCGCGCCATCTGTCCAACACCGATATATGCCACAAAATTTAGAGCAGCATATCTGAAAGGTAAAAATGTCACAATCAAAGGGTATTGTGGGAAATAATAAATCACACAGCATGCATACGCCTACTGGCCATGGAAAACTACAAATAATCCAAGGTCAGAATGGGCTTTTGACGGGCTCAATCCTAGGACCTCCTGAATGCCAGCCTCTCACGTTACAGTGTAGCCAAGTCCCTCGCTTAAAGCCTCATTACCTACCTGCGCAAACGGAGGGAAATCTTAGCTTGTAACTAGATTGATAATTATTACGTAATTCCATTTACAAAAACACCATGTTGTAATGATCAAAATCGTGCAAAACGTATATTTTTTGCAATGGATTCTATAATGGCTGCTTAGTGACAATGATGTAATAAATCTGTTGAAACGTGCGCATCGATAAATCAATTCCATTCCGACTTCCCCTTCATTCTCTTTGATTACCTTTTATTAGCTGGCAGTAGAAGCGATTATTTTGAAGTAGTCGATAATCGAAATTGTAAGCTACATTAATCGATATATTAAAATGAGCTAATACAAAATGAGCATAGCTTAAGGTAACTATTATCTTTAAAACAAACCTGTCGTTCTTGGTTGAATTAAGGAAAACTAGTGGAAAAGTTACAAACATGAAGTTTGTATAAAGATTAGAGATTGGCCTTTAAAAGTTTTTGACTTCATTGTGGTAATCAGTAAAGCGTTTCTGATAAGAAAATCAATGCATAATGTAATAGAAGTAATGGGCTCCCTTTTGTTTATAGTTTTTATTCCTGACTTCCCAAACTGTATTTCTAATAATGTAGTTTTCTTTGTGGACGGAGCTACTCTGTTCAGTAGTGTCCTCGATTTACAAATTGTACAAATTAAAGCGAATAATTTGCTTAAGAGAGCAGAATCCTGTTTTAAAATTAATAACTTAAAAGTAAATGAAGGAAAACAATATATATGTATATATATATATATATATTGCATTTGGTCCTAAAAATTGTGTAGAATTACCTGAAAACAATAGTATGAGGCTTTTAGGATTGTTCTAAAATAGTAAATTATCATGGAACGCACAAATAAGAAATGTAACAGCTAAACTGTCCAGAGTAATCTTAGAAATTATCCGTTGGTCAAAATTTACTAAGGATAGCTTACGTTTCATTTTTTCATCCGTACATCACATGGCATCAGACTATGGGGAATTAGTTCAGAGGCAATAAATGTGTTTCTGTATTAAAAGAAAGTCACAAGAATTTTAGCTGGGTTAAAACAAAGATATATTTGTATGAAACTCTTTCGAAATTTACGAATTAAGACAATACCGAGTCTTTATAGTTACACTAACTTAGAAGTAAAAGAAAAGCAGACCAATATTCATAACGATCACGGAGCCAGAAACCAATGTAAGTTAGATTTATCTTCATTCCAATTAAATAAATGTACAGAAAGTCATTTGTATAAGCAGTTTAAATATTTTAACAAGCTGCCTCTTTCCAGCCAAAGAGGTTTCTATTAGCAAATTTAAATTAGTCCTAAAAACTGGGCTACTTCCAAGGTATTTTACGACGTGCAAAAAAGGGTTCTTAGAACTTGAATCTTGTGATATAAGAGTCTAGACTCTAGAGTTATCCTGTTATGCAGGATACAGTAATTTTAAGGCTTTATAATGTAAAACTATTTGCATAACTATGATCATATATTTTTATGTAAATGTATAATTGTTTATATTTCTAAGTGAAACATTTTAGAATTTAAGTCTGACGAAGTCTGTTGTAATAATGTATTACCTAATGTCTAATAGCCAGCCTCGGTAGCGTGGATGGTAGCGTGCCTGCCTCACGTTCAAGAGGTCCCGAGTTGGAATCTCGGCCAGGGCGAGTTATCTGGATAAGGTTTTTCCGGGTTTTCCCCTTATCCTGATAGACGAATGTCGAGTAACTCTAAACTCCATGGACCCCGGTCTCATTTGAGCATCATTTCACCAATTTCATTCATCGTCCGATATGACAACGTTGGAGGACGTAAATTGCAGCAACAACAAAAACTAATAACTATCTAATATCTAAAACTAGGGTAAAGGGAGGTATTTTCGTGACATAGGCAATTTCGTGAAACTTTTTCGATTGGATGTCACAAAGAAACCAGTTGGTGCTAACGCGCCTTCCAATAGCTCCTGAGCTCTAGCAACAAATATATCAACTACTAACCGTAAAAGACGAGTTAATACCAAATGGTTTCTCTGGGATATCCCTTCGAAAAAGTTTCACGAAATTGCCTTTGTCACGAAAATACCTATCTTTACCCTATATCTAATAAGCTAAGCAACAGCGATTATCTAGGCAAAGTAATATTTTGTTATAGGATGGGTGTTTATTAAATATGTAATTGAGGAGTTCAGGTACAAGCAATTAGTTAGGCTAGTGTAGCGAAGAAAGTCACAAGATTAAGGTGTATATATACCCCTCCAGGGTATCGTGAGGGTATCTACCAGGGCAACCCAGAGTGAAGACTGACTCCCCCACTCCTCTAATGACCAGGGAGTTACGGAGCTGTCCCAGAAGAGCGCAGCGCCTCCGTGGGATTTTCCATACGGCAAGACCTAGAGACTAACAAGGCCCCCCATCTGGTCCTGTACCCTCAAGACGGGATGGAAGTGGATACGCCACTTACGCGCGCCAACTCGAAAGGGGGAAGGCTACCGACATGACCTCGGTGGGGCCGCCTGGTGATCTAGCACACCTTCTACTAGCTATGCAGGCTAGTATGTGGGAATATATGGCTTTCCTCAACTCCGTCCGGAGACCTACCCGTTCTCCCACGGGTATCGGGAACCACTGTCCCCTCGAGTCCAACCCAATCCGAAGAACTCCCATTCAGGGCGGGGTTCGAATGTTCGGCCCGTGGTTCCTCTAGTATCGTCAGAGGTACCACGAGTGCTAGGGGTCCGCAGCGCCCGCAGCACGGCAGCTGAAGGGGACGGATCCCCTCCCCTATGGGGAAGCTTACGGTATACATGAACATGGGATGGTGTACCTGGAGAGGTGCAGTTGCTAATGTAAATTTTTTAAATTAGAAAGAGAAATGACGGTCGCGCCATGGCTGAGTGGTTAGGCTGCTTGACTCTTACCAAGGTTCAATCCCAGGCGACCGTAATGTAAGGTTTTTGGTGGATAACATGGCGCTGGGGTGGGTTTCTCCGGATCCTTCGGTTTCCCCCGCCAGCATTCCACCAATTGCTCCATCATCATCTTTCCTATCACTCATCTCACCCTCATACTATCATCCACTTCCTTCATATACCAGGCATCGGGCTGATCTCCCATCCTGGATCTCTGTGAAGATCTAGAGCTTCGGTTCCTAGGCCCGCCTTAAGGGACAGAGGAACAAGAATGCCCTAAGACCACGGTAGAGGTACAACTAGGGTAGATGATAAAGAAGTAAAAGAAGAAAGGGAAATGAAATTATTATTCATAGTGTAAAAATTAACACCTTTAAAATTGCATCACGTGATTAGGAACAATGATGGGCAGTGATAAGCAAGCGGACGAAATTAACAAAAGAGCATATATTTCTGAAATTTGCGTCCTTTCCCTTCGACATTGGCAGCCTTAGAGGAGACCGCGCACGGGTTATACAAAGTTAGCGATCACCGGTAGGGAACATTCAGATAGCTTTTCTGTGATTCACGGCAACGTGCCTCATTACTATTACAAATGGTAATTACCAACTTAACCGGTACACATTACACATTACACCCAAGCATAACATGACGTAAATATCTCACAGTTCATTACTGGAGCACCTGTAGCAAATACATCTGAAAACAGGAGATGGTGTCAAGGGTAGCACATATATATTTTTTCTCTCTATTGATTGTACCGATTTCTGTAGAATTAGTTGTGTTTCAGTTTCCTTCAATGATTCTAAATGAATATCTTAGACTAGTCATATTCTAAATGAATATCATGTTTAAGCGAGTCATTTTCCTCCTTCATTCTATAAGTAAACAAAGAAAACACGTTTGACAATATAAGCAATTACCTCTGTTTACTTCTCTACTACGAAACTGTTATGTCATTTTTAATTTTATTATTTATTACGAAGTTTTACAGTTGCATAAACCGTTATATGTGATTCATATATATCATGTTATATCCACTGTAAAAATTAAGAGCTATAAATATTTCACTTGTGCGTCAATCTAAAGAATGTTATTACCTAAATAATGTTGCGGTACCATTCTTTAAGTAATTAACCTTGAATTTAGCATATACTTCATAGAGTGTGTTCGGACTCTGGTTAAGGCCAAGAAAACCAGAATATAATGTTTTTCTTTTCCCCTGGAACGAGAGATATTTCAGCGTGTGACTTTTAGCCCAAAAGCTGGTTCAAATCAGGTTCAGAAATGTATCACGTAGTGATCTCGAGGTCTTTTGCCAAGTTCGTAAACTCAGGAATGTCGGGTATGCCAAACACCTCCCTGTTTAAAATGCTATGGTGCACTGTAGTTTTTTGTTGCCAACAGACCGGAACTTGCTCTGTCAAATCACCTACTTGTAAAACTGTTTATTGGCGACAGTGTTTTTTCTTTCCGCTTCATGCTGTTAAGTTGAATTTCCTGCATTCAGTACTGGCAACCTAACCTATATGCATGTTTCGCATATTTTACTGCACTTATGTGCATTAATTATATTGAACTCCCAGTTTTCGATTTGGTTCTTATTACAGACTTACAATACGATCATATTTGGTAGTTGAGTTTCATTACCTATTTTAATTTTATCTGGATCTTTATTTCATTTTTATTTGTTAACAAAATATTATAAATGTTTCACCTTATAATATTATAATTCTTATTAAAATTAGTATATGTTTATCTTGTTTTAATATATGCAGCAGCTAAGTATGAGCTGCAAGCTGTTCATTTTGAGGGTCATTAACTAGGCATGGATAAATGGTATGCAATACATGCGTTATAAATACATGGAGAATTTCGGAAGTAAAATACTGGACGCGCCTCCCCGTAGTGCGCTAAACACCAATGATCGCATCACTTCAGCCAATGGAATTCGCAGGAATCACAAATGACAGATACTTGTTCACTCCACGTGGAGTAATCAGTGCGTTGCCTGCGAGGTATGTATTACTAAAAATAAATAACTGTTCGAGTAGCGCGACTATACTATGGATTTATCTTTGGTAATAAGATACCTCTAAGATAACGCACTGATTACTCCGCGTGGAGTAAACATCTGTCATTTGTGATTCCTGCGAATTCCATTGGTAAGTCTGGAATAATCTACGAGGGCTGTTCGATAAATAATGATCACAACTTTTTTTGACAACGTACATTTATTCATCCTCATAATTTTGATGGTCCTTCTCAAAATAGTCTCCCCTGAATGCGACGCACTTGTCCCAGCATTTCTGCCAGTCTTCAAAAACATGCTGGAAACCATTTTTGAGAGATCCTTCAAAATCGCCTCCGCAGCCTTCACCATTGCTTCTGATGATGGATAATGCCTCCAACGAAGGCGTTTCTTCAAGTCAGGGACTAGAAAAAAGTTACACGGAGCTATATCCGGGCTATAGGAGGGTTGAGGGATGCACTTCACGTTGATTTTTGCAAGTTATTCAGCAACAACATTGGCAATATGCGGCCGCGCATTATCCTGGTACAGCATCCAGCCTGCTTCACGGAAATATGGTCTTTTGCGCCTGATATGGACTTGCAATGTTTTCAGGACATCCCTGTAGTATTATCCAGTTACTGATGTGTGTGCAGGTACAACATGCCGATAAACCATTTCATGAATATCAAAGACAGATGACCATAACTTTCCCAGCAGAAGCAACCACCTTTGCTTTTTTGGGGGGTTCGTGATGAAGGAGATATCCACACTGAGCTTTGCTGTTTGCTCTCAGAATCAAAATGATGTAGCCAAGTTTCATCAGCAGTGATTACGTTTGATAGAAACTCCGGATCTTCCCCTAACATCAACTTTAACTGCATGTTACCTCCATTGCAGCGGTAGGCGATACTGAATATATCTGAACTTGCCTGGTTCTCAAAGGCGGAAACCAGGGTTACCAACAATGAAACTACTACGGCGTGTTTGTTTCACATTAAGCTAACAGCATATAATAAGATTGAATTTTAGTGCGAAAAATTATGACCTAAAACATTATGATCATTCTTTATTGAACAGCCCTCGTATTATTCTGGCGTCACTGCATAATTAATATTAACGGTACAATTTTTTAAAACAGATTAGGAATTCAATTTTCTCGAATTTCTTCAGGTTAAGACTTTCGTCGCCATCACTCATGTTGATATACAGTTTATCATTTGTTGTTTTTGCGTCACCATAGTTACGATTCTTCGCTATTCATAGTCTACAATATCATCTTACACATAGTAAAAACATAGATTCTAAATCTTCTGTAAAACAATTTTTAATATTGTCACCTAATTACTGGAAAGCACGGCTAGCTAGCAGCTGGGTGGGCGACAGAAGGCATTCAGGACACGCCTACCCATTTATCTTGTAGCAGTAACGAGGTGGGGCTGGAAAAACGTCACTGTGCCATCTCTTCCCCCTCCCCCTGCCGTCTCGAACCTTCGTGATGATTCACTGAACCGCGAGACTTCGAGAAAACAGCGATATTCCTATAAAAGGGGCTGCAGTTCCGAGTGAGTTTAGTTCTTGTCGAGCAGCCGTGAGGAGCGCCCAGTGAGAGAACGGATTGCGTACGTGCGTCGGAGGGGTGTACGTAACTGCGTGCAGTGGACCTGTGACAGACGAACTGGTGAATTGTAATTGTGTGCATTACGTAATTCTGTGTAATCGGCAAGTGTTCCGATTGTAATTCGGTGGAAATAAAGACCATTTTTGAGTGGTGCTATTGGACTTTTAATTTCACGAACCCACAAGGTCACAATATTTTTTATAATAAATAATTCAAGTTATTTTTAGGTAAGAGATAAAATTACGCATGTGACTGGCGAGGTTTTATATTTTACATGCTCTTGAAATGTAAGCGTTAATTTTTTTAACTCGCTAATAAACATCAAATTACCTTATAATTCCCTTAAATAACTATTTTACCACAGACAGATAATAGAGGAAGTAAAAGATTAAATAAATAATAACTTTTACTAGTTATTAAAATATATTTAAACATGAATGAAGGATGAGAACATTATATATCAGACTGTACACTCCGGTTCCCCTTTCTAAAGCCAGTGACAAGACGTTTGGTTGAAAATGTAGCTAATTTAATTTCTCTTGAGCTGAGAACCGCCCACCTGACATTTTACAGCTTCCTTCTATAGTTAAAAGTGAAAACTGCTTTCTGCAGAATATGCTAAGCACCCAGCATCTCTGACATTCGCGAGACAAAAGGCAATAAAACCCCTTGGTCTTTGTGGTAACACTGCTATGTGCAAGGTTCAATGTCAGTTAAGAGCTGTCGTTCAGACAACCGCAACAGGCTTTAAACTAAGGCGTGAAGACTGGATGACGTTCATCCACTGGTCCTTGTGTTTCTGTCCATCGACGTTCATCAATAGAGCTTTTATCTTGTTTTTTATTACAGAAGTACATCGCTGCACCCTAAGCTGCACATACAAATGCTTTTAAAAAGTTGTTAAACTCATTTGGTTTTCACTACTCTTTTTTTACAAATAATTCTTTAAAATCCTTACAGTGGTCTAAACAACCAAAGCCCGCCTCTGTAGTGTAGGTAGTAGCGTGTCTGCCTCATGTTTAAGAGGTTCCGAGTTTGAATCTCCGTTAGGGTGTGCTATCTGGATAAGATTTTTCCGGAGTTTTCTCTTATCATGAAAGATGAATGTCTGGTAACTCTAAGCTCTGTGAACCCTGGGCTCATTTGAGCATCATATACCCCATTTCATTCATCGTTCGATGTGACAGCGTTGGAGGCCGTAAATTTAAAAAAGTAAACAGCTTAAGACTTGACCTTATGACCGCTGCTCCTCCACCTCTGTGCACAACTGGCATCTTGAGTGGGGTGGAGTATGGAGGGTGGGATGAGTTAGGGCACCAAGTCTCTGCCGCCCGATGGATGTGTCTTCACAACCTGCACAGTAGACTTAACAGCTAGTCAAATCATTTAAGAGCTGGTCGCTCTGGAATATCTTTGAAATTCCGTTTTCTTTGTATGACCAGGACATAAAAAACCAAATGATGCCCTATTTCAGAAAAGTATATTTATTATAAAATTAAAATTGTAACAAAAGCACCTCGTAAATGTTTATTTCAAAAACAAAAAGTACTCCACATTAATTGGTACTTGAGATTTAGATTTTTGTTGTGCAATAAGATATCTTCTATTTTCGGTTTACCATTTATGTTAAAGTCATCCAGAAGGAGAGGACTTCAGAAGCTATTCCCATAAAATTCAAGACGTACATTTATTTTGTCAAGAAATTATCTTAAATATACCTAATTATGTTATTTTAACCAAAGTTGTTAAGAGCCATTTTTGGAAAAAAAAAAATAATAAAATGTTCATTGCAATGTGTATTTTTGGGGGTGGATGGGCGGGAGTTTTTGAATACGTTCGTGTGGCATCATTGGAAGATACTGAACAAGTTTAGCATTCAACCGACTTTTCATATTTGAATGACCTTGTTTACAGACGAGGACGCGCAGATCTTTTTCTAACCCCCCCCCCCATTTTTTTAGAATTCAGGTATTACAGTGCAATATCGATATCGAATTTTAGGTGCGAATTTTACGAACTTTTACGATACCTTTATTTACTATAGGTAAGCAATAGATAAAACAATTAAATACTTGATTTTGAAACAATTCTAAATCCAAATTAGCAAGAGGAACTAACTTTTAATGTGCAGAAACTGCAACTTATGTTAAACGAGTATTGAATGGAGAAAGAGAGATACAGGTGAGTTAGGATTAGAGCATGGCACCGGACAATGTGCACAGTGACCGACCCATGGGAGGAAGAGATGAAGGGAAGCCCCAAACAAGGTGTATCCTAAAAGGTAGCTATCTTTAACGATTCCAAAATGATACTGTGTCTTTGTGGGTTCGTAGAATTAAAAGTCCAATTGCACAAACTCAAAATGTTCTTTATTTCCACTGAATTACAGTTGGAACACTTGCCGATTACATAGAATTACGTAGCGCACACAATTACAATCCACCAGTTCCGTCAGTCACAGGTCTACTCCACACTCGCAATTACGTAAAACTCCTCTGATACACGTACGCAGTCTTCCAGTCCGTTCGCTAGCACGGCGCTCTACACGGCTGCTCGCCAAGAACAGAACTCTCCTCCAGCCTGACGCGTCGCTTATATAGGACCAACTGGCCAATCTAGAAGGTTCCGGGTTAGATGAAATATCCTGGTTGTTGCAGAAGTCAGGGGGAGGGGAAAAGGACGGTACAGTGCCTAGTGACACTTTCCTAACAATCCCCTATGTTAGCGCTACAAGATAAATGGGTGGGCGTGAACCGAATGCCTCCTGTCCCCTACCCAGCTCCAGTTGGTCGTGCCTTCCGATAACTGGGTGACAATACTCATCCTAACGGCAACTAGCTCCGCTTTAGCTATCGTAACCTGCGGATCCCACGGGGAGACGAGGAGAAGGAACAACACATTCGCTAAGCGCCAGGGAGAAATCTTTTCTTCTTTGTTCTTATAGGCCTACGGCCTGTATAATCCAAAATTTGAAAGCCTCTCCATCTTTACCTCGTTTTTCATGGAATCTTTTTCCATCCATTGGTAAATTGTCTCTGGCGATCCGTACTATTCTATCAGATGCCATTCGTATTACATGACTGTTCTATTCAGTTCTTCTTCTATCTATCCATTGGCCGATTGCTAGAATATTTGATTGATTCTAATTTCTTCATTTCTTATTTCATATATTTTAATTTTCTTACTATCCTTCTTATGATATTTATTTCATTTATCTCCATTTCACTTTCCATAGCGCAAATTCCACTGTCGCGCCACAACACACCAACCGCCATTACCTGGTGCTACAACCTCGAAACAGATTAAAGCCAATGACTAGAACAGGAAATGATGGGAAAGAAATTAAGGCTAGAAGGGCAACCAACCCAGCATTTGCTTACCGACTCGACGAAAACAAAAAAATCCATAGTCACAGTCAACGGTCCGACGAGAATTGAACCAGGGACCTCCAGAATGTGAACCTAGCCCTATGATAAACCACAAAAGAGAAGTATAAAATAATTTCTGAATTTAAGGCAATAATGTGAACTCTGGTGTGCTAGTAACCAAGCAAGGACTAAGAATCACGTTGGGAAGATGCTAATCTTTGCCTCTCCTCTCTGACGGCTCCATGGGCTGAAGTAAACTTCAGACTTTCGTAATTTACTTTCGTCGGTAACATTTTACAGCTTGGGGAGAAAAAAAAGCCTACCTACCGTGTCGTACAACATATGGTGTGTGAAAGTATATACATGGAACACATTTTGACCTGTGAACTGTTGCAAAACGAACAACCACTACCCACGTGCTGTAAAGAAACAGACTGTACAGTCCAATATCTTTCCAGGCACGTTCCCTTTCCCATGCATTATACATGTGTAACTTGAAGATGGAACATGCTATATGAACATTTCCGTTAGTCTTGACTTGTCTCCAGGTGCAGCTGAAAGAATGCGGTCCTGGCAAAAACGTCACATTATCTTTTCCATTTTCTTTCTGCTGTCACTGTCGGAACAGTAGGCAATAAAGAGGTATGAGAACATATTTTGGAAATGGATCAATATATCTGGTGCACGTGTTCTACTGTCAGCATCTGTTCATTGTCCACTGCAGTGTGATGAATTGCCCTATTTCGTCCTGGACAGAAGCCTTCTTGTTTATTAAGCATATTTATATTCTCCTGATCATCCCATCTTCGTGGTGGTTTGTATCAATACCATCAATCTTTCTTTGTTATTGTTTTTAATTTTAAGTTTTTTAACTTCTAAAAGCAGCCGAAATTGATTATGAACATTCTCCAGCATAGTTGTTATTATAAAACATAATTTCTAGGTTATGTTATACTGTCTACAAGATCGTCTTTTTATAGAATAACTTAGGTTAACCTGATAATGAAACCGACGTATACAGAGGGAATGCAGCAAAACTTCCTTTAACTAGCGTTGTTAAAGGATTTTGGAGTAAGTATCCCATTTACAAGTAGATCCGATATCTTTTGTTTTTCGGTAACTTTTATTCTATCAGTTGGTAAATAGGATATGTACCGACTCTATACTATACTGCTTGAAGTGGAAGACTGTTGCTTTACTCTTATTTTTACATATATTTTCTGTGGAGCAAAGGAAAACAAAGACGTATGCTATATGCGCAAGATTTCTTGAGCGTTCGGGTCCCAAGTCCTCATTCGGTAAGTTTCGCCTATTTCCGTAAACACAGATGACATCTTTGAAACAGGAAATGTGCTAGACACTGTGACATCTAGTGGCTAATATGCTAAGCTTTCACACGTACGCCATTTCATGTTGAGCAATTTTGAGGTTAATCTACCTCCGTATAACACTGATCTAAATGCAATTAAGTTGGCGTGAGCAAAATTAACAATGTTTACAAAGTACGCAATGTTAACGAGAGCCACAAATCTGCGGAAACTTGCTATAGAAGCGACGGATTGGGGAGAATACGCTAAAAAGGTCCAAGAGCTGGAAATGCAATATTGGAGAAACGATGGTGTAATAGAAAATGCAATTAATGAAATTATTAACACATTAGAGGATACAAGCAATGAAAGTGACGCAGTAGACTTGGAAATCGAAGAATCACAAAGCGAGTGAGTGTTTATAGCTGACATAATACCCCCAGGGGCCTACTTCGGTAGGTACGGGTTTGGTACACCCAGGGTCCCGAGCCAACAGTCTCCCTCGTGTGGGCTCCTCTTCGTGGTTGAGGGAGACGGTCAACAGGCCCGCCCACGTGTAGGCCGTGCGTGGAGACCCGTGAAGAAGGATTTTAGATTCTTGTCTGGTTTATAATTTAGGATTTAGTGAACGAAATTTTTAGTAGGTTTTGGTTGATGTTTTTTATGTACGTGTATTTTTAATAGGTTTTGTTACACTTGTATAGTTTTTAGAAAGTTTTATATCTGGCTTTTGCCATAACTAGTTTTTTAAAGGGCGCTGATATATGTATATATCATCACCACTGACATAATACTTGTTTAATACTTTTGTGTCTCATAACAGTAAATATATAAGCATACAGCATATTGGATGGAGTTCAAATGTTTGTTGACACATCTCATACGTTCGGTGCATATCTTCGCTTATCTTACCGCAATTTGGCTGAATTCTGTTTTTCTAGGTTGACCACACTGCAGAAAGAAAAGCGTGTTAGCCTTCTCTTCTTCCCCTCTGCCCGCACCACACCGTAAATCCAGCGCCCAAGAAATCTTGCGCATATAGTATACTCTAGTATATAGGCTTCGTAAATCCCTTTTTAGGCACTTGGATAAAAGTAGAATTTTCAAGGCGAGCCACTGTTAACACTTCGTGGAAGAAAACTTGTATAATACTCCATTGTTGCTATCCTTATTTCTTGCGAGGGAAATTAGACAGTAAGCGGGAGCTACGTATCGAGTTATGTAACGATAGGTTATGAGAACAAGACGAAAATGAATCTTCAGGCAGAGCAAAACGACATTTTGCAAGCAGCTGATAGGATAATGTGGGAGTTGTTACCAAAGAAATTGAAGAAACTACGAACTTACGTGTGTAGTGTAGTGTTTAACGCCCGCTTTTACTACATACGGCACCGCAGACGATGACACTGATGATACATGAGATGAAGATGGAGCACCGGTGGAATGAGATGGCGGGGGAAACCGGAGGTCTCGGAGAAAACCCGCCCCAGCGCCGTGTTGTCCACCGCAAATCTCACTTTGCGGTCGCCTGGGATCAAACCCGAGCCGCCTTGGTGAGAGCCAAGCGGTCTAACCACTGAGCCACGGCGCGGCCTACGAACTTACGTAAAACAGTGCAAGGTTAGAGGGGGAAATATCCCAAGTCATGTTGTCAGCATTGGTGCTATGACATAGCAACAAACTACAGTACGAGCGTTGGATCACCGGCTCTGACGGTTAGCGGTTGTAGGAGGCAGAGGGAGGAGGGTAATAGTACCAACGTACAGTAATGAGCAATTGAAAACATATCCTCAAAATTAACTTTATAATGAAAATATAGTGCTATATTAGCTTTAAAACATTGAAATACAACTTTCAATTTCATTATCCTGCAAGATATTCATTACAACACCACTCTATTCGAATATATATATGAGGAAGTTTCGCAGTACTGGACATAAGATAATTTATTTATACGAAACCTCCCACGATACCCATGACGTATTGAGAAAGGTGGCAACCTTGCAGAACGGTCTGGGAGAAGGATGGTCGGGGTTATAAAAAGATTATAAGGGTTCGTCAAAGGAGTCGGCCAACGTGCACACGAGTTAACTAAACAGAGTTTAAGCGGCCCTGGTCACGAAAACAAACGTTCCGGCTGGGGGTGCCGAGATACTGACCACATCTCCTCCCCGAATCGGTTCGGTGATCGCCCACCTCTACCTTGCGTATATGGGCGTGAGGCCGGCAGTCGGGTTGGTAGGCTCTGGTCCGTATGAACTGTAGTACCACGGGTTTAACTTTTTTTAACCATAAATAACTATTTAGTGTTTTATTTATTTAGGAACTGAAATTAGAAGCTGGCTTATCCTAATGTCCGTCGGGAAGAACTATGATTTTCAATGGGGAAAAAATTATAAAATTCGGTTAAGTGGTTTCCGACATTACCCTCCCGCAAACACAAGCGCACGCACGCACGCACGCACACACACACACACACACACACACGAGAAATGTTTCTGCTTTTTTATACACTTTTACCTGATAGGGCGTTTTTGCAGAATGTTATTAGTTTTTAAGAACAAATTTAGGTTTCTGTTATTTTTCCCAAATTAATTGCATCATTCTTATATAAGCAGAATCAAATTTCAAAATTTAATAGTCTAAAAATTCTTGGAAATCTATTGGAATGTAGCTCTCCTATTCATAATTTGTTAAACATTTGAACTGTGTCAAACGCGGATTAATACACCAAGCTAAATGGTTTACGTCTATTGTAAGACATACTTGTTCTGTAAAGAAATGTGGCCTGGCAGAAGGTAGTCGTTGAGGTGGTACTTGTATTTCATCATGCCACGAAATTGAAAATCAAATAGAACTGGTGAAATCAGTTGCGAGTAAACTAAGTGGTGTGGAAAGTGACGTGGGCGAACTTGTCGTTGCTAAAATGGAAAATGTGTTGGACAAGAACAGTGGATATGATATAATTGTAAGACTGCTAATGTACTGTGAGGTAAGAAGTGTTCCCTCCATGATAGAATTGGACTGGTTCCTTTAAGCATGTCCCAGTATCATCTTCTGTTAATGTTGCAAGAAGCTTCTCTATATGTAACAGTTGGTAATAGTCCTTCAAATATGAAAACTTAAGTAAAGTATTTTAAGCAATACGGAGATTAACAAATTAAGGTAATTTTTGCCATTCTTTGTTCTTTTAGGTCATTTTAATACATTAATGCCCGATTTCACCAACAGATGTTAAGTCTTAGCACGGCTGTTAGTCTAACAACAATTATAACAAAAATTACATCAACATGTGTTAGCTTAACACTCGTGTTAAACCTCTTGTTAAACTAACAAGCCATATTTATTTTATTCAGTCGTTAACAATTACTGTAGAATTGTCAAGTTGGCGGGCATGAACCCAGCTTTTGATCCCGATTAGATATATTTAAGACCGTCTAAATGGCATTCGTAATAGAGAACGGCCTATGAGGGTAAATGATTTTGAGGAGCTGTCAGACAAATTGCTCATATACAAGCAGATACTAACCTATGCTTGCACAGTCTGGGGAGTTGCAGCAAAATCTCATCCCCACAAACTCCAAGTCCTTCAAAACCGCTACCTTCGGATAGCAACAGCTTCCGATTGGTAGTACATCCCTAATGATAATATCCATGCAGACCTCTCCTTCCCAAAAATCACAGACTGCATCCTTACCCTATCCCATGGGTTTTATAACAAGCTCCCTTCCAGCTTAAACAGTCTAATCCGTGGTCTGGGGGAATACGACCTCAATCCCGGTGAAACTTACAAACAACCCAGACTAGTGCTAGCACCACCACAGGCCCCTACAAACCATTGAAATATTCATTACATTCAAATCCTTACCAAATAACTAAACAACCATTATATTACCCATTCACTGCCATCTACCCACCGTCATATCATTAAAACCCACCACCATGCCAGTAAGGGACAAGGTCCCGAAATGGCAAAATGTCGAAGGCCCCTCCTCTGAGGAGGAGGTTCAACCTTCAACGACACCACTGTGCTGTGAGGAGCTATCAGAAGAAGATTTTCTACGGAGGTATACACTGTCGAAACAAGTAATGAAGGTTGCTGAGGAAGTACAAGAGAGGTTAGAACGTGCATCGAATAGGAATATGTCGATCTCATCTTTGCTTCAAGTATTAATAGCTTTGCGATTTCATAATTCACTGAATTCTGTGGATAATACACTGTCCACCTCAAGTCACTCGTCACTTCTGTCCTTCGCACTTCGTTTTAACTTTACGTAATAATGATGAAGTTGCTTCGTACTTCTGGTTGCGATACTTGCATTCGAATTACTCATTTACAATTGTTTCCCACGTCACATTTACCGCATCGGTCCTCTTATTTTCCACAATATCCTTATTTTTAGTTGCTATTTCAACTAACAATTCTTTCTGGATTAATGAGATATTTGTCCCACAATTCGTCCATAGCCTTCTGTATCTGTAATATTTACAAGTTCCTCGGCGTTAACACGTGTTTGTTAATATTTTCATAAAACAAGCCGGCAATGACCTACGCGTACCAAGTCTGGGGTGCGGCAGCCAAAACCCCTCTCCAAACCCCAAGTCCTTCAAAACCGCTACCTTCGGACTGCAGTTGCCGTCGAATGGTATATCCCAAACCACAATATCCATCTAGACATATACTTTCCAAAAATTTTTGATTACATCCTACAATTGTCCCACTGTTTCTACTCAAAATTACCAAATAGTTTCAACAGCCTCGTCCGTGGACTTGGGGAATATGACCTGGACCCAGGGGAGGCATATAAGAGGCCAAGACTTGTCCTAGGACCTCCTTAAGCAACCAGAAGGCATCTACAGTATCTATACCATCCTTGACCAATTATCTTCTACACCTAAATTAAGACCACCATCCATACTTAACCCCTCTCGATGCCAGTAAGGGACCTAGTCCTGGTACGGCAAGAGTCGAAGGACCCTCCTTTGCGGAGGAGGACTCCCTTCAACGACACCTCTGTGCTGTGTGTGTATTTTCATAAAACAAATACGTGAAATGCAATAATTTTAACAGATTTGTTGACGCTGTAGCAACTGTTACGTTACAATTGTTAATCTCGATTTTAACATCTGTTGGTGAAATAGGGCATAAAGGTCATAAAGTAATCATTTTAAGATCATTTTTTAATGTTAGTCACCAAAATTCATTATTAACCGAATATTAGCGTAGATTATTCAAGGTGTTAGCTTACATACCATGGTTCTTTCTGATTTTGTTTCCGATTTAGAACAAAAAATACCTCGACTGCAGTTTAACTAGCTAAAAAGTCACTACTCTGAAGCACATGAATTCCAATTTTCTGCTTTGAATTAAACCTGTTGGACGGTAAAATCGCTTGTAATTAAACGAGAAACAAAAGCTGTGACTACGTGGGAATGGGTGTCGCGGAAGTAACATCTATGTCGGTGTGTGCTGAAAGGTGAGTGTATGTGTGAACGCTACTATAGGTGCCGGAGAAAGTGGAACTGTTACCAGCTGGTGCGCAGATAATGCCTAGGAAGCGACTTTTTGCACTGTCCTTGTTTCTGAAACCGGCCCGCTTATTACCACATCCACTTCGAACCAAATATGACATGCTGGAACATATATTGTACATTCCTCTTTCAAGAACTCACTCGCGTAACGCTGTTCATATATCTAACTGAAAGCTCCGTTACAATGTTACACTCGCAACTTCCAAATAGAAATCTAAACAGGTTAAAGAAATAATCAAGATAGTAATTTCCGTACAGGGTTATATGAAAGCTACATATGTGATGCTTGGGGTTATAATAACTCCAGGAGTCTTCACTGATGCAAGTTTCGCACTGGAGACAAAAGTGTCTATTCTGTTATTTCTTTTAACAACTATAATAATCCAAAATAAGACCTGTAGCTTTCCTGGCAACGAATATTCTCACTTTCTTCTCGGGCAACGGAGAATTCGTTTAATGCAACCAGAGAAGTCTGGGCTGGCAGAGCATTATTTTGATAACGACCATAGAGTCAATGTTGGGAGACTACCATCTTGTCAATATGCAACAGTTACTGGGAGCGGAGAATTAAGGAGGCTTTGGCCATTTCCTCTGAAAGGAGCACGCTTAATCGTGATGCTGGACTTCAGTTCAGCTCCTCTAGGAAACCGGCCTTAAAAATGAAAATCCGTCGATTTAAGAACCAAGATCAATACAGCTTGATAATCAAGTAAAGTAGTTACGTTTCTTTGACACAATTTTCTATACTCACGCCATCTCCTGAACTGGCATTTAATTTACTGAAAACAGTCTTTTGTTCAGTAATGCGAATTTTGATAGTCTTTTGTCTTTGTTTATGTTGGTGTTATATCCAGTGTTTCATTTGTGGTTATAACATTTTATAAATATCCTGGTAATATGAGCGATGCACACTCCCGAAACGTCAATATCTAATCGTCTTTTCACCTGGCTTGTTGCCGAGAAGAAAGTGAGCATATAATAATCCAGTACATCGAACAAATATACTTAGATATTCGTATAGATATCTGCATAAAATTAATACATTGATGAAGATTATATCTAATATCAAATTAGAAAAGATTTTTGAAAAGATTTCCGTATAAGTCACTACTATAATACTACAATTTTTTATTTACATAGAAGCAATGATACAAATTAATAAAATTGACACGGACAGACGAACTTCTCTATTATAAAATAGTTGGTCAATAATTTGTATAACTATGACATCACTGTTACCAGAGATGTTTCTTCAAACTGAGCCAGTAATACCAAGCCACGCTGACCTCGGGTTTCTTAGCGGTTTTCCCTGGTTAGCTGTCGATAGCTGGGATGAATTAAACATGTCATTTCATATATCATATTTTAAGAGTCAACGTATCAGGCGAGTGGATGTTGGGCGGAATGTGTTAACCTGGTCTTCGATATATGACTGGCTCTTAAAAAGAATTCCCCTTGGGGAAAGTAGGCCTGTGTAGGAGATCCTGCCGGATCAGGATGTAATACAGAGTTCTTCATTTAAAACCTAACGGAGCACACGGCGTTTCTTCTCTCCCACGACCTCTGGATTCCCCCACTACCGACTGCCGTTATGACCACCTCTGAGGCCGCGTCAACACTCTTAACCAGAGGAAGACAGCTTCGAGAGTTGTGACGTATTTCAGCCGGGAGCGAGGCCCGCAGTGCGTGTGACGTCAGGCAAGAGCCGTGTAGCACCAAGTTGTCTATATTGTGTGAGTACAGAATCTGAGGGTTCAGTCAGGTGTAGCACACTCGATGGAAACAATGTAGCTGCCACGTACCAAATGGAACTGTTTAATTTACAATGTGACGATTTAGATACTGAAGGACAAATATACACACAAGAAAGAGTTGGCTGATTTGTACAAGAATGTCCCCCAAACCAGATTTCCGAGGTTGTATTCACTTGCCGCACGGACATTGTGTATGTTAGGCTCGACATATGTGTGCTAACAATTCTTTTCTGTTATGAAATTAGCTAAGTCCAAACCCCGAAGTACATGGTCGGGTCACAATCTAACCTGCAGCCTTGGATTACAAATTTCCCAGACATAACGTCCTGAAATTGATAAACTAGTTGAAAAACGAAACGAAAAGTGTCGTATAATGACCAAGTAATTCTGTTCTAAGTGGGTCTTCTCTAATTTGCAGAGAAAATTACTTCATGTTTTATTTTATTTACTTCATAACATGCCTGACCTTCCGATAAATTACGAGTTGAAGTTTTATATATTTTCTCATAGCACAGAGCCAAAATGTAATTGTATATAAACTGTGATTAATTGTGTAGTTGAAGCAGTTAGCATTAATATTACAACATCCAATATGTAAGTTGTACATATTATTAATACCCGATACGTTTCCTGTCTTTGCTACGCTGTCGGAACCCCAACACGTCAAACTATTTACTTCCTTTTGGGCAGCAGAAATCAGCGCGGTGACGTCACACGTAGGCATATTTGGCAGTTAGAGCTAACGAAGCTGACGTCACACCGCCACTACCTGTCTTCCCCTGCTGTTTAACAGTCGGTCTTGAGCCTCTGAAAATCCATATCGCGTTCAGGAAACTCATTATGATCGCAGATTTGGAATTTGGTGTGGTGTTATGACATTTTGATACCATTTTATCATGATCTGAGAGGAGAAGAGAAATCATTATGAATGGTTTCAATAAGACTCTGCTACTGCCACTACGGCAGAGGAGTCCATGAATAAAATTAGGGAAGTTAGAAGATAGAGTGGTCAGTGCTGGTATATGGCCCTCTCACTCCCCCGATTTAACCTATGTGATTTTTAGTTGTGGGGTAATCTGAAAGATAAAGCTTAAGAGACAAATCCTCATATACTGGAAGAACTAAAACAAAATATTAGAAATAAAATGGGTAACTCAACAGTGGCCCAACTTAATCGTGTAAATCAGCATGTATTCTCCCGATATAATGTTTGTTTAGCCGGGGATGGACGACATTTCCAGCAAGTTCTATAACGTGAGTGTTATGCATGCTTTACACACAGAGTTTATGTAGCAGCAAAGCTATCTGTGGAACTCGCAATCGCGCATAGGCAAAATGCCGTATGCCCGTTAGGTTTCAAATGTAGGAACCTGTATCTGGAGACGTTAATATTGCCACTGCGTCTAAATCTGTCGCCCTGCCTCCTTGTGTCCTTCGCTTCACCCCTTCTTCCTGGAGATTTCCAAAAGCACAATAGGCCTTCATGTGTGTTTAAATGCTGAATCCTCCTTCGCTTCCTTATAACCATAAACAGTCACTCATATTAATGGAAATTGATTGTTCTTTCACACTAGCTGTGTGTATGACACACTATGAAAGGATAGAACCAGACTGAAAAATTCAATGCCATAGCCGGGATTTGAACCACGGATCTTCTGGTTTCCGTCCAGCTGTTCTAAACCATTGAGTTACTATGGCCAACTTGTCAACGTGTTTTTACCGGTAAACCACTAGGAGTACTACTACTACCACTACTCCTAGTGGTTTACCGGGGAAAAACACTAGTCAGTTGGAGAATTTAATGTCATGTTGGCACGTTGGCCATAGTAGCTCAATTGTTTGGAGTGGCTGGACGGAAACCAGAAGATCCGTGGTTCAAATCCCGGCTATGGCATTGAATTTTTCAGTCTGGCTCTATCCTTTCACAGTCATTCATATTGTTCAAATATTCCAGGTTTGTCGAGTTTACACAATTTATCCTTTGTCGCAAGTTGTCAGTCCTTAGGATCAACAGACTAGCGCCTAATCAACTGAGCCATTGAAACCAACAAGAGAGTGAGAGAGAGGAAGGGAAAATACATGAATATGTAGGGAGAGAGGAGTAGAAGGAGAGAAAAAGTGAGCGTCAAAGTGCAATAACAATACAAAAGAAAGTGGGCATTTAACGCCATAATAATAGCGAAACTCCAGGTGCGACTAGTTACAAATTTCTGATACATTGATTTCACCCTTCATCGCTAATAGTGAAGGAAGTATGTGACTTTTGTGCGAAAATTAGTGATTTGAACTTGCCGCTTTACCTGAAAACATTCTGTGGATGGCCTTTAAAACAAAGTTCTAATATTCAAAGCTAAATGCAAAGAAGTCCTTTTGCTGCTGCAATATTTCATTCATACCTCGATAGAGATTGAATGCAAACAATGGAATAGCAAACAAATAGGGCTGACAGAGAGGGAGAATTGAGTTGATAAATGGAGACGCCGTTGGAAAAGACGTCAGCAACACAATGCTTACGGGCGTGAGAGAGTTTCCTTTTGTCCAAGATGTACTCGCTTCTAGCTTCTCTCATAAATAAAACTGCACACACAAACAAGACTTAGGGGAGAATTCCCTAGTCCCTCTCATTAAGGCGTATATCACAACTACAAGCGACTGCATATTATGAACAACAGAGTGCGACACCTATAAACAAAAAGCATTGCGTTGTTAATCCGCAAAGTATAGTTGCCTGGAGTTTGTACAGCATATGTTTGCTGCATTTGTTCATCCTGACGCTCTCCAGCTATTGTCTTTATTTTCAGCATTTCGAGATTGACGCCTATATGTACATCACTAAACGTACCGTCTCCAGGAAACATATGAGGGAAGGGTGAATTTATTCACCTAATTTATGGATATAGGGCATGCAGAACAGGGAAGCATTTGTCAGCTTTAATTGTTTGTAATACATTAATTTCTATATTTTCATTAAAGTAATCTGTGAAAAATTTGTCGGTACAATTTCCAAACAGTGCGTGGGTATTGAGACACTTTGGCAAGTAGCTTTCTGGATCCCGAACAGACAGCATGAAGAGCTTGCTGACTATCGATATTTAGAAACACTGTTGATACGTATAATCTCGTTTTGCGGAAGCAAGGTATTTCTATCTTATTACTTTCCGTAGGTAATCCAGGTTAATGCTAATCAGATAATAGGAAAGAAATTCAAATCAATTTTTCTTTATAAATAATACTAATTTAGTACAACATTATGAGACAGCTGCTTCTAATAGAATATTCGTTTGAAAATTTTAATTTATAAAGTGAATTGCATCGACTATTTCACACATACGCCACTATCCTCGTAAAGACCAATCAAGTACTAGGATTCGTCAAATACCGACCAATCGCTGATCTCTAAATCGATAATTGTACACCATGCACGATTATCGTTCAGCAATTATCACATGTTCCTTTATTGTTGGGTATAACGATCACATGGGCAGTGAAGAGAAGCGCGAGATTCAAACATGGCCAGTTATTTTAATTAATTCATGTTCATGTTGTTTGAAAATAGAGATTATGTTACTTTATTTTCTTATGATCAATCAGTTCCACCTGACGGCCTTAAGACCAAAGTTGCTTTCAGCAGTATTAGCTTATGCACGGCTGTAAGAACTATTAATCTTGTATGACGTGACTTGTGAGGTTAAGTTTCATTCATGGCTAATGTAGGCCTATGTGATTTAGGGATCAACTTGTTCTACTGCTTTTAACAATTTGTTTTATACGTGAAATAGGATCTACAAATGCAACTCGTGGTTTTGAACTTCACTAGATAAATTCCAAACCACTTGTGACATTACCTATGATAATTAGGAATAGAACGTATTGGAAGCAATTTTGAAACTGCAAACTGCTTGTGAGCATGAATGCAGAGGGCAGTAGTGAGACATGAACATAGGAAGTGTGTTGTATTATGTGTGAAATTGGGAATCGAGCATTCTCTTCATTTATCCAACACCAACTCCAATACTCAGACCATAATACGAGAATCGATTGTAGGAAAAATGGCGGCGCTCGTGGCCCAGCTTATGTTGTGGTTATATCTACAGAGTAAAGTGTGTGTTTGTTTACTTTGATTGTGTGTTTGAAGAATTAATGTAATTCATATTACAGTGGCAATTAGTGACTAACGAGTTAGTATATAGTTAGGTAAGTATTTAACATAAAGTGATAACGTTTACCTAAATATATACTGTGAAGTATTGTCGAAATGCATCGTTGTGTTCCCAGCTGCAATCTAATTATGGTAGTGCACCTCACACGGCATTTAAATTTGCGAAGGAAAAATCGTAATGGGATAAGTGGATCAGGATCATACATCGTAAAGATTTTAAAGTAAATGACAAAACTGTAGTTTGTATTCATCATTTTGAACAGTGCTTTGAGGTTAAGGAAGACATATTTCCCGTAAATGATGGTGAACCAATTCGTGCCCTTCGAAAAGTACAAAAATTAATAGATGATGCCTACCCCACGATTTTTAAGAATCAGCCATCCTATCACACATTAAAGCTCAACCAGAAAAGACGAAATCCTGAAGAATGCATCCAAGACATTTTACAGAGAGTGAAGATAATTTTAATATTTGGTGTGCACAGGATGTTATTGACAGTTTTTAGTCCTTAAAAACCGAAGTGGTGAGGAGATTTTAACCCATTGATAGGCATTATTAAAGACGATTAGTTACGTTCTTTTCAATAACATTCAAGATCCCAGCTTCACTGATGTTCCTTCACTTAATAAGTTTCAAAGTATTTCATAACCTAGAAGAAATATTATGAGCCTACCAGTGGAATGTAAAAGAAACTTTAGTACTTGCTACAGACGATAGGATGATACAGTCCAATAAGATAAAGTTTGCTGTGTTTAATGCTTATGAGTTATCATGCCTTATAAATTAAATTTTGATTGGAAGTATAAGGTGGGAAATGCATAGTACTGGTCGTGCTACTATATAATGTGATAAGCTCTCAGGATTTGTCATGATGCTCTTTATTTATGTTATTACACGTTTTAGTTGAAAGTATAAAGTGATAAATGCTTAGGAGTTACCTCGCTGCTCCGTAATATGGATTATATTATATCCATTGTGTATAGTTTCCTATTCTGCGTAACCAAAGTCGCTGGGCTTCGACGGGCGCCATCTTGGAATCTGTATTATGGTCTGAGTATTGGAGTTGGTGTTGATTTATCTATGCAAAGAACAAAGGAATAATTGAAGAAGGTAGGGAAACTCCAGCTTTGAAAACAACAATCAAAACTTGTGTGCGACATTGATAATGGTGTAGAAAGGCTTACAGGTTGTAAAAGTAGAGCCAAGTTATTTTGTTGGTCATGTTCTACTCTTTCATAGATTGTTATCTCATCTCACTGATGGAAAACTAAGATTCTTTAGAACAAAGTGCGCTTTCTTCTTTAAGCTTACAATGGCGTTACTCTTACCATGTAGTAAAATATCGCTCCACCGTGCAAGCGCGTATCATATATACAAGGCTGTGCCAATCTTTTGTTTTAGGAAAAGCTGACTGTTAAAAGAGCAGATCATCGTTATCATTACCGCTATTATCATTTGAATAACTTAAGAAGATGCAAAACATATGAGTATAAAACTAATTACACGGATTGAGATCTGAATGCCCGCCTCGGTAGCGTAGATGGTAGCATGTCTGCCTCACGTTTAAGAGGTCCCGAGTTCGAATCTCGGTCAGGGTGAATTACCTGGGTAAGGCTTTTTCCGGGGTTTCCCTTATACTAAAAGAGAATGTCGGGTAACTCTAAGCTCTATTGACCCTGGGCCCATTTGAGCATCATTTCACACATTCCATTCATCGACCGATATGACTTAAAAATGTTAAAGGACGTAAATTAAAAAAAAAACTTGAATGCAGATGTTATTTTCTCGCACTGTATATGCCCGTCTTACGACACATCAGTATGATTTCTGGGTTAATGTCACAGTCCATAGTGGAAGAGGTGGGATACTTCTCGCAAAACTTACTAAATGCGTTTAGAGCAATAAAAGTGTTTTCTTGCCATTTGAACGTTTTGTTTGGTGTGGCAAAGGGCACACCCAGCTCGTTGACATACACGTTAACTCTCGCAAACAACGGACTGATTTGATTACAACGTTGCAGGAAAACAGACAGTCTGTGCATTGTAATTCCTTTCCTGTTAATTCAAATTTTGGCTAGTCTCCAAATCGTATATGTAGCGAACTGTTTTGCAGTGCGCATCCGACGGTTCCCAAAGAAGAGGTTCGAATTGTCGATCCTTCATTACAGAGTCTAAATCTGCAGTGCAAAGATTGAGGTGTGTGCTCAGACACACATATAATTATAATCCTGCACTTGGTGGAGTCGTAGCACAAGTGATTTACATGCTGCCGTTTCTTATTGCTTTATAGGGACTATCTTTGGTTATTGGCTATGAAAAATATCCACTTTCACGTACTGAAATTACTTAATTATTGTGACAATTTAACATTGTCACATTGATTTTACTGGCTACTTTTGGGACAAGAATTCTTCCTTCCTTTCTACTACTCGTATACTGACAATCAAGCAGGATGGCTCAAGAGGTAACGTTTGTGGCTCGTTTTGGGTTCGATTCCTGTAATCGACCTTTCTAGCCCATACTTTTTTCGGGGATTTTCCCGATAAGGTTCACTACATCCCATAATTTACCGTGTCTCCGTTTCATCTCCATTCGCATTTCAATTCAACCTTCGTCCAATTGGTTCTTTCAGGATTGATCGCGTTGACGGGCGCTGCATGGCAGAGCTTTGTACTCTTATAAACCTCCGTCTGCTATTTCAATTGCCACGAAGGGCGTGTTCGATACCTGTACGTGAAGCTGTCAGTTGAAGTAGGTGCCACCTGGAATAGTCAATGTAAGGTAATTCCCTGATACGAAGTTCTACATCCTGCAAGAGCTACTAGCTCTGAAGTATCCAACAGATAAGAAACTGTTCTGTTTTTCATATGCTATACCTCAGCGTTCACTGAGATAGTTATGGGTAGCTACAGAATGTTTTGTTCAGTGGACGATCGAGATTTAATTGGCATCAATAAAAATATTTTCAAATAATAAATAGAGAACTAAATATAAATGCAATAGTTAACTGTTCGTAACGTAATAAAGGACCAGGGGATCAATGTATGCCGTTATTGTGTTTTATACCCCAGAATATCACGGACTTGGGATCCTATAGCGCATTTAGAAACCGTCGTCACAGAATTTATTTCCATATATTTTAGTACAATCATTGAACTTTTCAATTCTCAATCAGATAAAATATGTTCAAATTGTGTTCTTAAGGGTCCCTGGGACTGAAAAATAGCCCAAAAGTCACAATGAACCAAAAATAGTAATTACACTGGCCTGCCCACTATTTACACTGTTCTGCACATTGTTTACACTGTCATCTCTACTGCTATGTACACTGGTATTCAAAATTTGTTGATTATTTTCGTTCATGTATAGTCTGCTATTTAAGTTACTACTTACACTATGCACTATACATAGTTTGCATCTAGTTCTTGAAATCTTGCTAATTTCTTCTGGCGTTTACAAATATAGTTTGAATAGCATTAGCATGTTCATCTATGTTCATTTGCAAATGTGAAGCTGAAATAATAGATGTTCCTCTATGTATGAAATCTAAATCTGCTCCCAATTTTTGCTTTTCTGTCTATTATGCTGTTTATATAATCCTTGTTTCACATAAGCTTGTCCCTTATCTCCAAACGGTCACGTGACCTTATCACCTCTCATTGGCTGCTATTGTAGTACAGACTGTTGTGCGGTAAAACTTAGTCCGTTATTTAACATGGCGATATATCTTTATATGTTGGAAGAGAATTGTCAAATTTATATTTTCGTAACTGTTTTAAATATATTACGCGACAGAGTTGTTTACCTGAAATGCATGTTAATTCTTAAACGAAGTAAAGAAGAGGTTCCTTTGCTCTCAGCCCGTCTTTCACATGGCACGATAGCACGTGATTTAGCGGTAGTGATGACATTTGTTTATATGACTTTATCACTGACCTTGTTTTAAACTGGATTAGTCATATATCGCCATTCGAAGGTGTGTTGTGCCGAGTGCGAGAGCTAAATTATTTTATTGATCGTTTATTGCGCGTGTACTTATTATATGTATAATAGCAGAGTCTACCGCCAGTTTTTCGCTGAAGCATCGCAAGGGAAAACCTTTACAAAGTGCCGAAAAAAGAATTGTGTTGCATGTGTTTAATGCACTCACTGAGAATAATCCGTCTTTGTCAGTGAGAGAAGTTAAACAGCTGTGCTCTGAACTTACAGGTGTGTGTTAGTTTAGTAGGAACACCGCGACATGAAATTGAGACAACAGGAAAACTTACCACTCCAGGGGCGATATTTCTGTGTGGCGAAGACGTTATTAAAGGACAATCAGACTGTACAGGGATACAAGTCGCAAAATATACTACCTTGACGAGACTTGGGCGTGACACGACTTTTAAGACTGAAAGACCAGCATTTTTGCAAGGTATGTGTGCTGGTTTTAAAAAATACCAGTGGAAAAGGCCGAAGGCCTTTCATTATAAACTTGTTTCAGTTTCATTGCTCATTCATTCAGTTTCAACTTGCTCAGTTTCATTATAAACTTCATTATTTTTGCATGCCTTCATATTCTTATATGTATGATTTTATCTATCTTCCTGACAATTATTATGACGTTTACTGCAGGTTTAAATGTGACGGGAAGGCACCGCCTATGGCCTATGGCGCGAAAGCATTAGCCAATTAGGATGAGGGGGAGGTAGTTACACGCGGAGTGATACATGTCAGCGGGGCAAAGTTATATGAAACAGAGATTAGTTAACAATTCACTACCGGAAAAGCAAACAACTTGCACGTACACCTATTTCATTATTTAAAACAAACTGTAAACAAAAGCACATTTCTCTCATGGAAGTTGACATTATACATTGGAGCAAACATAAGCAGTCAAATCAAGAGTGAATCTACAAGTATTTGCTAAGTTTATTGCAAAGAACATAGAATAATCACAGATATGAAGTGTTTCGTATTTTCTTAGGTGCCAAAACAATCAAGGTGTGCTGATGACTTTTTATATGACATTTATATTTGAATGTTTTCTGATTAAACACTTTGTATTGAATACATAGTAATAGTTTACCAAACTGTCTCTAGATAGCAGCAATAAGCTATGCCGCAAGATTTGAACGCAGTTTTAGAGAAAAAGCTGCCGAAAACGACCAGAATTGGCAAAAACAGGCCATCATGATGGATAAGGAAGAAAGGGGCAGTTTAAATGGCCACGCCCTGAAAATTTAAGCCCGAAAATATTTAATACAATATGTGCTCCCATCGCATTAGTTTTAGAGCTATGGTTCAAAATTTTTTGAGCATATGTTCCATATATGGGTCTACAATTTCAGTCTCAGGCTATCAGATTTAACATTTGGTTTGGCTGTAATAAAATTTTAAATGCAAAAAGGTACTAAAAATTAAATTCAATGTACTACATAATTAAAAAAAATTATTTTCCTAAAAGTAATGTATTGTTCTTCTATACAGACTGAGGTTGTTTATACAGTTAGTAGGGATGAAGAACATTAACAGTTATTCCACTAGCATGGTTATTGTTGCATTTGCATTAACTTTAATACTGTTATGAACTTTATTTAAAATTAAAATAAAAAATAGTTCCTTCAAAACTAATGATCAGAAATTACTAAAAATTGGTGTGGTATTTTCTAATATAAAACCCATGAGGCATGCAAAGTTTGAAGTTTGTAGGTATAGAAATATAGAACAAAGAAATTTCAGTTCCAAGGTCCCTTATATCGACATTTAAATGATCTTTGTCCATTTATGACCATACGCGACACTTGCAAACTTAACCTAACCTGTCCTCAGTTATGTCAGGGCTCTGGAGGAGCGCTGTCTCCTCTCGTATCACTTCTTCCTTCCGGAGCTCTTTCTCAGAGGGTAAGGTACAAAACCCTGGCATGTCGCGGTGTCGAAATTCCCGTTCAGCCAAACTGGCAAGCAGTAAAGAAAAGTAAACATAATACTGGAGATGCGCTCCAAATATTTAACATATGACATCTACTTCAATATTTGAATGTGTACATATTGTGCTGCCATTAACAACACAACACAAGAACAGGTGCGGAGGTATGGGGGATGTACACATCGTCACCTGTCCTCCAATTAGAATAAGTGATTTGTCGTACTTAAGTTAAGCGTGACTTACAGCTTCCGCTCGACACCAACAGTTCTTGTATTAATAGAAACAGTATCTTAATAACCGCATTCCCTGCCATAAAACTCACGTCGAGTTTATTTTATCTGCTGCAGATGGGGGAACTAACTTGCTTCACGCCATAAATTTTTTCGTCGGCGGTTTTGAGCCTTGGTTTAGTGATGAAATAAACAAGAACGATAAAAATGAGGCTAAAGCATGGGCTATAAATTAGTTTTTAGAGATATTAGGGATCTTTATTAAATTTTAATGTCATAATCGTGTTCATTGTATTATACTGCTTGTAGTTTACATTGTAGATTTGGATAGGAAAAAATGTGTAGTACTCACATGGCTTTCTCGACTGACTCTTGTACAAGAGTGCTAAGGAAAATTTGTAATACACAAACATTAAAGCTGATTTACTATTCATATGTGCAGTCTTATTTTGCATATGGTATCTTTATCTGGGGATCAGCTACCGAAATAAAAGATTTATTTGTAACACAAAAGAAAATAATAAGAAGAATGTTTAATCTAAGTAAAGGGACTCATTGTATGAAATATTTTAAGGAAAATAATATACTAACTCTGCCATGTCTGTATATCTTAGAAACCGTATGCTTTATAAACAACAACATACAATATTTTCAAACAAATAACACTATTCATGAACATTATACTAGGAATAATACTAAATTACATATACTGGGATCAAGATCAAATAAAAAACTTAACTCAGTATTTCATAAAGGGGTTCACATGTATAACTTAATCTTAAAGAAAATCAAAAACAATGATAAGAAAAGATTCAGAAGAGATGTGAAATCATTTTTAATAAATCAGTGCTTCTATAGTACTCAAGAGTTCTTTAAATATTTTAGTCACCAGATTAAGTAGAGTAAATGATTACATGAGAATAATTTTATGATACTAATGGTTGACAATTCATGTAAGTTTTCTGTATTTGTTGACATTGATACAATTTAATCTGATTATTGCATGTAGAATTAATTCTGTATTTTCTGAATTTCTAGTTTGTATTGTTTGTACTGTATGTTGAAAAAGCAAATATTTCTGTACAGAAATTAAATGCTAAATAAATAAATAAACAAGACATTCTCAAACAAGTTTATTCTTCCCTGTACATGCTAATCCAGATAAACATTCTTAGATATGGTTTTATTACGTCTTTCCTTGTAAATACAATGGGATGTCTGGTGAAATCTTGGTTGCCTATTCTTATCGAAGGATGATGAATTTTCCTCCAACTACTTTTCACCGAACTAAGACATATTCAGAGCACTCGTAAACAAATCTAATACTTAATTATAATACCTGAATGAGTGAAGACGAAATGCCTAATCCACAATGTGAAGCAACAAGGTGACGTCATTAAGCCATAATAACCAAGGTTGGGCCTTAATGTTTCACTTGCCCAATAGCCTTACGTTTCTTTGGGGGCATTTAAAAATACCACATAAGACGCTTAAAGAGTTATTTAAAAATCTCCGAGCGGGATGGCTCAGGCGGTTTCGTCTGTACCCGCATTCGGAAAGCCCGGGTTCGATTCCCATGGCTGACTTACCTGACCCATGGGATTTTTCGGGGACTTTCCCGGGTTGCTAGGCGAATGCTGGGTAGGTTAATTACATCTCCCGAATTTCCTGTCCCTACATTTCAGCTCCATTATCATTTCATATCATCTCTTTCAGGGTGGAAGTGTCGGCGGGTGTCTCGGCGGTGCATGGCAGGATGATAGGCTCTGAGGAAAACTACTTCCTCCTCCGGTAGGCCGGTTGCCGGTCTCCGCTCCTCTACTGGGACCATTTCGGGATCGCCAGCCAGGGACCTATGGGGCTCAGATCGCCTGCCTGGCACCTTTGGGGCTCGGCTGCTAGGCTCGTGCTAGTTGTCCTGGCCTGTCGAGGGAAGTCTATCCAAGTAAACTGCAGGGACCCTGTCCTCTGTACTGTCGTGACTACTTGGGTCGGCCGCCCTCTGTGTCCTTCGCCTCATCCTTCCTCCCGGGGGTGCCACTTGGGGGCATAGGAACAATGGGCCCAGCATGGTGGCCTATGTACTGAACCCCTCAGTAATGAAATCCTAATCCTATTTAAAACTCCCAGGATACTATGAAGACAAACATGCAAAAACACTGTTGAACTACCACACAAATACCAAACTTCGTAATTCTAATTTCCAATTAATGCAGCTACGATGTCGCGTTCGGGCTACTTAGTCGCTCTTTATAGAGAAAATGTTATTAGGAAGAAATAACACAAGCAACGTCAATATGTTATTTATTCTGAGAGAAAACAGAACAAAGCCAAAATAAAAGGAAGACCAAAATTGACTCCATTATTACTCTACATAGTATCGAAATTAGAGAGATCTACGAATGATTAATGTCCTATGGAATTTACAATACCATGATGTTCCTAAAGCCGACTGGGGATGTGCTGTATTAAATAATATCAGTAAACACATTTCGAAGATTATAGTTAGTTGATGAAAATTAATCATTTCTTCACACTAGCCGTATATAGGCTAATGTGTTTGATAGAGTCAACATGACAGGACGGCACGTTGGCCATGGTAGCTCAATGGGTTACAGCGACTGTACGGAAACCAGGAGATCCGTGGTTCAAATCCCGGCCATGGCATTTAATTTTTCATATTGACTCTATCAAAAACCTTAGTCTATATACGGCTAGTGTGAAGAAATGATTAATTTCCATCAATTAACTAAAATAATAAGAGTTAAATTGATGAAGCCTGGGACTTAAGTACTTACGATAGTAAGTCGCCACAAACAGTGTATCTCGAATGTGAGAGCCCCTAGTGGTTTACCGGGGAAGTATACGAGTCAAATAGAGAATTTAATGTCAGGACGGCACGTTGGCCATGGTAGCTCAATGGGTTAGAGCGACTGGACGGAAACCAGGAGATCAGTGGTTCAAATCCCGGCCATGGCATTGAATTTTTCATGTTGACTCTACCTAACATATCGAAGAATTTAAAATTGCGTTTGTGTTTAATACAATGTAACTGTCTTAATTTTTTATTCACCAATTTTGAGTATGTGGCAATTATTTTTAGAAAATGTGGCTAAATTCAATTTTTAAAACCCACCTCCAATTGTTCCCTCTAAAATCATTTAAACAAAATTTAGATGCTTAAAAAGTGTTACGTCCAGGGCTGCAAGTCTAAACAGGCGTATATTCGTTGCATTCCAAGGAAATAATGGATTGCAGCCTCCAGATTAGCTGTTTGTGCTGATCACTTCAGCGATAAGGAGTGAAAATCAGAAGCCAACAGTTGGCACCCAGATTCCTAAAAGCTAACAGATAAGGCGGTGTCCACTAAATTTCCAAATGTATCATCGTATTTAAGCACCGGTATACCAAATGAGAGACGAGGTACAGAATCATGGCGGCAGATTTTATCATAGGAAATGAGCACAGCCTACTAGATCTTGAAAAGAATTATATAATTCTTATGGATTTTAAACGTTTCTGCTAATGATTTCTCTGATAAGCTAGATCTTTCTAATGACGGTGTAATGTGGTTTTATTTTCATGTAGTTTCATTTCATTTCGTGAATTCATCAGTTAACCAGCACATTTTAAAGCAACAGTTTACAAGTTAATGTTATAGTAACATAGATGAAATACGCATTTGTAATCAGAAAGTTAAAGACATGGTATCCAAAGCAATTTTAAAATGGGTATAAACTTTATTAAATAACTTTACTTAGTGTTTACATGGAAAGGAATTATAAGTATATGTAATTGTTCAATTCTCTTGATATATTATAACCATTATTTGTGTGTGATTTGTCTTTTATAGCCTTTCCAATACTTTATGTATGCATTCAGACTCCTAATAAAGTTAAGATCGTTCCCGAAAAAAGTTGCCAAATCTGACAACAATGTTTAAGAACTCCAAAGAGCGATGATATATGAACTCGCTGTTCCCTTGTTACATTCTATGTTAGAAAACTTCCAGGACAGTTTTTCTCGAGTTTGCAGTACTAAAAAAATGTTTAGTATGCGTGTGTCCTTGAAATGACCTTGGCCATATTTCCGCGCAAACTCATTATGTGGCATTCTCAGGAATGATTCTTACTGCATGATAACGCAGGACCCTATATTGTTTTGAAAATTAATTGTTCTTTCACAGTAACCGTGTGTAGGACGCAGTATAAAAGGGTAGAGCCAAACTGAAAAATTCAATGCCATAGCCGAGTTTGAACCACGGATCTTCTGGTTTCCGAAATGGTAGCTTACGGCGGGGGAGTTTTTCTTGAAGACCTTGAGTTTAAATTCTAAAGTTTGGCATTCCTTCCAAAGGCACACTCATTGTGGGGAGCTGAGACAACCGAAGTGACTGTGTGGACACTTTTACACAATTATCCGTGAGAGGCTGCAAACTAGTTCACAGAGCAGACTGTACTGGTTAAATAAAGGATTTTGTTATAGCATCTACGGAAGACAATCTGCAAAAAAACTATTTACAATTTATGTATAGTGGCTAGTGAATATAATATGAAAATTTCAGCTGAAAAAAACAAAAACAATGTCATTCTATGGAAATGACCCTGTCAGAGGTAAAATTGTGATTGAGAATGAACCTATAGAACAAGTTATGGATTTTAAGGGCCGTATTCATAGTCAGACTTTATCCGGACCATCTTGCTACTTCCGGTCGACTAACGATGGAGCATCGATTGCTCTTATTCATAAATCGGGATTAGCGACAGTCCGGTGACCAAACACGTTGGTCCGGCTCAAATTTTGGTCCGTCTCCGAAGGGTAGATTAATGGCGGACTATCTTTGCAACATGGACGACAGTAAAGTGATGAATGTAGCTGTGGTGCGTAGAATTCGTGAAATAAGACGACGGAGGAATGTTTATCTACCAACAATAGAAATTATTGCGAAGTACGAGGACCTAAACTTCAAAAGCAGATACAGGTTTAGTAAAGCGAACGCCAGAAAGCTGATAGAAATGATTAGTTCTAACCTGTACGTCAGGGACAATAACCGAGGCCTGAGTATCTCAATTGACACTCAAATCCTAACAGTACTTCGGAAGGTATTATGCAAGCGGAGGATATCAAGACAACACTGCTGACCTGCATCAGTAAGCCGCATTATAAGCAAACTCGCTATAAATTTCCCTCCATGCCTCCTCCTTTCTCATATTTGTATTCGTCGATACGAATTTATTTTCTATAATGTTCAGTCTTTTTTTAGTTTTTAGTTGGTCTTCCTGTGACAAACTGATACCACGCTTCTTCAAATTATCCATATTCACAGCACACCAAACTTAATTACCAAACCTCAAAAAGCAGCAGCAGCTCTAAGAATGATTAAGAAACAGCTGTGAAACTATCACAGATTTATAAACTTGTAGGTACATATGTGGTTTGTTTAACACTCTATGGGACTCGCGCATGCGCAGAAGAAGCTTTCTACGTCATGTAACATTTGCTCCGTGCAGGTCCACGGCTTTACTTGGTCCGACGCTTTTTATCGTCTATGAATACCAAAAGGTTAGACCGCCTTTGGTGCGGACCAAGTTAGTCGGAAGACAGTCTACACCAAAGTGATAACTATGAATACGGCCCTAAGTATTTAGGAGTTTTCATCGGCCGGATAAAACAAAAAACATACTAGCGTAAGCTGACAAGTCCCGGGGCTTAAAAAATAAAGTTTTATTTCTCAACATTATCTCCAGAGAGGCCAAAACATGTGTCATTTCGGTGTTCTAGTTTAATTAAACCATCTCCATACTGCCATTTATCACAGTTCTCAAAATAGCTGTTTACCGCAAAATAAAAATTTTGATTTTAATTTAGGGATGTTAATAAATATAACTTTACTGTCACCTTTCATGATCAGGTTACAGACTCTAATTTTGAACTGAATAAAGCAGCAATAAAATACAATATGTTAACGTTAACAAATGAACGACAAAGAAAACACAAGATTCAAGCTACAAAACACATAGATTTAATTATCTGAATGCTATTTTAAATAATTCTTTAAGAAAGAAAGAACATTTAAAATTTATAAAGTGATGTCAATGTTAAAATTATTATAGTGAAATTTGATTTATATAAAAGTAAAAAAATAAAAACATAGAAATACTTAAGGAGAAATGCAGAATACAGAAACTGAACAATCATAAAACAAATGAAATAAAAGAAGAATTCAGAATATATTACTTGATGATAAGGGCGCCGGGGTAGCGCGGTGGTTTCGTTCGCGGCTCCCGTTCTAAGGGTCCCGAGTTCGATTCCCGGCTCTGGGGTTGGCGATTTTAAGTCGGCCCTATCCACGCCTTCACCTCTGTCTAGCACACGTGAAGTATCCCCTATGCCCAACGTGGTTCGGAGTCCACGGTAAAAACTGTAGGTCCTCTCACCTCACCGCCATCTTCATTATCACCCTATCATCGGAGGTAATGGACACCGCCCTCTGGGTGCCTCCACCTGAGAAATGGGTCCGGTCATCACTTGGTGGGGTGAGGTTACCCCGAAGGCCAAGGTTGCCATGTGGGGAGTGTTAGTAACTAACTAACTATTACTTGATGATAAAGCACAAAAAAAAAGGATACAGAGGAAAGTAAAGCATAGGAAAAACCTATTAAAATACACCATAAACAAGATACATTAGGTTGCAACAGCAGAAATTCTAAAGCAGCGGTTTTCAATGGGTATGATGCAATACAGGATGTTTTATAAAGTCACTTACCATTTCTGGCTAACATTACAAATGTTTACTTTCTTGCAGATAATCTAAAGCAATGTACACAGTAGAAGAAAGAATAACCGTTGTTTCCTACCAACTGCATGGAATGATGTATGATGCAGTGCAGGACGATTTCACAAACCAGCTCCTACCAACATGCCATTAAGAACATGGTGAACAAATTCAAGAGAACTGGTAGTGTTGCTGACAAACAACAAACTGGGAGACCAATTGTATCAGATGAAACTGTAGAAAAGATTCAGGAAGCAAGTACAAGCAGCCCATCAGCATCAACTAGAAGACTAAGCAGGGAGCTTGTTATCCCACACACCATTGTCTGGAAAACACTACAATTCAAATTGAAGAAACATGCCTTTCACATTCAGATTGTCCACAAACTCGAAGAGGAAGACTATGCAGCCAGATCGGCTATGTGTTGTTCAACGAGGCAATATTTCACACCTGTGAACAGGTGAACAGACATACTGTCGGATTTGGGCAGATGAGCAGCCAAATGCACTACAGGAATGGGAATCACACAGTCAAAGGTGTATGGACCTTACATGTTTGCTGAGCCAATAATTACTGTGTATCACCTACCTTGACTTGATACAACAGTTGATACAAGTAGGCACTGTGGATTCTGCAGTCTACCAACAAGATGGTGTACCTCCCCATTTTGCCAGAATTGTCTGCAACTACCTCAATGATGCTTTCCCTGGAAGATGGATTAGCCATGCATTGTCAAGACTTTGGGCTCCCCGTTCACCTGACTTGGCACCAATAGATTTCATCTAGGGCTTTATTAAGTCAAAGGTGTATTAGGTGAAAATCAATAGTCTTGAACTGAAAACCTGCATTTATGCAGCTGTGGAACAGATGCCAGATATGTTAGCAAGGGCATTTCGAGCTACAGAGGAACAATGAAACTTATACTTGGGCAATATACATCAACCTCAAAAATATTTGTCAAAACCTGGACTACAAACAACCCACTAGTGAAGGCAGGCTGTGCACATGCTAGACCAGAGGCTCTTGTATAATTGCTAACTCACAGGTTAGCCCCCACCTCTCACATTGTTGCAGCTCGTTCTATAGGGTGCTGTTGATCTAAAACAAAAATTTCTACTGTAGTGGTAATGTACTTGCCACTAATACTACTTGCAGCTCTGACAGAAACAGCCATATTTACTACTGTTACATCTAAAAGGTTCACTGATTATGCTTACTAATGTGGTGAGATGAGACCTAGGCCAGTAGATCATGGCCTATACAGGGTCACTCTGAAATTTCTGAATTTCTCAGTTCTGATTCTAATGTTCAAAGCTTACCTATATACAATTTGCATACACATTTGTGTGTTAAGATAATACGCACTTGAGTATTACCAGGATTCAGTCCATCATGCCCACCCAACATAATTACTTCTACACATATTTAATACATCTTTACACTTATCTAAGGCATTAATGGCTTATAAAAAATATTATTGATTCTGATGCTCTCTGTACAGACCAATTTCATTTTTTCTTGACTTCATTTAAAAGCTGAACTAAGCTCCTAACCTCCTTTAATGATGTTCTCCTATCGAACTTCTTCCATTTATATTCCACAAATTCTTTCTTCCATAAGTCTATTTCTTGACATTCAAAAACTATATGCTCCAAATCTTACTTCCCTCCACAAATAGGACACTGACTTTTTGGTATATCCTTGGGTGTGTTAGAAGAATCAGTTATGATGGCCCTTATAAACAGAAAATAAGAAAACCTTTAAAAGCCAGCAGCTTAGGTACTTGTGAATTGTAAGTCACCATTGCAATATGTGATAACAAATTGAGATTTTCTTGTGGTCCACTGAGAAGATGCAAGTCAGCTGGCAAATTTAATGTCATACCAGCATGCTGCTCAATGGAGAGCAACTGCACATTGAGCGTAAGATCATGGTTCAAATCCTGGCTATGGTATTGAATTTTTCAGTTCAGATTCTAACTTTCTTAGAAAGATTCTAACTATATATTGAAGTTTAGATGGTAACATGTATAAGCCTATGTGTGCCACAATAATGTGCATCATTATCACTTCTGAGTATGTGCATGCAGGTATTTACATACCATGTGTTACAGCGGATGCCTTAAAAAAGTACAATGGACATTTGGAGATCTTTGCCATTCGCAATTCACCATATACAGTTTGCAGAGTTCAGGCCAGAAGAACAGTACTCCAACTACAAAGGTGAGAGCAAAGTTATAACCTCCCTCTTTGCATGTAGTAGCTTCTAGCATGCATATATATATATACACACACTAGGTAGAACTAGTTTCCCTAGAAGTGGCAGACTCATGTTGTTTGAATACATGTTATGTGAACTTACATAACAATGATTTTATTACTATATTCCTTTTATTTTTATTTGACAAGGATGGATTTAGCTTTGGCCCTAAAAACAGTTTCACCAAACATAACTGCAGCATTATTAAATGTAATGAGAATGTAACACAAATTGTTGTTTCTTGGCAATTCTCCCTACATATTCATAAGATTTTTGCAGGTATCTTTATTTTCCGCAGATTGGCCAATGTCAGGCAATTAAGATACATAAACGTTAATAGACATCAAGTGATCAGTAATGCTGGAACATTTGGAAGTTTTGTTTTTTTTTAGTTCCACTTCACATCGCCATTGTCAATGGTCATATCAGCAGCCTTTTCTTTGTAACATATTGCCTATAGACAATAGTGTTAACTTACGTATAGCAAGTTTCGGGTATTTGAGTGTTTTGTAATTAGATCACACACACACACATTCACATTCATACTTCCAGACTCTTGGTTAGAGAAAAATTTCTGTTCCCAGTAAGAAATCAAACCCGGAACCTCTTGCACAGTACTTTTTTCGACATTATTTAGTTTGAAAAATAACTTTTCATGACATGCATTAATATGTTGCTAAGACACAAGTAACTCAATGAAGATTTGAAAACAAAATTTTTGACCTCAGAAACTATTTGTAGTTGGTTTATTAATACTCGTCACTTACTTGTTTATATTTATGAGAGACTAGTTTCAAAGGCATTCGCTCATAAATTCTCTCATAAATATAAACAAGTAAGTGACGAGTATTAATAAACCAACTACAAATAGTTTCTGAGATTAATTTTGACGTCATTGTTACTAAATTCCTCCAAACACATATAAAATTTTTGATATTGACTTTATGTAACCCAGACCCAGTATGACGTAAGTTAGGCATTGTCACCTAGCGGCTCTAACGATAACAGGAATAAACAGATCAATTGAAGATGCAAATTAATATTTGCGAAATTAGTCTCTCAAGTTGTGTCAAGAATTTATCAGTTTCTTAAAAAGATAAGTGAAGTTTTTAACAAATTATTATATTTTATTGTTATGTTTATTCTATCCAATTTTTGTTAACAGTGACACACCTTCATTACACGTTTGTACATTTCAGTGTATATAAGAATATGATAAGTTAAACTATAGTCAGATTTTTAAAAAGCAGATTGCTACGTGACAGCTATCAAATTCCATGTTCCTGCATGACAATGACAAAAACTGATTAGCAACTTATCACTTGAAAAAAAGTATAAGAATTTGATAATTCAAATCAATAACAAATATTTCAGAAATTGTTAATGCCACAAAAGCTTTAGACATAAAGCATGTAGAAAATCTGCTTTTTTTGATAGTGAGATTTTGTCTATTTCTCTTGCATAGTTATCATTCAAAATAAAGAAGATTTCATAGAATATTCCATAAATTCAAGATATATGTGTTATTGGGCATACAGATATCTTAAACAAATGGTATTTTAAAATAACTGTCAGCTATTTTTGCGAGGTAACAAAAAACATTTTCCTACTAAAGGGTATTTTGGGATGGAGGAAATATCTTGAAAATCTTTAGGGTATATTCTTGGAAGATGCTGAACTTAAATACAATGTTTGATAATCATCCAATGTTTAGTTTTTGAGTTATGCTATTACAGATACAGATATTTTTCCCTGCATTTCAATTTTTGGACCCAAGGGACTTCAATTTACCATTGAAATCTCCATATTGAGTATTGGGTTGGAATGCAATACTTTCTCTACATACTATAGATGTTTAACATTAAAAACCCCTTTTTTGTCTCTTGTCTTATAGGTCATTATTAGGGAACAGACTTAAAGGCGCTAAAAAAAGAAATTTGTTTATTATGCAGTAAAAATCAAGAAAATATTTAAGAAGTTAAAAATATTTACTATATATATAGTAAATATTACAAGTTTTTCTATTATATAAAATGAATATATATATATATATATATATATATATATATATATATATATATATATATATATATATATTTCATTTTATATAATAGAAAAACTTGTAATTAAAAAGAGCTGTTTTGATAACTCACCAGTGATGAATTATTGAGGTCACAGGTCAATTTTTGGAAACTGGAGTTACAGTGCACAACACATGTCCTCTCTAAATTGTCCATTAGAAATCTCTGCCGATTGTTACACAGCATAGTCCGGTATTGGAAGAATGATTGCTCTATGTCACATGATGTCACTGCATATTTCATAAGAGGCACGTCACTACTTCACTAGTACTTAGACTCTCAATGTCTACTTGATGGCCTTCTAGAACTTGGGCAACTTGTCTCATAATTTGAAATCCAGTATTTTTTTCAAACATTGATTTGAATTTGCTTTTTAAATTTTTGAGTTTTATTTATCAGTCACTAGAGTCACTGTTCCACACCAGAGGAACATAAAGTTGAAACAAACAGAAAAATCTGCAGTGTCACACCATTTTTGGACAGAAAAACACAACATTGGCCATAACATAAAATTGTTAAAATCTTTAAGTACATCCATAGAATTGGATATTTGGGAAAAAATATTCATAACCAAAAACCGGGATAAAGTTATAAATTTTGAAATCCCGGCATTAAATGAAGTATTAAAACTTAGTGCCCCTAACACCAGGTGGCAGAGGGATCGGAGCACTGTAGTAGTGGAGGAAGAAGAATGTTCATTTAGTCACCAAACAGCTGAGGATAAGATCGAATGGACTTGAAAACTTTTCTATTATACAACAACATAGTAAGTGAAGTTGAGTGTGAACTAGTGACTCATAAGTCAAACTCAAAAATGAAGAATACTTCACTGTTAATGCTTCACTAATAATGCTTCTGCTTTTAATATTTATTGCTTTTTAAAGTTTGCATTTTTAAGCCTTTGAGTGAGTTGATTTTCGTTTCTACATTAACAATTTCTTTAACACTTTCTATCAAGAGATTAGCTGTTGCTTCTAGTTTTTTTAATGGAACTGCACAACAAACTCAAATTAGCAACAATATATGCCACATCATTTCTTAAACAATTGTCACTTAGCAGATTTTGAACAATTTCTATAGATGAAGCATTATCTTTGTCCAGGTGACCCACAACAAATATAAAACTATCAAAATGTTCCGCATAGTACAACACTGCTGAAAGCCAAGTGCCCCAGTGAGTAACAATTTGTGTTGGTAGTAATGGAACATTGAGGTTTTTGTTTCTTAAGAGATCAATCCTCTTACGGGCTTTAACCAACACCTTCTTTCAATTGGATACCAATTCGTCCATAATGGGATACAGTGACCAAATGTTTTGCACACCCTATATAATGCATGCATAATGCACGTGCACATTTTGGGATAGCTAATGTTAAGTGCTTCTGGTACTTTCTTCATGTAAGATGCTGCGTCGATCAGGAAAATAAGCACATTATTGTACTTAACACCATTTGGACATAGTATGTGCATACTTTCATTGAACAGTCTAGCAACAGTCGTTAGCCAGTCTAGCTCTGCGGCCAGGTTGTTATTTGCCGCTTCTGTTTCCGCAGCGAGGTTGTCATTCGCCGCTTTCATTTCCGTGGTGAGTTCGGCCTTCATTTCCATCATCTTCTCCATAATCTTTTCCAATGCAGCCTTCATGTCGTGTTATGTCGCACTCCTGACACCAATTGTGACTTTGTGGGTTCGTAGAATTAAAAGTCCAATTTCCCGAAATTCTAAATGTTCTTTATTTCCGTAGAACTACACTGTTCACTTCTCACGTAACAACATTACATCACATATACAACACAATCTTCCTAGGTCGATGACAATAACAAACAGCATTCTGATCACTTTACAACATCAGCTCTCGTTACAACACTTCACAGTTGTTTACTACTACTTCCTGTTTGCGACTCGTCACTTCCTTAAATACCTCATTCATAATTTGAGATTGTTTTGTACAATCACTAGATGTTTCTAGAATAAACATCGAATGACAAAATCCAAACCTTCCAGAAGCGTAACTTAATCTATGCCAGCAAGTCCTTTATCCCAGCTATCTTTATTTGCTGGGTCTATGTGTACACTAGTCGCGCTATCGTAGATAACGGCTTTGCGCTTTCTGTGCTTTTCGCCACAAAAAATATATATATATATATATATATATATATATATATATATATATATATATATATATATATTACTTTTTTTTATTTTTGCACACAGCTTTAATTTTTCGTAATATTGTTTCATGGCATTTGGAAGGTAGTGTTTCCTTAAAGTAGATTCATCTGGAGGATTGAAGTTTGTGTACTTCAAGAAAAAGCCTTAAACTCCGGATTGTTCACTTTATGTAGAGGAATACCCGCTGAAGCAAAAGTTCAACATAAATCTGAATAAAATTTACGGCACTTGTAGGGTCCACAATATAGCTGGAGGATCCTACTTTGCATAAAAGAACCTGCTTCATTGAAGAACGTGAAGTCGCCAAGATATGTTTGTTGCTGCATAAATGCTGCATTACTTAGGAGCGTTGGTCAGCTGTTTTAGACTTTCCACAAGGCTGACATAGAATTTTTCCATCTGTTTTAAATTAATCTGATAATTCTTTAACATAATGCTGCAACCGAAAACTTATATTACCTTTTACTTTTGGCATTTCGGTATATACACAAATCACTCAATACGTATGTTAAGCATTGCCCGGCACTTCTTGAACTGAACTGAAGGAACAGGAATAATTCAAACAGGTAGTCATGTTCAGTTCAAGTACCTTGTACAATTCTCTGAAGTCTGAAATCTCTTTCCTGCAAGTTTCATGTATATGTTTATATTTTAGCAAGCTGTTGACAACACAATCTAATCTAAGGTTACAGGATAAGCAGAAGACTTCTCTTCTCATAGGAAAAGCCATGTAGTTTGCCATACACAAAATACATAAAATATGCATAAAATATTGTAAAATGCATAAAATATGTACTAATAACAAAATTGCGCAAAATATATATATTTTTTGGGGGTGTGTTATTTACGTCCTTTAACTTTTTAAGTCATATTGGACGATGAATGGAATGGGTGAAATGATGCTCAAATAGGCCCAGGGTTTATGGAACTTAGAATACCCGACATTCGTTTTTTAGGATAAGGGAAAATCCCAGAAAAAACCTTATCCAGATAACTCACCCTGACCGAGATTTGAACTCGGGACCTCTTGAACATGAGGCAGACATGCTACCATCTACGCTACCGAGTCAAGTACAAAATATTAATTACATAAAAAAATATATACTTACCTAAAGGTCTGTTTCCTAGTTATACCTTACATAAATAGCTTTTATTGATGTTAATATGTAAATAAATCCTTCTTGAAAAGATCTTAAATAAAAAAAGGAAAATAAATAAGTACAATAGACCCTCGTTTACCCGGATCAATGGGGATCACGGCCAATTCAAGTTAATCAAAATCGGGGTTATCCAAACAATGCAAAAAAAACAAAAAAAAACATGTACATCATTTTTAATGGAGTTTAGAAATTACCATCAGCACACTTTCACCTAAAACATATACACTATATGTACTTTAATAGCCTATGTATTTGCGCAGTACACAATATAGCTACAAACTAGTAGATAGTAAAAGAGGCAGCGAACTTCTGCTGTTTCAGTTTAGCATATTGCTACCAATCTCGCATCTGCTTTAACATTAGAAATTCATTTGGCAATTTTTTGTCTTCACTCTCGACATAAAGCATCATTTCTCTATTTTTGCTACTGCTTGTGCATGGGTCATAGCCACAGCTGTCAACACTGTCCAAATTGAATTCTCTTCACTTTCATTTTCAGTAACACTACATGATACAATAATGCCTTCCTCTGTAATCAGTCAATTTGGAACCTTATGTCAATGTCTTCATCAGGGGAAGACAGGTAGTGACAGTGTGACGTCAGCTCCGTCAGCTCTAAATGCCAAATATGCCCCCGAAGGAAAGGCAGGTTAGCGTGTGATGTCACCGCGCTGATTTCTGTTGCCCAAGAGCAAGGAAATAGTTTGATGTGTTGGGGTACCAACAGCGAAGGAAAGACAGGAAACATATTGGATATTAATAATATGTACAACTTACATCTTGGGTGTTGTAATATTAATGCTGACTGCTTTAATTATACAATTGGTCACAGTTTATAAACAATTACAGTTTGGCTCAGTGCTATGAGAAATATAAAACTTCAACTCGTAATTTATCTGAAGGTCAGGCAGATATTATTAATTAATATATTATTAATATATTAATAATTAATAAATAAATTAATAAATAATTAATTATTAATATATTAATTAATATATTATTAATTATAAAGTAATTAAAATAAAATATAAAGTACTTTTCTCTGCGAATTAGAGAGACCCAACCAGAGCAATATTACATGGACATTTTCCGACACTTTCCGTTTTGTTTTTCTTTGACTAGTTTATCAATGTCAGGACATAATGTCTGGGAAAATTGTAATCGAAGGGTGTATGCTAGATTGTGATCCGACAAGGTACTTCGGGGTTTGGACTTAGCCAATTTCATAACAGAAAAAAAAAAAAAGAAATTGTTCGCACACACATGTTGAGCCAAACATACACAATGTCCATGCGGCAAGTGAATACAACCTCGGAAATCTGCTTTGTGGGACATTCTTGTAAAAATCAGCCAAGTCTTTCTTGTGTGTATCATCACATTGTAAATTTAACTGTTCCATTTGGTACGTGGCAGCTACATTGTTCTCATCGAGTGTGCTACACCTGACTGAACCCTCAGATTCTGTACTCACAGTGCCATTTATATAGGCAACTTGGTACTGCATGGCTCTTGCCTGATGTCACAAGCACTGCTGGCCTTGCTTCTGGCTGAAATATGTCACAACTCTCGAAGCTGTCTTCCTCTGGTCTTCATCAACATCAAACAGCCATCAATATTTTTAAAAATGTATATAAAATCCTCTTCCACACCTATTTGTTCTTTTTCTTCAATCTTGTTTTCTGCAAGTCACACATAACAAGCCATAACTTTTTCCATGACTTTTTCAAAGTTTCTCTTCCAACCTGGTCCCAAGCAGGTGGGGTGAGTGCAATGAATTTGCTCGCTGGCAAGAGAATTCAAGTAATGTGCTTACGGAGAATAGCAATTTATTGTCTGTAAAACAAGTCTTCATTTACTTCGCCAAACAATATATATATATATTTTTTTTCTTTTCAAAACTGGTATGGGTTATCCACACGTCTGGGTTAACGAGGTTTTACTGCAGTAGAGAAAGTACTACAGCTTATTTTTTTTACATTAAAATTAGGAATGTTTACAAATATAACCATTGCAGGTATATATAAATTTTATTATAAAATGTACTCTTAAGACAGTGAGGTGAGAAGTTATCACATATAAATTGTACAGAGGGAGTTAACCACTGTCCTGACGTGTTCCATCAAGAGAAGAAGAGTCCTGCATCTCCACCTCAAACTTCATTGAGCTATTGGAAATGATGTTAGTGCTGCATCCTGGGATTGTGCTACAGTCTAAGCTTACAGCTGAAACATCACTTTTACTAAATGCTAACTGCCGTCCTGCTTTTTCAAATGGAACATCTAGTGCTGGGTTAGGGAAACTAAATTCTGGAACTTGTGGAGGTGCACCTGTAACCAGAAAAATCTGATATGACACATTCACATGACTTTTTCTACCAGCATAAATTTACGTATATCTGTTATATATTATGACTACTATCTTTCAAGAAAGTATATGAACACTTTCTGCGGGTCAGTATCATTCAGGCGTTCTGTGACTAGATGGAAAACTAAATCGGCCATGTTCGTAGATGTGTAGTGTCATGGTTGCCATTTTAACCTGTCACTCACTTTGATGATTTCTATGGCTATATTAACCCAATATGACGAAATATTGACTAAATATCACAAAGCAAGTAGCAATTCTCTTGCATCTGAGCTATTAAGTAAATGATGTTGGAGACACCAGAGGAAATACAAATTTTCATTTACAGACACACAGATTAGAACTATATAAAACCAGACCTACTGCTGCAGCTCATGAACTGTATAATAAACTCCCTACCTATCTGAAAAATATTCATAATCTTAAAATATTCAAGAAAAAATTAAAGCAATATTGTATGGAAAGTTGCTATTATTCTATTGATGAATATCTTAGATAATATTGACTAAATAAATAGTATTTGTACAATATAAGTGTAATAGTGTATAGTTTATGATTTATTATTGTAATTAGGTTATTTTAGAACTTGTTTATGTAGATATTAAACTATGTGATTTTCTGGTTGCACATATTTAACTTGACAATGCTTTGAATATGTTTTGTATACTTTTAAGCAGATAACAAATGAATGAATGAATGAATGAATGAATGAATGAATGAATGAATATGCAAGAAAGTGGAAAGCACTTGCAATTATGATTTTAACAGAATCAATATCTATGATGTATATAAGGCAAGGTCTCTCAACTGCTATCATAGCTCAGTGCCAATACGCAGGCTGAGACAGGTGGCATGGGCTCACAGTTCGAACCCTAATCTGTGGCTGCACTTTTCATCTCCAAATTTTTTACTTTTTATGATGATGTAAGGAACTAATTTACAGCTGTGCTCTTGCGCCTAGGCTGTCTCTATATGGATTGCAGAATATCAAAGAAAATGGAAAATATGTGAAATGATGATTTTAATAGAACCAATCTACATTTTTATATATAAGCGGGTCCCAAACGACAGCTCTCATAGCTCATTGGTAAAACGCATGCTGTATAAATGGGACGGAGAGTTCAAGGTTCGAATCACAGTCTGGAGTCAAAATTTTCAACTTAGAATTGTTTAGTTTGTTAGATGCAATAACAACCAATTTAAAAATGTTTTCTTGTGGCTAAGTTATTACTACATGACATTAGAAGATATGCAAGAACAGGTAAAACCTCATGATCAAGGAATAGGATGTATGTCGATCAGACAGTATGTAAGAAAATCTGGTTGTTTATGACGGAGCTATGGGAACACAATCAGCAGAACCCAAACCTGTATTCTGCACTGGTTGCAAAAATGCTAGAAAAAATAGGTGATGCAATGATAGTGTGGGCAATTACTTGAGATTCTAAAACACAAGATTTCTATCTTCCTTTCCATTATTTATTTCAACAAATTATTTATTGTTGCATAAATACATTTTAAGTAACTCTGAAATGCTTCACAATTTAATTTATTTCTTAATACTTGTATGATGTAGTTTCATAATTAAATAACAGTTTCTTAACTGGCTTTCTAAGCCCCATTTATTCTTGGGTTATCACTTCTTTTTGTAATTTCTAACAAGTGGAGAAACTGATTACACAGAAAATGAAGCTAGTTACAGTGAAGTAATAAATATTACACAAATAAAAATATTTGTTAGTTAATGACCACTTATCTTAAGAAGTTGATGTTAATACTTCTTTCTTCTATTTGAGATCGATTTCATGAACATTTACCCACATCTTCAGTCAAGTCACTTCGTCCTCAAGGATACCATGTTTTTTTGTATTACCAAAATCTGAAGACGAAACAAACCTAAAACCAGAATCAATTGCCGGTATGTCAAAATTCATTACGCGATTTTTATTTTTTAAAATAAATCTTTTTTCCCACCCTATTAAATCTATGGGAACATTTTTTGTTTTAATAACTTAACTTCGGGATTTATTTCAATTTTCAATTGTTATATTATTTTGTTATATTGTTATTGTTGTGGGCAAATGTTCATGAAATCAATCTCAAATAGAAGAAAGAAGAATTAACATCAACTTCTTAAGATAAATGGTCATTAACTAACAAATATTTTTATTTGTGTAATACGTGGAGAAACTGTTTTGTAACTAGAAGTGACACACAATACAGCCTTTCAGTTTTATACTCTATACTCCATTGGATTATACAGATTTATATTGCAGCTTTAAGTTTGTTCTTTTCTAAATTAGAACTCCTCAGTTTCTTGTTACCTTATGTGTAAATTTATTGTTATGATCAGATGGATTGTATACAGAATTTAGCGGTTGGATCCATTAAAATTATCTTTTAACCTACTGGCATTCTCTTTGAAATGATGTAGTAATGACTTAGCAGCACTGTAATTTGATTCATTACCACGTATTACAAAGTAAAAATGTTAGAATAAAAAGCATGATTTTGTGATAAGTTTAAACCCTAGAACTTCTGTGCCCTACAGACAGCGTGCATTTTACCACTGAGCTACCACAATATATATTTGAACAGAGGTTATATAAAACATAGGGGTTCTGTAAAAACCACCATTCCACATGTTTTTCCTGTTCCTGCATATCTTCTAATGCCTTATAGTGATAAGTTAGTCTAAGAGAACATTTGTGAATTGGTTGTTATTGCATCTAACAAATTAAAAATTTCTGTATAAAAACATTCCAGACTGAGGTTCCAACCTTGAACTTTCTGTCCTATTTATACAGCATGTGTTTTACCACTGAGCCTTCGCTTGAACGATGATTATATACAAGTGTAGATGTTAGTTCTATTAAAATCATTGTTCCACTTGCTTTCCATTTTCTTTGATATTTTGCAATGCCATGTGGAAACTGCTTAGTCGCAAGAGCACAGTTATAAATTAGTTTGTTACAGTGCCAAATAAAGTAAAAAATTTAGAGATAAAAAGTGTAGCCCCACTTTAGGATTCGAACTGTGAGCCCTCATGCCACTTCTCACAGCCTGCATTTTTGCACTGACCTACGATAGCAGTTGACAGACCGTTCGTTATATACATCATTGATATTGGTTATGTTAAAATCATAATTCCAAGTGTATTCAGTTTTCTTGTATAGTCTTCGTCATGTAGTTAATAGCACAGCTGCAGGAGAATTACTACTTGCTTTGTGATATATAGCTTGTCTCAACCTTAAAAGACAGTATGGAAGTAAATGGGATATGTTTCTCTCTGTAACACATGCAAATTCTCACTAGATTTGTCCTTTTCTACCCTCGTGTTGCTGCCAACTTGCTAACTGATATCAGAGGCATACAAGCATGTTACGGTACAGAACTGGACGAACTATGCATATAAAACTAAAAGGAATGAACATGATATGTGGAAAATCGAGGAGCTACAAGACAACATCAAACCTTTCCTGATTCGTTTGTCGTCATCATCATCATAATCATCGTCGACGTTGTCATCCTCAACAGAAACTGCACCTTCAGTAACCACAACCTGGTTCATCAAGACTAATGGACGACGAAATGATAAGAATTGCATCCTTATCGGATGACAGTGAAGAGCAGACATATTTAAGGCATTCATCACTGCATACCTTCATTTTGTTTGTTGTAATATATACTTTTGTCTGCAAAATCATGATTGAACTACTAAATTAACAAGTAAAATGAGGAGTAAAAAATAAAATCATGCATGCAAAAACTGAATCTTAAAATAGAATTTAATAGCAGTGAAGATAGTTCCATATTAATGATGTATAATTTACAGTACAATATTAAACTGACAGATCCGTAGCTGCTGAGGCTGAAGTTGCGATTGTATGTATAGTACATGTGGCAACAGGGCACCCTATAAGACCTGTACTGTCTTCTAAGTGTGAGACATGATGTAGCACAAATCACCAGTCAATCTTTTGTCATATTGGGTTAATATAGCCATGAAAATCCTCAAAGTGAGTAACAGGTTAAAATGGCAACTATGACACTATACATCTATGAACATAGCCATTTACTTTTCATACCACCTAGTCACGAAACACCTGAATGATACTGACCCGCGGAAAGTGTACATTACTTTCTTGAAAGATAGTACTCATAATCATAATTTCAATGATTTGTCTATCCACATTACCTTACATCACATTATGCACACTTACATAGTTCCAACATATAGAAACAGTAATTTTTTAAGAGTTTATTCATATTAACAAGAAATGAAATAAGAAAGAATTGCAAACTTTCATGCATCTCTGTTAAACGAATATTTCTGCATGAAATTTCAGCATGAAATATTCTGAAATTGCTTAACACTACAAAAAGATTATACACTGCATTTTAATGATCTCTGCATTTTTTCCTGTAGTAGTTTCTATTTTCCTTTTCAAGCTTTCTTTTAATTCAAAATTATACAGAATTCTATCAGTTAAATAAAGCTAAACAGGTTATATGCAGAAAATTCAAATATACAACTTATTTGACATGCAGATACTTTAATATATGTATTTAAATTTAAAAAGATTATAAGAACTATTTTACGGCCATGTTGGTACTTTTTTTTTTCCTTTCTTTTTTGTTTTGTTATAATTTACATCCCCCAATGTTAAGTCATATGAGACGAATGGAATGGGTCAAATGATGCTCAAATGAACTCAGGGACCATAGAGCTTACAGTTACCTCACATTTGTCTTTGAGGATAAGGAAAAAACTCCAAAACATCCTTATCCAGGTAACTCACCCTGAACGAGATTCGAACTCGGGACCTCTTGTATGTGAGCCAGATACATTACCATCTACACTACTGAGGCGGGTCTGTGGTTGAGTGGTTAGACTGCTTGACTCTCACCAAGGTGGCCCAAGTTCGATCCCAGGCGATTGCAAAGTGAGATTTGTGGTGGACAACATGGCACTGGGGCAGGTTTTCTCCAGGTCCTCCAGTTTCCCCTGCCAGCATTCTACCAATTGCTCCATTATCAATTTTCCTATCATTTCATCTCGCCCTCATTCTGTCATCCACTTCCCTCACTCTCAAACCAGGCATCATACTAATCACCCATCCTGGATTCTCTCTCTCACTGATCCAGAGATTCGGTTCCTCAACCCACGTAAGGGTTAAGATGACCATGATTCCTTTAATGTCTGGGAGTCTGAAGATTCCCTGCAGCTCATAGAGGGTGTCCGTCTGCAGCAATCTATGTTTATGCCTGGAATGATTTTTTTCAGGGCAACACAGTTTGTTACTTTTTGTTGCTGGTCTGTGAGCTACAGTCTGCATGGCTGAAGTTGTAATTTGCAGTGCAGATGTGACACAATGCAATGGTGGAGTAATGTTGGGAAGTTGGTCTTAGCGCAAGCAACTGCATCAGGCACATGTTGTAAGCCAACACTGGTAACAAGAGTACAGTAAGCCGATAAGACACAGCCTATAGTGTTAGTAGGCTTAAGCTGCTTAACGTGTAGTTCCTGTATACATTTTTCATCCAGAAATTTACGATAGTTTCGTGAACTAGATGGATGGCTCCCTCCACAGTTCAGAAAGCAATGGGCTCGAGTGCAAGTCTGAGACTCATGGGCTAGTAGCCTACAATGTTTACTAAGGGAAGGACTGCTACACAAACCTCTGGTTGGAACCTCTGGCATGAAAACAGTGCACAGGTTTTGGGACATACTGGCACATGATGGTGCTTTCATATTTGCAATAAAGGTATTCTAGTAACGTAGTACTATAAATGTATGAAATATTATCCAAAGAGGGTATTTTTGCCATTATGCTTTTGAATTAGCCGGTATGCTTGAAACACATGCTGATCAGACACACAGGTGAATATTTTCTTATTTGAGAGACCGACCAGACTGGAAGTGGTGACAACTCCTCCACAAGAGTTGAGCAATTTGTGTGGGGCCTCTGGATGGGGCAGAAACCAAGCAAACTCACTTCAACAATTTCCTTGATTGACCTTGTAGCAGGAGCCCGTACTACAAGTTGACACCACCACAATGTGAGGACAGCACTATATGGCAACCAATATATATTTGCTGCTATAGCAACAGTTACAAAAGTACATGTGCAATCTTTCAAGTGCTAATACTAATAAAATAGTTATAGCTTGAACCCATTATTTTATTTAGTTAGTACCCACAGTCTCCATTTTTTCTTGATCAATGAAATACCTGTACTGGGCCACTGATTCTATCAATTTTGCAATTTTATGTAAAAAGGACTAATAACATTGTTTTCCCTTCAAATGTCAGGGTCAATACCAAAAAGAAATCAACAAAAAGGGTTTTTGCATGGATAAATTTTGAACAGGACCCTCATCTGCAAATGTCAGTGGTATATAATACATAATTGTTTAAAATTCATTTTAAAAGGGAAAAGGAAACCTAGCATATGCATTCCCGGAGAACTTAAAAAGCTCATCACATCTGCCAAGTACATTCTCTTGAACTGGGCTTACATCAAAGCTAGAATATTTCACGATTGACAAAACACCAATATCTCAGTTGCACTTGCCTCCGGCTGTTGCTCCACATATCTTAATGCCATTTCTAAAGCACTTAAACCTTCAGCGAGACTCATCTTCTTTTTGTTTTGTTCTTCAATTTTCCATTCTGCTTCATCCTCATTGTCATTACCATTCACGAAATCAACAATATCAGAGTCTGTGAGTTCAAACTGTTCATCTTCTGCACACCAGCTATTCGCATTTTGAGTCATAGCATCCTCACAGCCAGGAATGTGGTTCAGTAAGGGAACAATGTCACCCATGTCTTCTTGTACTATCTCTTCTTTATTTTCATCATCACCTAACAGAATGTTCCAAGACTTTGCTAATGTTTCAATTTCTTCCCAAGCTGAGCCACCTAGTATGCATCATCTTTCATGTCAATAGATCATAACTTTTCCATCAAGTCCCTGCCATTGTCCATTTCTTCTATCAGGGACAAAAGGAACTGTCACTGATATTTTCTTTTCAATGATTCCAGCACACCTTGGTCCATTGACAGGCACAATGACGTCACCTTAGATGGGAGAAATAAGACCTTGATATCACCACTTCTTCTACATTTGGGTGGGATGGGGCATTGTCTAGTAGAAGGAGAGCTTTTCTTGGGTTGTTGTTGGAAGCTAGAAACTAATGCCCTCAACTTGTCTTCCATGGAAACAACCACTTTCTTCCTTTTACTTGCCATATTGCACTCACAGGAAATGAAAGCAATATTGTCTGCATCCAAGTTATACTTGCACACTCACTGAAGGTTCAAGGATGCACATCCTGCTGAGCACTGGTGAGAGTACTGTAACCACTCTCTGCACCAACTGTCACAGAATTTAGTGCACCCTCTGCACTGATTGTCACAGAATTTAGCCACCAACAAAATAAAAATTTTAGTAAGTGATTGTTATTTGAGAAATATGCTTTTTATTAATAAGTACTGGATAATACGGAATGTCAGATTACTGAAGGTTGGATAACCAAGACTCTACTGTATTATTACTGCCATTATCATTTTATTGTCTATAGATTGACTTCAATTTCTGGCAGTCATTTTTTACATTAAAAAACTAATTCTGCATATGATCCCTTAATTACATGAGTAAGATTAAAATTATATAGAAAAGAAAAAATATAAAAAGAAAAAACACAGATTCTTAAAACGAAAGTACGAAAATTACGCTTAAGAAGACCAACAAAAAATCCACGCAACCAGTACCGCCGTGTCACAGAAACACCAGACAATGTAGTCAACATCCCATCCCAAACTTTCACTGAAAAAGAGTTAAAATTTTTAAACATAGTTTTTAAAACTTGTGTTGGCAACTCGGGCAATTTAGACGATTACATCACTGACGTCACCATAACCTCTAACGTTTTGGAAAATGGTAGCGAAAAAACATTAGTAAAATCAAAATGCTTAGAAATTCTCAAGGGGATGACATTCGGACAGGAAAATAACTATAAACAAATTATTCGAACATTGAACTAAAAACCAGTTTTATATCTGAAAGCAAAGGAAACACGGTAGTCATTATGGACCAAAATGATTACAACCAATGAGTCGAACATCTACTACAAAATCCAGAATATACAACCCTAACAAAAAACCCATTAAATAAATACATAGAAACCACCAAAAAAGCAATTAAAGAAATTACCATAGTGCCAGATAAGATGAAAAACAGCATAATTGTAAACAACCCTAATTTGCCAAAATTATACTGCCTACCTAAGATCCACAAGACAGACAACAGCATGCAACCCATTATTAACAATATAGATGCCCCGACTTACAAACTGGCAAAATGGTAGGTGGAAGAACTTGACAAGTTTGAAAAGTTTGAATCTCTAAGCATAAAGAATTCATTTGATTTGGTAAAGAAAATTGAAAACACAGTTATAAAAATTGAGGAGGTGATGGTGTCCTTTGATATCAGATCTCTATTCACGAGCATACCAGTAGAAAAAATTCCAAAATTGATGAAAGGCTGGTTATCCAGAAGCAATGTTGCGGATGATAAAATAGAGGAATACATCAAATTAACCATCTTGTGTATTGAACAAAACAACTTCAAGTTCTCCAGCAAGATCTTCCAACAAACAGCAGGCTTGGCCATGGGTAACCCTCTATCACCATTGCTAGCTAATCTGTTCATGAGCAATTTGGAAACACACATTACTAAAGCCTTTCCACATATTTTCAAATGCTGGCATAGATATGTCGACGATGTGTTTGCTATAGTTCCTAGAAGACTAACTGAGGATGCTATAAAGTTGCTAAACCTACAAGAAAAATCCATAGTTTTCACCACTGAAGTAGAGCAGGATGAATGGCTACCTTTTCTAGATTTGAAAATCATTAGAACACCAACAGGATTACAATTTGGAATATACAGAAAAGCAACACATGTTGACAATTACATTAAATGCAACCCATTTAACCCAGTACAACATCAATATGCAGTATTCCATTGTTTGGTTCACAGATTCATCAACATTCCACTAACAAAAACAGAATATGAACAGAAGTACACCCACATACACCAGGTTGCCGAATTGAACAACTATAACACAAATTTCATCAAAAAATTGATCTACAGACACAAAAGAAACAAAAACTTAAAGGACATTACTACGTTAAAAAAACTAGAAAACCCAAACACCAGATATGGCAAATTTACATTTCATCCAAAATACTTCAAAAAATTTGAAAAGATATTTAAGAGCTTCAACATAAAATTAGCCCCTCAGAACAAACACAACATCCGCAACTTACTAAATCACCCTCTAAAAAATAGCACACCGAAAACTCAATTATCAGGCATTTAGTTGCCAGGATTGTGACAAGATATACATTGGTAAGACCAAAAGGAATCTAGGAACAAGAATGAAAGAACACTTCAGAAATATTAAATTCAAACAAATGGCCAAGTCAGCCGTAGCACATCACTTTTGGTCTGAGAATCACAACATGAAACAAGAAATAGAACTGATCAAACAGGCAAAAAAACCTCTGGAACTACAGATTTGGGAAAACATTTATTACGAAGAAACAGGACCTCATGATGAATTTTGAAATTCCGTAGATGACGTCATCAAACTTACCAGAACATTAGATGGAAGCACGACATCAAGCCAGATGCAGACACTGGATGCATCATCAGTCAACCAAAAGCACGACATGAAGCCAGATGCAGACACTGGATGCATCATCAGTCAACCAAAGAACTGATGATAGGGAAAAAGTTCCCAGAAACTAGTCTTCATAAAAAAACTTGTAAGTGGAGAAAAGTATATACAAGGTTGACTCATTTGCCTAATTTATTAAGATTAAAATTGTCAAGATAGTAAATAATAATAGAACGTACTGTTGTACCTACAGTTAACAAGAGTCATGGTGTAAAATTCTAATATCCGAATCCAAACAATTAAAACTACAAATACTCTTGTCACTATAATTCATTTATATTGTTAATCTTGAGACTTTAGTCTTGAGAGACTAGCTTTAGTCTTGAGAGACTAGATTTAATTTCAGATGGTAATTTATTGTAAAGCTTAATTTCTAGTATATGTTCATCCTTTTGAAAGATAGTTTTAACTACACTATCCCTATAGTAATTCATATTGGTTCTGGTGTTATGTTCATGTACCTGACTGTTTTTAACTGGATTACACTTGTCGACAACAAACATTTTAGCTGTATAAGGCTACAGAGAATAGATGGTATTATTTTTTTATTTATAAAAGTCTCCTTGTACAATTCACTTGCTTTTAGATTAATCAATATACTAAAACTTTTTTTTGGTAAATAAGCAATTTATCCATATGTATATTATGCTGAACTCCATATTTCAATTCCATAGATTAAATGCAGATAAATACATCTATAGTATATTCATTTTAAGATATTTGTATTGTATTTACTAAAATATCTCATATACAAATGCTTACCTTCAAAAGGTGAGGCATCTTCAGCTAACTGTTCAATAACATATGTCAACATGGTAGTACTAAAGGTATCATCCCTTCGTATACCAAGAGCTTTATGGAAGGCATCCACAGCTTCATCTGTATTGCCAATCAAGGCATGGATAAATCCCATTGCAGAATATGTTGACGGATTAAGTGGAGAGAGAACCAGGGCCTTAAAACATAATTATCATGTATAATTAAACAATGCAAACAATCTCTCCCTACCCCTACCCCCCAAAAAAGAAGATCCATTCCATGACTTCTACCTCTGACAAAGTTTCATTTTAAGAATTATCCTCTTAATTTTTTCCAGAATAATAGGTATATAGCAAAATAACATTTATCATGTCACTTAAATTATAACTAGTAATCAAATACACAGAATTTAACCATTCAATATTCAAGTTTACTTAGCTTATGATTTAATATCTCAATACCATGTTACCAAACATTTTTCTATCCATTTTCTAAATGTAAATGTGCTTTTATTTACCTGTCTATGATAATTCAGTGCTTCTTCATATTTCTGCAGTTTACGGCATGTATGCCCCAGATTGTTCAATAAAGGCTCCCATTTACAAGGTAACACAGGTTCTTTGATTCTTTGCAGACGAGCTAATGCTTCCTTAAACTGACGTTCTGCAGTATCATAGCTGCCATGAAAAAAATGTATTAGCAAAATCATAATTTTATTTGTTGCTGCTAGTAGTTAAATAAGTAGCTTTTTATATTGTAAATGTGAAATATCAGCAACTTTTTCAAAAGACAATATACGAGGGCAGTCTAGAACATAGCAGCTGTTTGTTGGTAGCCAAGAAGTTTTGGGGTTAGCGCAGCATGCGCAGTGCTCAATGCGCTTCTACCTATTCAAAGGAGAGCATCACACTGTCGCACGTTTGCTAGATATAACCTCAAAACATGAGTGCCACAATAGAAAATTCTGCCAAGATAAGATTTTTATAACATTTATTTTGGCAAAACATTAATCAGCAGCCAAAATTCATCGTGAATTGTATGCAGTATATGGTCCTATCATTATGAGTAAAGATTTTGTCCATCAATGAGTATTGACTTTTTAAAAATGGAAGAACAAACATTCATTAAGAGAACAGGAGTGGTAAGCCTACACTTGTCAAAGAAGACCTGGTGAACAAAGTGGATGGAAAAACTCGTGAGAACCATAGTTCATGATAATGGAACTTTTTGGTCACTTTCCCTGAAATTTATCAGTCTTTTGCACAAAATAGTGGCCAAACACCTAGGCTGTCGCAAGTGTTGCGCTCGTTGAGTAAAAAAACTGTTGACTGAGAACGACAAAACCAGAAGAATGAGTTCTGCTATAGACTTCCTTTCTCGGTATGACATTGAAGGAGAAGCATTTTTTGAACAGAATTGTTACTGGCGATAAGACTTGGGTGGCCTACATGAACATTCAGACAAAATGGCAGTCAATGCAGTGGGAACATACCACTTCTTCCAAGCACGCCAGAGAAAGCCTTTCAAACTTTGTCTGCAAAGAAAGTCATGGCTACAGTCTTTTAGGATGCCAAAGGCATCTTACGAGTTGATTTTATGGAATGTGGTATGACTGTCAAATCTGAAGCCTACTGTGAAAGTTTCAAAAGGCAATCCAAAACAAGCATCATGGTCTTCAGACATCTGGTGCTGCTTTTCTACTGTTCGGCCGCTCTATCTCCGGCTCTGACATTTCTTGAGAGGGGAAAGCAGGCTGTTGCCAGTTCTTTAGCGGGTATTTCAAGCAGAGGAATAATGCGTATTTTAAATATTTCAATACTTGCATATTTCACGAACCAGGAGCCATATTAGTATAATAGCGATAATAATAGGACTTACGAACATTAAAAATCGGAATTCACGCACGCAAAATATAAGCAAAGAAATTTTACCAGCGCAAGCAGCTAAAACCACGTGGCTCAAACAAATTAAACCTGGCAACACAGTGTTGGGTTCGTGAGTCACGCATAGCAGCAACAATGCTGATTGACGCTAGCAGACAGTTTTAACTTCCTGACCACGACACCGGATGTAGAGATTCCCAGTACTACCAACAGATGCTGTTAGTGTGTGTGAAAGGTGTGGACGAAACATTCGAATAGAGTGCTGTTGTAATAAATATCTTGCATGATAATGAAATTGTAAGTTGTATTTCAGTGTTTTAAAGCTAATATAGTCCTATATTTTCATTCTAAAGATAATTTTGAGGATATGTTTTCAATTGCTCATTACTGTATGTTGGTACTATTAACCTCCCCCCTCCACCTCTTGCAATCGCAAAACGTCAGAGCCGGAGATACGACGGCCGGAATATACATGACAATGTTTGACTGCACACAGCTCGAAGAACAAATGAACTTTAGGCCAGTTTCAAATGGGATGTTTTTCACAAACCCCCCCTACAGTCTGAACTTGGCTTCCAGTTATTTTCATGTGTTCCCATAATAATAAATAATAATAATAATAATAATAATAATAATAATAATAATAATAATAATAACAACAATAATAACAACAATAACAACAATAACAATAATAATAATAATAATAATAATAATAATAATAACAACAACAATAATAACAACAATAACAACAATAACAATAATAATAATAATAATAATAATAATAATAATAACAACAATAATAACAACAACAACAACAACAACAACAACAATAATAATAATAATAATAATAATAATAATAATAATAATAATAATAATAATAATAATAATAATAATAATAATAATAATAATAATAATAATAATAATAATAATAATAATAATAATAATAATAATAATAATAATAATAATAATAATAATTTGTTCACCATTCAGTAATTACAAATAATTACAATAGGCTTTGTCACAAGTAATAGCTACTTAAATCTAGTAAAAACACTATATATAACTATATTTCAGAAGCATAAAATAACCATGTTTTATATGTCTTCCTTACATTTGTCTATAAACTCTTGTAAGTTATAAAAGGGGTTCTCAGTAAACCATTTGTACAGTTTCTCCTTAAACATTTGAGTAGGTAATTTGTGTATTCTTACAGGAAGTACATTGAAGAGTTTCACACCACTTATTTTATAATACTGAGAGGTCTTCTGAAGCCTATGGAAGGGCATAACCAGTTTTTTCATGTTGCGTGTATTATATGTACGTATTTCATTTCTTATGTTATAGTTTTGTGTATTTTATTTAATATATACCAGCACATCATAAATATATAAATTAACTACTGTAGGAATTTTAGCTGCTATAAACAGTGGCTTACAATGCTCTAATTTCTTTGAATCTGTTAATATTCGAATAGCCTTCTTTTGGAGTTTTAGTACCTCCACTATTTTTGGACTACTACACCATAGTATTAAACGTATCTAAAAATACTTTGGAAAAATGAAAAATATGCCATGCGTACATATTCTTTTGATACAGCACTTTTTAAATTTGCTAATAAGAATATCACACGTGATAACTTATACAAGAAACAGTGGCTTGCACCTCAGCACTCTGCGAATGACGAGCTTCATCATGCCATGACAGGTTGGCTACATTCACAGGCAGCAGAGTTTTATGCAGAGGGTGTCTCAAAGACTGTTAAAAGGTGTGACAAGTATTTGAATTTGTTTGGAGAATATGTGGAAAAATAGAAAAAGTGTTTTAGCTTTCAGATATATTAATCAATTATATTTCAACTGGTTTAATTTTTGTTTCCAATCAGAGGTTAGTTTCTTGATCAGCCTCATATGATTTTGCATTTTGGATTTGTTTTAAATAATACAAAGAATAATATTTTTCTCTGAAACAAGATATTGGATTAAAGGAACATGGGAAAGCAAAGCAAATTATTTTTAAAATGCCCTTTTTTTTTACTGTTGTATTTCTCAAAAGCAAAAATATTGCTAAGAACAAAAGCATATTAATTTATTAGTTGCAATGGAATTATTTTACTCCAACGGGAAATGCAGTCATTACTGGTCATTACACGATCAGAAACACTCCAGTATTCCAAAGAATTTAAACCTTTTAACTTATCAGTCATGTCTCTCCAAAATTTGCTTAAATTCATGGATATTAGCATGATATAATCATACATCATTTTCATTCTAAAACTAAAATGGTGTTGCACCACAGTTTTACCGAAATTCTATTAACACATACATGTCAATTGAAATCGGTTTATTGACACTCGTCATTTACGAGTGAGGAGTGTCAATAAACTGACTACAGATAGTTTACAATTAATTTTGACGTCACTGTTACTAAATTCCTCCACATATAACATACATGTCAATTACATTTTGTTGTGCAACAACCCATGTGTACTTTACTAAAGCAAGAGTATGGCACATCAAGGATTTAGTTTGTGTTACACTGCAACATTTGTTTGAAGAACTTCAATTTGTCAAATATAAATTGGGACTATCTGCCCCAGCAGTCAGTGGTCATTATTCTAGCTTTCCATATCAAGTATTCTATGTTCAATTGACTACTACTTGGGATTCATTAGTTTAAAATAGGATTATATAACTCCATATATTTGGGCTATGAACAGGAAAGTAAATTTGTGAATGTTTCCATGTTTTTAAAAATCACACCATGTAAACTTTTTAATATTAATGAACATTGTATACGTTTACACCATCTCACTTTTATGTCTTACTTATTATTTATATCTTCTTTTATAAGAAAGATAATGTAAACATAGCCAATGTTCAATTAATAGTGTGATTTACCTTACTTTCATAACTTCCATATATTATTAAGCTTTTAATGCTGAAATTTGAGTGTTCATTTGACTTGCACTGTGATTTAGTAATATCATTTACCATTCACTATGAAGCGCTTTAAGTTTTTGGATGAAATGTAAACAAGTTACAAATGTCCTAATTTACTCCTAAAGTACAATTTGCTGACTAGATATGCTACAGGCATCTATATAAATAAAGCAATTAAGAAGAAAGAAAAAGGAAACAAAGTGTTACAAGACCTTAAGAAATATAACAGTTCCCAAACACAATCTATACACTTATGACCGATTTCACCAACAGATGTTAAGACTTAACACGAGTTTAGCAATAGTTAAAAAAAAAAAAATTGGATTTCACCAACAAGTGTTAGCGTAACACTCGTGTTAAATCTCTTGTTAAACTAACAAGCCAAATTTCTGATGTAAAGTCCTTAACAATTGTAAATAGTCAAGATGGTGAGCATGAACTCAGCTGTTGATGTCGATTTGCTATATTTAAGACCATCTAAATGGCATTCGCAATAGAGTAGGGCCTGTGAGGAGAAATGATTTTGAGGAGCTATCTGAAGAAAATTTTTTACAGAGGTAAAAACATGTCGAATCATGTTGCTATGAAGGTTACTGTGGAAGTACAAGAGAGGTTAGAACATGCATCAAAAGGAATATGGCGATCTCGCCTTTGCTTCAAGTATCAATAACCTTGCGATTTTATAATTCACTGAAATATGTGGATAATACACTGTCCACCTCCCGTCTTGAGACGTTCAAGTCATTTGCCCTTCTTCGCTCCTCGTTTTAAATTTACGTAATACTGAGTTAGAACATGCATCGAAAGGAATATGCCGATCTCGCCTTAGCTTCAAGTATTAATAACTTTGCGATTTCATAATTCAGTGAATTATGTGGATAACACATTGTCCACCTCCCGTTTTGAAACGTTCAAGTCACTTGCCCTTCTTCACGCCTCGTTTTAAATTTACGTAATACTGAGTTAGAACATGCATCGAAAGGAATATACCGATCTCGCCTTAGCTTCAAGTATTAATAACCTTGTGATTTTATAATTCACTGAAATATGTGGATAATACACTGTCCACCTGCCGTCTTGAAACGTTTAAGCCACTTGTCCTTCGCACCTCGTTTTAAATTTACGTAATACTGACAAGTTGTTTGGTGCTTGCAGTAGTGATACATGCATTTGAATTAAATTCATTTCCAATATTTTCCCCTTGACATCTTTCTCTTTTACATTCAACGCATCCGTCCTTTTATTTTCCACGATATCCTTACACTTTGTTACCAATTCAATTAACAATTCTTTCTCCATCGATGAGAAATTTGTCTCACAGCTTTATTTATGATTTTATTCATCCGCCATTTTTCAGCTTGTGCAGACGAAAATGAAAACAAAAGCACATCGCAGTACGTTCAGAAAATAATACGACTCATCTGATAGTTACAAGTTTCTTGGCGTTAACACAGATTTGTTAACATTTTCAAAAAACAGGTTGGTGAAATGCAAGAAATTTAACATTAGTGTTAGCGCTGTGACAATTGTTACGTTACATTTGTTAACGTCGATTTTAATATCTGTTGGTGAAATTGGGCACTAATCTTGCATGAAACCAGCTTGTAACTCATTCTTGTTAAAACAGTATCAGAGAAATGAAAATAAAAGAATTGTATGGAAGACTCCATATGCTAGGATGGCAAGAAAATCGATACAATTATAACAAAAATATATACTTTATGAGAGTCACCTAACTTTGAATCTAAATTGTTTTTAAACTTGAAGAAACATTTGAACTTCAGCCAACATTTCATAAAGTATTAACTATGCACTTCCTTATGTTTCTTTTAATGCTAAGCTCTCTCCATATAATAAAAGAAAACAGCACATTACTAAAGGTCTCTTAAAGGATATAATGGGTCGATATTGTAACTTTGTGGGTTCATAGAATTAAAAGGCCGAGTTGCAGAAATTAGAAATCTCCTTTATTTTCGTAGCAATACACTGTCCAATTCTCACGTAAGAACACTAAATCACATATACAGTCTTACAAGGTCGATCACAATAACAAACAACACAGCTGGCTATCTCTCATTTCACAACTATCACTGTCCTGCTAGCGTGTCACAATCCCTTTTATATCTCCACTCATGATTACCAGACTGTTCTGTCAATCACTAGAAGTTACTGGAAAACAAGGCATCTAGTTACATAATTCGAACATTCTATCACCTTCGAGAAACGTAACTTAATATATCTGGCGAGGCCTTTGCCTCAGTTATCTTGCCTGCCGGCACTATCTGTTTATGCAAGCTCGTTATCTCCGTGAAACCTATCCGTCTATTGTGTGCGAAGCCGCCTTATCGCGATCGGGTTCGCGACAATATGCAGACCTTTGCATATTGTGACTTTGTGGGTTCGTAGAATTAAAAGGTCGAGTTGCAGAAATTAAAAATCTCCTTTATTTCCATAGCAATACACTGTTCAATTCTCACGCAACAACATTACATCACATATAGACAGTCTTCCAAGGTTGATGGCAATAACAAACTGTGACAGCTGATTGCATTAGCTCTCGTTACAACAACACAGCTGGCTGTCTCTCATTTCACAACTGTCCTGCTGGCGTGTCACAATCCCTTATATATCACATTAATGATTAGCCAGACTGTTCTGTCAATCACTAGATGTTTCTGGAAAACAAGGCATCTAATGACGTAATCCGAATATTCTACCACCTTCGAGAAACGTAACTTAATCTATGCTGGCGAGTCCTTTACCTCAGTTATTGCTTGCCGGCGCTATCTGTTTACACTAAACCCGCTATCGTTAACTGCTTAGCAAGGCTCATTATTACCATGAAACTGTGTTCTTATTTGTGCCGAAACTTTTATGCCTGTTGCCGTGACAATATCAATCATTATCAGAAATGAGAATTCATAGAGGTAGCATATAAATTACACAAGAGAGGATCATACAAAGAACAGATCCTTAATAGTAAATATCACTACTTACTCATGGTTTTGATAGGCAATTACTCCCATTTCATGAATGACAAAAGGATCTTCTGGTGCAATGCTTTGTGCCTGAAGGAAAAATTTGTCTGCTAATTTCACATTGTTTGTAAGTCCACATTCCAAACCAATATACAGAAGTGGTAAATGGCACCTGCAAAATATAACAATTAACAATTGTTATAAATTGGGAAACAACTCTACACACTTTAGCATGTGTTTTAGCTCAACATTGGAAAGGTAGAACCAAACGGAAAACTTCAATGCCATAGCCGAGATTTGAACCACAGAATAACCATTAAGGTATTAAGGTATGTCATCTCATATGAATTTGAGATCATCTTTTGATTTTCCAGGGAAACTTGCAAGTCAGTTGGAGAATTTCATGTCATGCTAGAATGTTGTCATGGTAGCTTAGTGGTTAGAGCAGCCAGGCGAAGCCCAGAAGACTCGGTTCAAATCCTGGCTACAGCATTGAATTTTGTAGTCTGATTCTGCCTTTCGAACAACTACACTAGTCTTCCTCTAACTTAAATTAATAGATAAGCATATAAGAACATTAGAAGCAGAGTTGACAAACAAAAAATGCCAAGAAAAACAGCAGTAGACCTATTTAGGATGGAAACTGGCTCTGTGAAGATGTCATCCTGAATAAGCATCTCATCAAATGCAAAGGTCTTAAAAGTGACAACTTTCGACTTTATATTGGGAAGACAGGGGGAAAATGATGCAGATCAATTAATCCACAGTGCCACTGGTGAACAACATTCAATTAAAATGTTAATTTCACTAGGAATATTGTCTTAAAGGTCTACAAGGATTAATGGATGTTTTGAATAACTCCTGCTCTTCAAGTATTCCCAGGGAAAGCAGCAACCGAAAAGGTAATCTGGAAATCTTGGAAGCTGTATGTTGATTTGAACCACAGATCTCCTGGTCTCCATCCAGTTGCTCTTAACCACTGAGCTACCATGGCCAACATACCAGCATAACATTAAATTTTCCAACTGACTCATACTCATATTTTCCCTGGTAAACCACTAGAGGCTCTCATAAACAATGAGATACATACCTTTTGTGGCGACTTACTATGCTGTAAGTACATAAGTTCCAGGCTTCATAGCAAAACCACTATTAGGTTAATTTCATCAATTAATCCTTTAGATATTCTTCAAACTATTTGGAAACTGAAACATAATAATATTTATAAAATTGTTCCAATGCTACTCATAAAATATATTATTTACTAATTACATTTATACAAGGGGCGTCCAGAAAGTAAGTTCTGTTTCAATTTATCTCCACTTCAGCGCTGCGATCGCAGTTCCACACATACGCAGTAGACGCTCTGTATCAAGGAGAAGAAACATGCGCTATTGTGAGATCGCTGTCAGCCACGTACGCTTTGTTGTGCTTGTTTACAATGTTGGTGTTGATTGAAAATCCCGCTGCTTGTAAAATCAGATCTGTGATTCGTTTTCTGAATGCTAGGAAAGTGAAACCAATTGAAATTTATCGGAAAATTTGCGATGTCAAAAGGTGTTGTGTTTCTTCATGACAACGCATGATCACATACTGCAAATGGTACGAAAAACATCCTATAGGGATTTGGCTGGGACGTGTTTGACCACCCCCCATACAGCCCTAACCTTGCTCCTAGTGACTTTCATCGTTTTTGCATCTCAAATCTTTCCTTGGCGGTCAACATTTCAACAATGATGAAGAGCTGAAAGAAAATGTTTCCAACTGGTTGAAGACACAGGCGGCAAACTTTAAGAGTTGTAGAATTTTGTGCAGTAAATACTTTTTCTGTATCTGTACACAATTTACTTTTATTACCAAACAGAACTTACTTTCTGGACGTACCTCCTATTTTAAATTCACTGACAAGAATAAAACATGTATACTTTGAAACTTTAAAAACACTTTTATTTGATATAGATACAAACACCCTTCCTTTAGTAAGCCATGTTAACTTAAAATATATACTCTAAAAATTGAATAATTCAAACAAAGCAATTAATCATCTTCAAATTAGTTTCTCAAAGTGAAGCATAACAAAATTATTTCAAATTGGAGCACCAACATGAAGCTTTATAATACAAAATATTTTACACTGAACCAGTGTGCACTTCCAGAAAGTGTTGCAAATCCAGTGGTACAAACTAAAGTCAGGAATTAATGGAAATGGGAAAAAGCATCATTGTTTATATTAGCTGCCCTCAGGATTAAAAAAACAAAAAACAAATAAATAATGACAAAAAAAAAAATACAAGCTCCAGTGCATTAAAACTTCTATGCAAATACGAAATTTAACACAAAGCTAATCCATATACAAGCTGCTTGTTTGTTCTAGATGAATGACCTTAGCCAACAGTACAATTAGCTAGCCTACCCTTGAAAAACAGGCCAATAAATAGTTTATGATAAACTGTTCTGATTCCCTACAATAACAATACAGCTGACTGCGAAGTTTTATGTAACTGTGCTAATGCTATTGCCAGTGTTTTAACGAGAACTGCTTAGTTATAAACAACTTATAAGAATGCTGATAATGAAAATGATGGCAACTCAAAGGAAAGGTAAAAATGTCAGGAATAGAAGAAATACAAGAAAATTGAGTGCAAACACTAAACAGTTAGCAAAGTTGATAGAGTAATAAATGAGGCTGGCATCACTGGAAGCATAATACTTCGCTTTGCACTTACTATACTGCTTCAGCACAGAAACATGAGAGTAACATACACAACATTTGACTGCTGAGTCCCAGTCTGTCTCCCAGTGCTGCAATAAAGATGAGTAAATGACTCTCATCTAATCTCTCATTCAAAAATGACTCATCAAGAACTAGTGCACGACCTATAAATGCATACTCCACCATATTACTTTGACAAGAATGACTAAATCTTGAAGCCACTTATCATGTAGACCAAGGAGAGAATTTAAGAACAGACTTCTTCAAATTGCTGTTTATTTGTAAACAAATGTTTGCACTAATGTAAATATTTACAAGTAACAGTAAATAAAAGCTTTGTGTACCCTTTCATAAGCTGAGATGCTTTAAAATATGCTGCCATTGCTTGATCGTGCTCATTTTCAGCTGCAAAGGAATGTCCATAGGCTAGCCAGGCTGGAGAGAACAGTTTGTCTAATGTCGTTGCTTTACCTAAGTAACGTCGAGCAGGATCGCTCTTCCCTGAAACAATATAATTGTTTTTGAAAGTAATGAGTCCGTAATTCAAAAACAAACCACTTAAATTATCCTTACTTGACGTTTTGTTCCCATTGTCAGCAGTTATCCGACTGGTTGGATCCGTCGTTTCTTGAAGTGAGCTGGTTGTCTGTGGCAGCATCTGTTGTCTGTGAGATGAACTTCCAAAGAGAGTTTTCAGGCGGCAATTCGAAATTTGAAGTATACTGTTTGTTTTTTATAATTAGCAACTTTTCCCAAACATGAGTTTGGCTGCATTACTGGCTGATTTTAATAGTTTTATATTTGATACAATTTCATGATTAGTAGACCAGAAATGGTGAGCTATTGCTGATTTTTCTATTTGTTTGTATTTCATGCATCTCATATGTTTCTGTAATCTAATATGTAAACTTTTGGTTTTTCCTATGTAGAACTTATTGCAATTTGAGCAGTTGATTTTGTATATACCTGATTTCTTGTTTTCAGGTACTGGGTCTTTCAGGTTGTTGCATAATAAGTTTTTTAAACTGAATTTATTTATTGGGGCTAGGGTGATATTGTACTTCTTGAACATCTTGTTGAATTTATTATGCATTCTGGGATGATATGTGAATTTCCTGTACTGTGTCTTGGTTTTTGATTCTGTTAATTTTGTGGTATCCAATATGTGTTTCTGTTTCTTGAATTTCCAAATTGTCTTATCTATTAATTGTTTACTGTATCCATTAATGGCAGTTATGTTAATCATGTGGTTATATTCTTTGTTGTATTCATTCTTTTTCAATGCGATGTTGACTAGTCTATATGCTAAGCTGTCCAAAACTGCATGTTTGTGGGGTGTAGAGTTGTAGCTATCGTTCTTGATGTAATTATCTGTTTGTGTTGGCTTCCTGTAGATGCCAAAAGATATGTTAATTAATTCATGGATTATCTTCAAATCTAAGAAAGGTAAGTAGCCATCTTTTTCTATCTCTATTGTGAACTTTATTGCTCTATTCTGTATGTTCAATAGTTTTAAGGAATCTTGTATGAATTTGTGTGGAACAATGGCAAAAAAACTCTCTTTGGAAGTTCATCTCACAGACAACAGATGCCGCCACAGACAACCAGCTCACTTCAAGAAACCATGGATCCAACCAGTTGGATAACTGCTGACAATGGGGACAAAACGTTCTCCGAAACATGTCCAAGTAAGGATAATTTAAGTGGTTTGTTTTTAAATTACCAACTCATTACTTTCCAATGTTAAATACATCACTGTTTCTAACCTTTTGCTTCAGATAATATAATTGTTGTTTAAGAAATAATGAATAATTATAAGCTTTTAGTGCCCTTTCAAGAAAATATTTAATTAGTACACATTCTACTCTGCAATACAGACTGGAAGAAGTAGAATAAGGATGAGGTGGAGAAGATCATGATGAGATGATGACTGTGGTGGTTGCAGTGGTGATAAGGGAGCAGTTGATCTGAAAATCTGATGAAAATGGCTCACAATTGCCCTTAAATTCTTGGGAAAATATCTAAATGAAAAATTAAAACATCAAGTAATGAGAATTTTGCACCTAAAATTCTTCCAAACCTTTTTTATTTAATCTGAATCCTGTATTACAGTTTTTGTAGATTAAATATTATTTCATCTTTTAAGAAAGTTTAATTCTTGGGTTATTTTTTATTTTGAGAAATATTTAGCTATTAAATGGCCAGAAAACTAGTAATTAGTATACAATATTCAAATATAAGAATGTTAAGCCTTATATGTTCTTATAAAAATCTAAAATGCAGAGAAAGCCTCTGTCTTTGTTTATTTCAATATACAAGGGGCACTATTTATATTTTGAGCCTTGGCAACCCTGAATGTTGTACATGCCGTGTGACATTTCCAATGGAAAGTTTGACATTGCTGACCATAATCTACTTCAGACATTTTATCAATAGAGTGCCATTTGTTTTTTTTTACTTTAACTTTAAAATAGAGGATAGATAACTGATGAAAATTAATCATTTCTTCACACTAGGCATATATAGGCTAAGGTTTTTGATAGATAGAGTCAACATGAAAAATTCAATGCCATGGCCGGGATTTGAGCCACGGATCTCCTGGTTTCTGTCCAGTCGCTCTAACCTATTCAGCTACCATGGCCAATGTGCCATCCTGATGTTAAATTCTCCAGTTGTTGTCACTAAATTTGTTCTGTGGGGCCAACACTGTGGTGTACAACACCTTTTGAAATCACATAATACAAAGGAGATACCCACAGGCAGAAAATCAGGAGTGTACCGGATAAATTGCAAGGACTGTGACAAATTCTACATTGGAAAAACAAAAAGGAACGTGAACATTAGGCTTAAAGAGCACTTTAGGAACATAAGGAATAAAGAAATAGATAAATCGGCGGTAGCGTACCATTTTTGGAAGGAAAATCATGACATAGAACGAGAAATTCACTTACTAAAAAGTGTCCAAGGTCCAGCTGCATTAACCACGTGGGAAAAAATCTTTATAAAGAAATATGAAAGTAAATTGTTTAATTTCGATACTACCTTTGAAGACAACCCCAATTTCAAGTTCATCAAGATACCGACAGAGACGCACCTATCACCTCCGAGGAGTTCACTGAACTGGCATCCATTAGTCGACAACAGCTGATGATGTTAGGAAGTCCTAACGAAACGCGTTCTAGGTAAATACTAGCAATAAATGGAGCATTGAGTATTAGTTTCGACTCAAAATTGTATTAATTTTGTGCTTCATTGTATCATAGTCCTTAAACAACAGAATTACCTGATTATTTAGCTGTGAAAAAGGTTTGCTCTTGTTGGATTCCAGATTATATGATGCAATCTCAAAAAGATGCTTGTGTCGATTGATGGACAAAAATGCTCAAGAAATGCAATAGAGGTGCCTCAAAAGACGTATATAAGATTGAAACAGGTGACGAATCATGGATATATGCGTATGGGCCAGGATGTAAACAGCAATCAGATTGTATGGGTGTTTCAAGATGAAGCAAATCAAGCAGACGTTATATACAAATATAATAATTTGTAACTTAAAACTTCACTTATCTTATAAGAAATGATGAAACTTTTCTTATAAATTGTTTGGGATCGTGATTTCATGGAAATTCTTCCACATCGTCAGCTGGAACCACAAACAAAACTGTCATCATTACAAATGCTATATGTTAATATGTTCTTGTTAGTACTACCACAATCTGAAAATAAAACAAATAGTGTCATCATTTCTTTTAAGACAAATGAAGTTTTAAGTTTCAAATTATATTTGTATACATTTGTTTGCTTTACTGTTAATAGTTTCGTATTTTACGTATTCAAACAGACGTTGTTTGCACTTGAAGCATTTCAAAACAAATAGTCACCTGCTTTTTCAGCAAAACTGGCCATGTGGCAACAGAGCCTTTAGAGGAATGTATTTGAAGGCTCAAAAAATCGAATTGGTGGGTCATCCGCCATACAGTCCTAATATGCTACCCAATGACTTCTTTTTGTACCCAAATATAGAGAATAAATTGCATGGATAGCAATTTTCGTCAGCAGAAGCCATTGATGTCTTCAAAAACTATGTTTTGGGGGTGTCTCAAGAATACTGGAATAAATGCTTTGACGAATGATTCAAATGGATGCAAATGTGTTTTGACCATAAAAGAGAATATTCTGAAAAAGAATATAGCAGTTTTCAATCAGAAATACTTTGTTTTAATAATTAGGTTCAAAATATAAATAGGGCTCCTCATAGTACAGTTGAAATATTTCCTTATTTAATCTTGAAGTTTTTTATGTTTATGGTTTAAATTATGAATAAGTTTTTGAACTGCCTGAATAACAAAGGGAACAATTTGAGAGCAAGAGCACTGATTTAAGTTCATTATTTGGTTTGATTTTATTTAATTTAATGTATTTTCTGTATTATATATCTTATATGTTACATTCATTTACATGCACTTGTTAAACTTTGATTAAAAAGGTGCAATATCACACAAATTGTCAACTATTAAGCACAAACATCTGGCTAGATAAAGACAGATATAGTTTTCTCGGTCTGGGTGTCTTAGTTAATTAAGTGTTGCCCTACTGGTCCTAAAGGTTGTGAATTCAAATCTGGCCCATAATGATGGTTTTTAAGTGTGCTAAAATAAAAAATCCCATGTCAATAAATTTAGAGGCATGTGAAAGAACTGTGAAGTGAAATTCCAGCACACTGGTGGTGCTGATATGTTCCTGGCAATTGACAACTTTGTTATGAGTTGTAAGTCGCCATCAGGCAGCTTTCTCATGTCTATATGAGAACTCCAAGTGGATTACCGGGAAAAATGTGAGTCAGTTAGAGAATTTATTGTTGTGCTGCCATGGTAGCTCAATGGTTAAGAGCAACCGAAGGATGACTGGGAGATCTGCACTTCAAATCCTGGCTATGGCATTGAATTTTTCAGTCCAACTCTGCTTTTCCAAACCACTAGCGTACACACGGCTTGTGTGAAAGAATAATTGAGGCACTTAGAACCATAACGGCCTAAGCACAACATTGTTGATATTGAGATTTTAGCATATGTGCATGCTCTATTTGCCGTCTTTGTGGAACCAACCCAAACTTCAAGTTCTACCAACATTCAATTGTCGACATTAGCTGAGGATGTTAGGAAGGTCCTAACATTCCAAACTTCAAGTTTATCAAGATACCAACAGAGACCCCCTATCGCTTCCAAGGAGTTCACCAAATCAACATTCCATAGTCAACATTAGCTAAGGATGTTAGAAAGGTCGTAACGAAATGCGTTCTAGATAAACACTAGCAATATGTGGAGCATTGAGTACTAGTTCGATTCAAAACTATATTAATTTCCATTAATTGACCTAAATACTTAATTTTGTACCTTTGTGTATACATTTGGCCTAAGCCACCTTACATAACATGAAACAGACTTTGGAAATTATGCAAATTAATTTCAGGACATTTGAGAAAAAAGCTGGGGCAATGCATATCACATCTAAGGAGAAATATGCAAACTAATTTCAGGACATTTGAGAAAAAAGCTGGGGCAATGCATATAACATCTAAGGAGAAATATGCAAACTAATTTCAGGACATTTGAGAAAAAAGCTGGGGCAATGCATATCACATCTAAGGAAAAAATAAAAGATTACACTTAGGTACTAATTAACTCCAAATAAACTACTGTTTAATAATCCTATGAGTAAGGACTTTCCATAGGGGAGGGGATCGGTCCCCTTCAGCTGCTGTGGTGCGGGCGCTGCGGACCCCTAGCACTCGTGGTACCTCTGACGTTACTAGAGGAACCTCAGGCCGAACATTTGAGCCCCTCCCTGGTGGGAGTTATTTGGATTGGGTTGGACTCGAGGGGGCAGCGGTTCCCAATACCCGTGGGAGATTGGGTACGTCTCCGGACGGGATTGAGGGAAGCCATCATATTCCTGCGTACTAGCCAGCATAGCTAGTAGAAGGTGTGCTAGATCACCAGGCGGCCCCACCGAGGTCATATCAGTAGCCTTCCCATTTTGGAGTTGGAGCACGTAAGTGGCATATCCACTTCCATCCCATCTTGAGTCCACAGGACTTGTTAGTCTCTAGGTCTTGCCCTATGGAAAGCCCCACGGAGGTGCAAGGCGCCCTTTTGGGTCAGCTAGGTAACTCCCTGGTCATTAGAGGAGGGGGTCAGTCTTCACTCTGTGAGGATCTGCCCTGGTGGATACTCTCGAGTTTATATATGAGTAAGGACTATGATGTAATGAAGCACAAAATTAAATTAATTTTGAGTACTAGTTCAACTCAAAAAAAAAAAATGCAGGCATCTTGACGATTAGTACACTGTGCTGTTTGTTGTAACATCATAGGAAACAGACAGTAGTGTTTTTATCTTCTCAAATTTTAAATGTTTTAGAACTTTAAATATTATCTGCAATACATTAAATGCATACATTAAGTTTAATATAGCTCTGCATTACAAACTAGGTCACCAAGGATTTCAATGAATGATAAAACATATTTATAACAGTTAATTATTTATCCATTAGCAATTATTTTATTATATAGTTCAGATGGTAGGTCACTCCCACCATCTGCAACTACATATTTCCCAAATTCATTTAACAACTATTCAAAAGTTTTTTATTGATGTCATTTTCAGAATTTTTAGCTATGATATCATACATTTATGATATCTGAAAGAATCTACAATTTTGAACGCAACATAAAAAACAATGGTGGAAGAGTTATATTGAATAAGGTGACATAAAAATAGTTGCACTTACCTATTACATAATAGTAACAACCAACGGCATACCATGATATTGCCATTTCAGGGTATAAATCAACTAACCGATGTGCCAAGTAAAAAAGCTCTGAAACAAACAAAGGACCAGAGTACAATGCTGTCACAAATTACACTTTATTCTTTATGACATTTATGATTCATTATACTAAGCATCTGATGTGTCATACAAGGACTATTTCTACCCATCACAGCTTCACTTATGCTTTTGGCTACTGCAGCATTCATAAGAAAAATGGTTCTTCTATTCACGTTCATTATATACAAAGAATTTATGGATAGAAAAGATCTCAAATAATATTGACTTGGTTGCCTGTATTATATCATACATTGCAAGTCAGTTTAGTGGCTAATGAACCCATGCAGGGAAAATGAGTGATCATCTAAGATGCTGCAGCTGGTTCAACATTAGAAAACTTACAATATACAGAGTCATCAGATTAAGTGGCCATGCTCTTATCAGCACCTGATCTTGCGGGAACTTCAGACTCACTCCACATTTGACAAACAAGGGCTAATGTGCTTTGCTGATTTTCAGTCATGTTAGGCCAATCATGGTAAAATTTATTACAAAACAGAGTTTTTATTTATTACAACTTTATAAATACAAACCTTTATCTCTTTGTGTCTTGCATTTTTACTTTGTAGGAAAGAAATAAACAACATACCCCAAGAATTGCAACATATTTATATAATCTGTTAAGACGCTGTATTGCCTGTTTACAAACACAAGGAGAATGTTTCCATTTTCTTTGAATAGGTAAGCAAAACAAGGGACATTGAATATTGTAATTTGTGAAATAATAATGGTTCTAGATGACCCTGTACATTCATCCTATTTATTTCCTGCATAAGATGGTACATGTGACGAAAAGTGTTGTGAGGAAGGCAGCACATGACTGCATCCCCAGTGCCATTAAAAGCACGACAAGGTAACCTGATTGCACTGTAAAACAATGAATGGTTCGAAAATGGCTGATGCTACGAAAAGTTATTTGATATAAATTGTGTATTTCAATGAGCTCAAAATTAAGCTCACCAGACAAAAAATTGATCACTCCTGGTCAACTTAACATTAATAACCACCTCTGGACCTGATAACTGCCTGGATTCAGTTGGGGAGTGAGTCCACACCACTCACATATGAGTTACTCATGCAAATCCACCAAATTGTGAGAATGCTGATTTTGGCGTTTCACCTGCTGTTCCAATATATCCCACATATTTCCAATTGGGTTCAAGTTGGGCGAGTTTGCAGGCCAATCGAAATGTAATAAGGTGCATGTGTGTTCCTCAAACCAGTCCAACACTCTTCTCGCCCAATGAACTCTGCAGTTGTCATCTTGAAATACAGGGGAGGCAACAGCACAATCATCATGAAGATATTCCCTAAATGGCAACACCTGCTCATTCAGAATGTTCAAATAAACATGTTGGTTCATCCTGCTAGTCACCTGATGCAGTAGGCCCAATCCATAGTAAGAAAAATATCCCCAAAACATTACTGACCCACCTCTGGCTTGAACCTACTCTGTACACAATCTGGATGAAATGTTTCATGTGGCTGCGGTGCACCCAACAACATGTGTCATTTGAATAGAAGCAAAAACATGATTCAATGGACCACATGACATTCCGCCAGTCACCTATTGTCCACATTTGGTGATTTTTAGCCCTCTGAAGTTGCACAGCTTCATGTCTCTTTGTGGGCAGTGGCCTCCTTCGAGGTGTCCAACCCCAAATGTTCATGGAATGTTGTTGCTGCAACAATGTCCTCTTGCTAACAGGTCAGGATGGACCTACATTTATGAACCAAACACGATTGCCCCTTTTGCCACTATGCCAAATCTTTACATTTCCCCATATTGCGTTACACTGAATACTTGACACACCTCACATAGCTTGCTGTGACTTTCTGATCATGTAGTAACAGTGGGCTAGCAGCTAACCACATGACATGCCAACAGCACCATCTGTCAAGTCCTAAAGATTCATCGCTGATTTCTACAGGGTGGTGACAAATTATGAAGTTAACTCACAGGACAAAAAATTAAAGTTTTTTATTATCTCCCAGAACTCCTACATTTTACAAAATGATGCATAACTTGTCTCTGGTCCCTCTCAGTCATATCCTTTTCCGACAATTCCAGCATTGTGTTTTGTGGCCACATAGGTATGATAAGTGAAGTGTCCGGATTTGTTGGTGTGTTGAAGCGAATAGTCCAACGGGTCTACACGCAGTGGTGTGTCGGAATTGTCGGAAAAGGATCACAACTGAGAGGGACCAGAGACAAGTTTCATGGCTAGTAAATGCAAATCACTTTCAAACCCGAAAGGAATTGCTCCAGTTCGTGAATGCAGTTCATATCTATATAAGTCCTTACCAAAATGAGGTGTCAGAGGGGCATACACAATTCAAACTTCTTGTCTAATGAAATCTGTCTTACAATGTATTAGAACAAGTAGATTGCAATATAACCACCAGAAATAAAAAATGTTCATACGCACATAAACAGGGTCCAGATTTTGAATAATAAGTCATCTTTTTTCCTTATGTAGCAAGCAAAAGTTGATAATGTCTTCAAGCGGGGATGCAAAAAGAGTTGAAAGAAAATTTGTGGTATGTGAAGTACAGTGTGTCTCAGTCGACTCATTGCATAATTTATAATTATTACATTACTTCATAGTGTTAATTTGAATTTGTCTTTTAAAATTATGCTAACTGAACTTTATTATTTTCATTCATAATATTAACAATTTTAAATTTTGATGTTACATTTTTCCTTGCTCCAATTAATATTCCACTAGCAATTTGACTACTTTCTGGAAGAAGATAAATTGTATATTTTCATTTTGTAAATTTCTTTTTCTTCCGTGATAATAAAGGCATGAACGTTTTCCTCTTGCAGTAAATTGTGGAGTTCTGCTTTCTTATCTTATCTGCTTTCTTATCTTCTATGGCATTCCACTGTAGTATGTTGAAATCCCCAAATACAGTCCCAATTGGAGATCTGAATAGGGACTATTACTCTGACTGTTTCTTATAAGGAGATATAAAGATTAATTATAGAACAGGTTTCAACTTTTTCTTATGGACACCTCTTCTTTAAAAGTAGGTAGTTGAATCATTCCTTTCCAACCCTCCCATTGTGGAGGGAATGCCTGTCGTTGGTCTATGGATCCATCAGAACAGAGACTAGTCAGCTGTCAACCACTGATAGGAGCAAATGTTCCCAAAATAAGTTCTGATTTGACAAAGGTAAGTGAGGTAGTGTAAACATATAGTATAGCATATTTATACCAGTATAGCATATTTCAACTGTGCTCCAGTTGTATCTGCCGATGTGGAAAGAACTTTCTCACAGTACAAAACTGGCTTTCTGACAACAGGCAATCCCTAATTTTCAAGAATCCATGTGACTGCTTGTTACTACAATAACTCGGAATAAGGTAAGACCTTTTCTTATTCTTTCAACATAAAAATTTGTGAGTTTAAATTAATATTAATGTTTATTTTTAGTTCCAATGTTAAAGAAGAATTGTGTTATACCTGCAAGCTCTAAAATGAAGACAAAGAATCGAGATTTAACTGTATTGGAACACCACAGTGAAGCGAAAATTATTAATTTTTAGATGAGTCGTATTTATTACACATCTGCTTCACTTTCGTACCTATTTTGAGGACATGTTTCGCAAATCATCGTTTGCATCTTCGGCTCTTATGCAACTAAAGCTTGATCCAGTGGTGTGGGTAATTCTGCGGTTGCTGCTGCCATCTGTTGATTTAGTGATGAACTTAACCCTTCCCGAGCGGAAACCCATATATGGGTGACGCGTCCAGTCGCCCACAAGCGGAAACCCATATATGGGTGCGCAGCTATAGAGCTATTGTAGTCGGCTATTTACGTTCATATAATTAAGATATAGTGCCAGCAGATGGCAGGAAATGAGCTTTGAAACATTGGTGGTCGGTAAATCCCCGAAATTGCTTTGTCAGGAATTCCTTTCGTTGTTCTCAGCAGTGAAGCAATAAACAGTGCGGTGTTTGGTACTAGTAAGCCTCATTTTGTTTCGTTTTTTGGCATAATGGCAGTAAACAAAGGGTTGACGGACAAGGAAATTGAAGCTTTGTTAAACCAGAGTGATAGTGAGTTGTCAGATTTTGTGTTCAGTGACAATGAGAGCGAAATATGTGAGAATTCATGTGTAAGTGTGAGTGAGTGCGAGAGTGACTTAAGTGATACTGCAGACAACAGTACTCCTAGCTGGATAGAGGTGAGTAATTTTGACCCTGGCCCTACATCTGTTATACCAGTGCACAATATTCAACAGGGACCGATTCTTCCTTCTCACTTTGATGAGAATACTCCTCCCATAGACTTTTTCAGACTATTTTTTGATGACGAAATTCTGAAAATAATTACGGATGGAACCTGCATTCAAGGAAACACAAAAAAACAACTGGCGACACCTCCAACAAAGAAAGCCAGGATTGCATCCTGGAATCCTCCAACAATTATTGACATAAAAGCACTAATTGGGGTGATTATTAACATGGGGCTTCACCCTACCTCTGACGTCACAGACTATTTTTCTACAAGCTGGGTAGATAAATTTCCATTTTTCAGCGATGTATTTTCTCGCGACGAATTTCTCCTTTTGTTTTGGAATCTTCATTTTGTGCATGCTGAGGGAAACAGAAAATTAACTAAGGAAGAATTTATTCAAAATTTAATGGAAAAACTACGGCAAAAATGCAGTTTATTCTATTCCCCAGGTCCATTTGTATCAGTCAACGAGAGCACCATCAGTTTCAAGGGCAGAGTAAAATTCAAAGTGTATAATCCAAATAAACCAACAAAATTTGGGATCAAAGTTTTCAGTTTATCTGATGCTTCCAATGGGTATCTATACAATTTCAAACCCTACATGGGCAAAACTTAATCAAATTCTAATCTCCTGAAAACTACCCTTGTTGTAAAAGACCTGTGCTCTTCCCTCCTAAAGGATCATGTAGACCCACCTAAAGGTTTCCATGTGTATACAGACAGGTACTATACATCACCTGAATTGGCTGATGAATTGTGGAAAATGAATATGGTGACTACTGGGACAGTTATGGGCAACAGAAAAAATATGCCACACCAACTAAAGTCAGGAAACGTAAAGAAAATGAAGAGGGGTGAGATAAAAAGCTTCCGCAATCAGCAAAAGCTTGCTCTGTGCTGGAAAGACAAAAGAACTGTAACAGTTCTCAGTACCAGTCACAAGGGCGATAAAAACAAAATGACAGAGGTGCCTTCAAAATTTCCAAACCAGGCAGCAACATTGAAACCAAACATTATTTTGGACTACACTCGACACATGGGTGGTGTCGATAGAACTGATAATTATATTGCGCAGTATCAGTTCTGCAGGAGAACACGCAAGTGGTATAGAAAAATGTTTTTCTGGTTGCTGGAAGTTTGCATTGTAAATTCGTACCTGTTATATACAATGCATATGACAAGCAAATGTAAACCGATCCTGTCACATAGAAAATTTCGCAAGCATCTTGTCAGATCTCTGGTGGCGGAGCAAATGGGTGCGCGGCAAAACAATGCTACGTCAAGTAAGGGTCGTATTTCACAGGGCCCAACTTTGGAAAGGCTAAATGGATTTCCACATTTCATGGGGAGAAGAGAACAAGGAAGTTGGGCAAATCCTTGTGTGGTATGTAAGGCCCAAAAACAAATAAAGAAAACAATATATTTTTGTGAAACCTGCGTCTCCAAGCCTCCCCTGCATCCAGATGTGTGTTTCAAAATATATCACACAAAAGAACAATATTAGGGAAAGATTTTCACACCCCTGAACATTATATGATATTTGTTATTCCCTTGCTCCCCTGTGTGAATAATCCTGAGATAAAATCATCAGTCTAAAACCGTAGATACCCTGCTCCAGCTAGGTGTAACCTCACATTTCTATCAAAGTTATGAATTATTATCTATTATTACCACCGGTTTTACAAAACATATGTTACATATACTTATATGACAGTATTTAGTTCCTGAACTGTTCCTAGTTTATGTGTGAACACGTGTGTATGTGTGTGTTAGAACTACAAGATGTGATGCAATATCCAAAAATGGCACTTATGCCGATTTTGCAGGAACATTTTTACGCAGTTTAACAAATCTTCACTCCTGTCGAACAACAGTGGTGGAATTCAACAAAAAAACAAGGTACAGCACGTTTTTAATACATTCAAGCATGAAATTATACTTTTATTTGTATTTTGAAGGGTTACATATTTTTATAAAATTACCTTCCGCTCAGAGCCGTAAAACATGTCCGCTCAGGAAGGGTTAAACATGGGATTCTCTTCTGGTGGGATTTCAAAGTTCATTAGTTGGTTTTTATGTTTTTCTATGTATATCTTCTCCCATATGACGAGTTCACTATGTTTTTGTACGTATTTTAGTAATTCTGTGCTATCTTCAATTTCATGATTTTCACACCAGAAATGAGCTGCTATTGCGGACTTATCAATATTTTTGTATCTTAAGTGCCTGAAGTGTTCTTTCTTTCTAGTGCCTATGTTTCTTTTTGTCCTCCCTATGTAAATTTTTTCACAGTCTTTGCACTTAATCTTGTAAATGCCTGACTTTTCCTCTGGTTTTATCTTATCAGTATTATTACTGTGAAGTAGGTTTTTAAATATAAAAAATATTCAAGAAATACAATATAACATTGGCACCAAAAACAATTACAATATTAAAAACCTACTTCACAGTAATAATACTGATAAGATAAAACCAGAGGAAAAGTCAGGCATTTACAAGATTAAGTGTAAAGACTGTGAAAAAATGTACATAGGGAGGACAAAAAGAAACATAGGCACTAGAAAGAAAGAACACTTCAGGCACTTAAGATACAAAAATATTGATAATTCCGCAATAGCAGCTCATTTCTGGTCTGAAAATCATGAAATTGAAGAGAGCACAGAATTACTAAAATACGTACAAAAACATAGTGAACTCGTCATATGGGAGACGATATACATAGAAAAACACAAAAACCAACTAATGAACTTTGAAATCCTGCCAGAAGAGAATCCCACGTTTAAGTTCATCACTAAATCAACAGATGGCAGCAGCAACCCCAGAATTACCCACACCACTGGATCAAGCTTTAGTCGCATAAGAGCCGTAGATGCAAACGATGATTTGCGAAACATGTCCTCAAAATAGGTACGAAAGTGAAGCAGATGTGTAATAAATACGACTCATCTAAAAATTAATAAGAAGATAAAGAAGTTTAAGTAATTTTTAGATCATTTTTATTGACTTTTTAAATAATTTATATGATCATTTTCAATCATCAAAATCTAGACCCTATACATAAGCTGTAAAATTACATGAAACATTAAGCTAATACAGATAAAATGCCTATAGCATGTCCATACAGCATTCTTTAATTTTATATCAGCTGTATAACAAATGATATTATCCATAGTTAATTGCAAAATAATGTTTCATTTAAATTAACATCATCTGTAATTTGTGTACACAATCATTCCATCCATAACAGTAAAGAGTTTGTTCATAAATTCAATATAGTGCATTTTCAGTTTATGTATTTAAGTATAACTAATATGGAACGTACTTTCAAATTATCAACGTTTTTAACAACTATGTATGCTATGCTAATTCATACTTACTATTGACTTTTTTCACTTCAACAAGGCAGCTAATGTGAACTGGCAGGCAGCCACTATGGTATGGATCCTTTTTGAGTACACTGAAAATTAAAATTACGAATGAATAACAAGCTACTCTGCTGTTTATTTATTATTTTAATACTTTATTTTCCTCTGATGACAGCTTGAGTATTACATGATTCTGGAGCTTTGAAAGGCCCCAAGATATATTCTATATTCCTTTCAACTTACTACTTTTACTGTCTTCTTATAAAGGTTGCATCTTATTTAGAATGAACACAACATTCGTTACATATTTACGGTTACTGACTTCTATCTCCTAACTTTCCTTTCTAGTTATCCAGATAAAGGTGAAATATTGCATTCATCACAATATTGAGTCTACAATGGAGAAACAATATGTGGCAATTAAATAACAAGACTGGCGTCAGAAATATGGATTTTTGCAAGCAATGTTAAAAGTAACTTTTATCACCTTCAACATACTCCACTCCCCTATCAATACACTGCTGCATACTTGTCTTACAAACACCTCCTTTAACATATGAATACATTCCATTGCCAACCTTTTTAATATCACAAGGAATTTGAGGTTAAACATCCTCTACACCCAAGGCTCAGAGACAAACTAAAGCAGACAGTGACATGAAACTAAAGGTGGTTGGTCTTGAAAGTTCAAAGTTTAACTGCATTCCACTACCAACCTTCCACCATGCAGCAGCATGATAGACGTGCAATCTCGTTATTTAATTGCCACACCTCGTATGTGTCTGAGGACCAATGAACTCAAAAAACCTTTTTTAGAAAATATGTGATTATGGAGTATGTATGTTTTGTGGTTTTAATAGTTTATTTCCTCCTGCATTAAATTATATTTAAAACAATGTTCTACAACACTTGGGTTATCTTAACTCAATACTGAAAAGTTGGCAAATTACTTTATCAAGCCATATTTTAAAGATGCAGGGAACACTTTCAAGAAGCTCCCTCCTGTCAAAACTACTCTTTACTTAAAAAACTGTCTGTTAATTTTTGTTTTCTCAAAACTGTGCCTTATTAGCTTTAATTAAAACAGTTTCTGATTCTGGCATAAAAGCAAAATGTAGACAATTTTCTGCAAAAGTCAGGCACCTCTTCATTCTTTGGTTCTTATACAAACCATAACCACAATAACCAACATTTAAAACATCCCTGTTTAGAAAGAGTCAAACTGAAAAATTCAATGCCACGGCATACCTTCTTATTTCTGTTGCATTTATGCAAATTCGTTTTTGCCAAAAGGTGTAAGAGCATACAGAAATATTTGGAAAAGAACAAAAAATTGGAAATAGACAATAAAACGAGGAAAGGAACACTAAATTATAAGTAAACTAAACAAGAAAGTATAATTAAAATTAAACAATGGACAGAGACCCGCTGTACTTCACATACTACAAATTTTCTTTTGAAGCATTTTGCCTCCACTTAAAGGCATTACCAAGAAATTGTTGACTGGCTAGAACTAGGGTGTTCAAAAAGAAACATCTCCTTAAAATGCACGGTTACATATTCCTGCTATCTGAATTTTCCGATTGTCATAATTATCTAATTTTTGAGTTTGATTTATGAGTCACTATGTTTACACTCAACTTCACTTACTATTTTAGTTAATTGATGGAAATTAATCATTTCTCCACACTAGCCGTACATAGGCTAGGATTTTTGATGGATAGTCAACATGAAAAATTCAATGCCATGGCCGGGATTTGAACCAAGGATCTCCTGGTTTCCGTCCAGTCGCTCTTAACCTTTGAGCTACCATGGCCAACGTGCCGTCCAGACATTAAATTCTCCACTTGACTCATATATTTCCCCGGTAGACCACTAGGGGCTCTCGCATCCGAGATACACCATTTGTGGCGACTTACTATTGTAAGTACTTGAGTCCCAAGCTTCATCATTTAACTTTTATTATTTTAGTTAATTGATGGAAATTAATCATTTCTCCACACTAGCTGTACATAGGCTAAATTTTTTATGGATAGAGTCAACATGAAAAATTCAATGCCATGGCCGGGATTTGAACCAATTAAGGTTCAATTAACCAATTAATTAACTGGGGAAATATATGAGTCAAATGGAGAATTTAATGTCAGGACGGCACATTGGCCATGGTAGCTCAAAGGTTAAGAGAGACTGGATGGAAACCAGGAGATCCGTGGTTCAAATCCTGGCCATGGCATGGAATTTTTCATGTTGATTCACTTACTATGTTGTATAACTGAAACGTTTTCAAGATCATTTGATCTCATCCTCAGCTGTTTTATACTTATCTCAAATGGAAATTTGTTTGCCTTTTTTATCTTTTGGCTGTACAAAGAGAATTAATATGGCAATAAGCTCTTTAAATATTTAAATATCACATAAAACCTAAAGTAGCAGCTGATCATGGTTCTCCAGACGGGACATCTGGAAGCAATCAAATGAGGCTAAGTAAAATATTTTTTTCCGGTGGAATGTCAAAATTCATTAAATGTATAGAAACATAATAATTTGTAACTTAAAACTTCACTTATCTTATAAGAAATGATGATAATTCTTATAATTCTCCGGGATCACGATTTCATGTAATCTTATGCACATCTTCAGCCGGAAACAAAGCTGTTGCTATCGTTACGAACACTAGATGTCGATATGTTCTTGTTAGTATTACTAAAATCTGAAAATAAAACACATTTAAAAACAGAATCAACTGCCAGTACTTCAAAATTCATTACGCGATGTTTGTTTTTTAAAATAAATATCTTTTCCCAAACCATTAAAATCTATCGGACCATTTAATTGTTTTAATAATTTAACTTTGTAACGGGATTATATTTTCGTTCATCTTCAACTAATAAGAATCACGCCAACTTCTTTGTAATATCCAAGTCAAGTTTTAATCTAATAAGAGTCATGAGATCTTTCTAAGGTGTGGACGCGGATTTTTGGTGAAAATAAAATTTAGATGAGTCCAATTTTGTTATATATTATTTAATTATATAATATAAACTACGATTCACTCTTTTATATTATAAATATTGAATAACACTTTTCGAATCTTATTAATTTTTCTTTAGAATTACAATCATCGTTACCTCTTTCCTCCTTCTCCAGCAAGACACAAGATTCTAACACTTTTCTAGATTATTGATTTTCTTGTCCCCATAGTGATTCCCACTTTATTTTGTGATTGGCCGATTCACTGACACGTCATCACACCACGTGATACCACTACTACTTCGGCCAATCACACAACTACATACATTTTTATATATTTATTATTCCTTCGAACATTACTAAAAAATACTGTTACAAATGCCCTTCTTCGAAATATATGGAAAATAACCAAATAAAGGAATTAACAATTAACAATCTGTTTCCATATATTTCGAAGAACAGCCCCAATTAACAATTTTGTTTACACCAATATTACACAACATCAATACAACATACATAAAATATAATAATATACCTACATTGGATAAAATATAATAAATGAACATTTAACAACAATTTCACATTATTACACAAACATAAAACACAACAATAAATTAACATTAATTAAAATACAACAATATATTGATGTTTAACAATGTTTTTTTTATTATTATTATTTAACACACACATAGTATATATTCAATATTATTTCAATTACTTTCAAGGCTTTTATGTGTATAGGGATCAGTATCATTCACTTTAAATGTGTGTGTGTATTTGTTACACAGTCCAGGTTTTGAACTAAAGGCTTTTCTATTCTTTAATATACATAATTTCAGCTGTTCTTTTCCCGCTTGATCTAGATTGTATGTGTTTTCTAACTTTACTTGTAATATTCTCTGGAATTCTATTTCTTCCTCCACTGGGCTTCCGCCATTCTTATCTTGTATTGTATATAATTGGCAACAATGCTTTTCAAGGTCAGTTACATTATTTTGCAATCCATCAATAATTAAACTCTTCCCACAATTTTCATTTTCCTCGTATTCAATATTACCATTTTCTTGCAAAAGTATATCTTCTACAAAAAACCTTTCATTATTTATATTATCCATATTCACTTCTTTTCTTCCATCTTCTTCCAATAATTTTATTACTAATAAATCATTTTCTGTCTTAACCTTCATTTCATGCATTTCGAAATTCAATACACTTTGCCATTCATATAATAAATCATTACCCACAATTACATCTCTTGCCAAATGTGGAATTACCAACGCAATGAAATTGAAATTCCATTCACCTATTCGCCCTTAATTAATACTTTCATTGTTGGTTAGGTTGGTGCTATCGTTTATATTCGCATCATTCTCTGTGCTTTGTGTATTTTCGACTATTTCATTTTGATTACTTCTTTCAAATCTCTCACCCCTAAAATCTCTTTGATTTGCACTAAATAAACTAGTACCTCTACCCCTATTAAAATTACTTATTCGCTGATTATTTCCTCGATAAAATCTTACATGGTTTATTTGATCATTTCTTCCAATTCTCGTCGACTGATTGTTATGATAATTCCTTTGCACATTATTTTGAACTCCACTTCCTGTTCCGGGAATTATAGATTCATAAGTTCGTCTAGGATCATAACCTCTTCCTTCAAATCTTTGATTTCTCACGGGTGCCCCGCCCCAATTTAAACTCGTCCTATTATTCCTATTATTTGTAGGTTGTGATTCCTGTCGATTTCTTCTTCGCTCAATATGGACGTTATTATAGTTACCATCACAGGATGTAGTATCATTAATGAGGTTATGTGCTTCAAATTCGGATAATAATTCAATCATATCAGAGAAATCGATAGGCTTAGCCACAATTAAATGATTTCTGATATGTGGTGGATAATGACGTATTAGCATGTTGACAATTTCTGTCTCAGAAATTTCGGGATTGATCAACTTACTTTTGTTTGCTAATTTTAAGAAATATTCAGTCATAGAAATCCCTTTTTTAAATTCAAACCTACCCGTTGCTAACTCAACTTTTATTCTTCTTTGTCTCTCAGGTCCCCAAAATCTATTTATAAACAGATTTCTGAAAGTACTGTATGTTTCATGTGAAGCCAAAGTTAACCTTAACCATTCAAGAGCATTTTTCTTCAAACAGCGTTTTACTATTACCATCCGAAATTCATTGGGAATTCTCTTAATACGGAAATATTCTTCCAATTCCCTAAGAAATACTTTTGGATTATCACCTGATTCCTCATCAAAACTTGGTGGACTAATATCATTTAGTGAATAATGTACACATTCATTTTGACCTAGACTGTGGAGTTGTGTGTGTGAGGACATGTTTTGTGTGTTTCTGTGATAGTTAATATCATTATCTGGACTCACAAAATCACTACATTCACTTACTACATCACTAGACTTCTGATGATTGCTTAATTCACCTGGTAAATCACAATCGTTTATATTTGTAATTCTAGACATTTCTTTCCCGTTATTTACTTTTCTAGCCTGTAATGCAATTACAACTTGTGTCAGTTTTCCTAAGTTATCCTTTTCTTTTTCAAAATGTTCTTTTACCTCTTTAATTTGCAAAATTACTTCTTCTTTTGCTTTACTTATCTCATCAATTTGTAACTTTATTTCCTCTTGGTGTATCTTACTTTCATCATGTTGTAATTGCATTTCAGAACAAATTACATTGATTCTTTGTTCTACTTTATCTCCTAATTCTTCTCTTTGTTTTTGTGTTATTTCTGCCTGTTGTATCCTAAATGTTTCTAACTCTTTGTTTAATTCCATTCTTATTTCTTGTTTCACAATGTCCTGACCTAACCTAGTTTCCTGAATTATCTCTCTCAACTCATTGACTTCCTTTCTATTCTCATCCTTATTAATCTCTATGATCTGCATAAGCCTTTCCATATTATCCCTACACTCTTTTCTCCCTTCTCTAATCTCCTGTGAAATTTCAGATTTTAATTCCTGTTTTAACTTCTGTAATAAATTAATTTCTAAGTTACTCACATTTTGTGCTAGTTCCTGTCTTACTCCTACATCTAAATCATTCATTTTCTTAGTTAAATCATTTACATTTTGTTCTATTTTAGAATCTAAATTACTCATTTCTGATTTTACATCTTTCATTCTAGAATCTAAATTACTCATTTCTGATTTTAAATCATTTGCATTTTGTTCTATTTTAGAATCTAAATTACTCATTTCTGATTTTAAATCATTTGCATTTTGTTCTATTTTAGAATCTAAATTACTCATTTCTGATTTTAAATCATTTGCGTTTTGTTCTATTTTAGAATCTAAATTACTCATTTCTGATTTTAAATCATTTGCATTTTGTTCTATTTTAGAATCTAAATTACTTAACATTCTTGTTATTCTTTCCAACATTGACTCATTATCTATGCTTAATCTTGCATCCTCCCTATTCATTCCTACACTATCAGTAACTTCTCCTTCCACTATTATTTCTTTTCTACTCGCCATCTTTTTAACTATTTTCTGATTTCTTAACAACATAAATCTACTACTACTATTATTATTATTATTATTATTATTTTTTTTTTTTAAATTTCACTCACTTAAACCAGTTCTCGTTTTCTTCTTTCTTCTCTCTTCTTTCTTCTTTCCTTTTAAATTCCCACGGAGCTGCACGATGCACGATCTCCTCTTCTTTATCCTATTCGAGCCCCACACGTTGCTGCGCCATTTGTAACTGGATTTTCTTTCTCCATTATGGCGGTCGGTATAATACTTTCTTTCACTCCAGAATCATGATTTTCCATCGCTCTTTCTATGCTAGTCGCCATGTTTATCCCATAAGACAGCACTAACGGCGCAGTTACTCGAATATAGTTAATTTAATCAATTTTTTTTTCTTCTATCAATAGTAATACTGGCTAGCGCCAAATGATAGATTCACAGATTAAGACAAAATGATATATAATTTTCTTGGAGATTTTATAATCATCGTAACATCTTAAGTCAACTTCCTCGTTCTCCAGCAAGACACAAGATTCTAACACTTTTCTAGATTATTGATTTTCTTGTCCCCATAGTGATTCCCACTTTATTTTGTGATTGGCCGATTCACTGACACGTCATCACACCACGTGATACCACTACTACTTCGGCCAATCACACAACTACATACATTTTTATATATTTATTATTCCTTCGAACATTACTAAAAAATACTGTTACAACTTCTGGATTTATTTCATCGTTAAATGACTAAAAATGATCTGCTACGGTTGATTTATCAGTTTGTTTATACTTAATGTTACGAAAATGTTCTTTTGTTCTGGTTTCTAAATTGCGTTTTGTCTTTCCAATATAAACTTTATCACAATCAAAACAATTAAACTGAAAATAATTAATAATAAAAAATCTGGTATTTATCAGTTTAATTGTTTTGATTGTGATAAAATTTATATTGGAAAGACAAAACGTAATTTAGAAACCAGAACGAAGGAACATTTTCGTATTGCAATTGCAGATTTATCGGTTTCTTTTTTCTCGAAGTTCCTAAATTGTTCTTTTAATCTGGTTCCAATGTTACATTTTGTCTTTCCAATGTATACCTTATTGCAGCTCATTGGATCATCACCAAATGTCTCATCTCCGGAGAACCATGATCAGCTGGAACACCAAAGTTCTAGCTAGTTGACAATTTCTTGATAATGCCCTCAAGTGGAGGCAAAATGTACTGAAAGAAAATCTGTGGTATGTGAAGTACAGTGTCTCAATTGACTCATAGTATAATTTGAATTAATACATTACTTCTAAGTGTTAATTCCAATTTACCTCTTCAATACAATACAATACAATGTTTATTAGCCACAGGAATTCATACAGAATTATAGGCATTGTCAATATAGTTCCAATTATGTGTAATACAGTTTGTAATACGAAATAGGTTGTCCCCCTAAAAATAGCCAGCACCAATTTCAATGAGCAGTTTATTATTATTGTTATTATTGTTATTGTTATTATTATGATGATTATGATTATTATTACTACTAAAAATAGTTTAAGAAGTATATAAGGCCAGTAAAATATAATAAGGAGAAGAAATATATGAACAAGTTCATGAAAATGTACATGATCTAATAAAAAAACACACAGGCAAGCACACTTAGTTTTTCTTGAATTAAAAGCACCTATGAACATTATGGGATACTACTTTTAGTAAACGAAATAGTACTCACTCCTCTGTAATGCGGCTGCATTGCTGATAATTGCAGTTATAGTAATGTCGTTCTGCTTGGGCTACAGCAAGGTCTAAATTAGAAGAAAGTGCTGGAAATGATAACGAGAGTTCTTCACTTGGTGCCTGATATTTCTTCAAGCTACTCTCATACAGTAACCGCAGCAATTGCTCTTCTGTTGCATTACACTGCTTAGATATTGGCAATGATGCCATAATTTCTTGTTCTAAAAAGGCAAAAATTAAAATTCATGAACCATAAGGTGCAAAAAAGCAGTCAAAACAGAATTAATGACTGTGCTATTTTAATAGAAAGGGGAAATTCTAGTAAATATATTACTTATTCCATTTATGAATATAAATTATAATGAAGTAGAAACCTCATGGGGCAAGAAGGAACAGGGAGAGTAACAGAGATGGGCTGGAATTTTAAGTACCTGAAAATTTGGATACAACATTGTATTATACTTTACAGTGTAGGAAAAGTATTTATGAAACATGAAGAGGGGTTTAAACATGATATAATTTGGAAATGGGGAAATGGCAAAAGGAATTTTCACAAATAAGGTAAATGGATTATCCATGCATTTATAGTAAGAACTATTATGACTTTAAGTAGACCGCAAACAAAATGCAGTTGGAGGCATGGCTTTCCCCCTCTACCATCATTTTAGGTTGCCTCTCCTCCATCGCGCGAGCTGCACTGGTCATCTGTTTCACTCGCTTTTGCATTCACTGTTAGATTAACCCTCTGCATTTTCCTCCGAATCACTGGTTTGTTTTCAGGGTTTAAAGAAACTATGAGTCTATCTATTTCTTGATCAATTGTGAGGTCATGTCTGAGGTAATTATTTTCTGTTAACTTTACACTGTTACATCACTTAACTCCTGGCTGGCACTGTAGCTCAGTCGGTAGAGCACCTGCCCTGCTGATCTAGGGGTCCCAGGTTTGATTCCTGGTTAGATGTGGGGATTTTTCTCCAACTAAGATGATTCCCTATCTTCCCCAGAGTCTGGAAGTATAAATGAGAGCATGAATGTGTGCCTGATCTAATGATATAACCCAACGATTGCAAGTTAACACCATCGATATGTTCCAAAGGAGAACGGCTGCCGATATGACCACAGCAGTTTAAAAAGACACCACACACACTTAACCCATTGTTCAACAGAGTACTCCGAAAACAATTTTTGGCACAATTCTTCTTTCTCCTTCAAGCTCCCGCCAATTTGTTGGCACGCAATTTTTTCCTTAATGTCACCCCATACCATTTCAATGGGGTTTAAGTCAGGGTGACAGGGTGGAAGGCGCAATGGAATGTGGCCATGTTCATAAATTATGTTGTTAGTGGCGAATTGCTTCTCACAAGGCTTACTGTTGATAATTTCCAACAATTTCACTTTTGACATTGCAGGATCAAAATCGATTGTGGTTCTCCATCCAGTGTGTCACTTCAGATTTTAAAGTTGCCGTGTGTGGCTTCTTGTCCCTCTCACTGTTGTGGTACTTAACATTATCCATTACCATAACATTAGGGTGGTAAGAGCTGGAAAAAGCTACATTTCCAACCATTTTCGGAAGTTTTCAAAATTCATGGATTTGTGACAGTCTCCTACAGTTCGCCCACCTCTAAAAATTAGCAGTGCACCCTCGACAAATCTGTCCTCACCTCTACCATGAACAATAATTAATTTCTGCCCCATTCCAATATAACTCCAACTACTTCTTCTGACTGCCAGCACTTGCTTACTGAATGCGATTGTTAGATGTATGTTTCATACATTTCATCCCCCTGCCCTGTACTTCCTGATGTCCTTTAATATTGTGTTCGCCAAACTACTATATCCAGCCATTCTATCAAAATCTTGCGTTTGGATTGACTACGATTCCATTTCAACCCCAGCTGTTTAATCTCCCTTCCATAATCAAGGATTCCATTTTCTTTTAGACTGCCTAAATTTTTTTTTTTATTGTTGGCACCTCTCTGCAAAAAGCATAAAATGCATGGATTTTCTGGCGAATAGCAGAATCAGTAAATGAATCCACTTCAATTCTAGGCTTCTTTAGCTCTGATTTTCCATCTGGAGTGGAAAAATTCAGCGTACCCTTTGCAATGGACACACTTCCCTCTTTTAAAATGTTACAGTTCATGCTGAAACACCAGTTGCTTCTCTCCTCATTAGCAGTACATTAACATTTTGTATGTTAAATCTTTCTTTCATGTTTTTGAAATACTGGGCAACATTATACACTATTTCACAAGCCTGACCTCTGAGTGGCCTACCAGAAATGCAAGAAGACTTTGAAGACTGACAATTCATTTTTCTGGACATTTTTAATACGTTATGAAAATCAAAACAGCATTAAAATATGCACATTTCGAGTGTTTTCTACTCTGAAGCATGTGGGAAGGGAGGGGTATGAATCATGTGATGCTTTAATGGTGAGGAGGGGAGAAGGCTCTGCTTGCACATGTGCACACTGACTGCATTTTGTTTGCGGTCTACCTGTAGCAAATGTTTGAACTTACCTTCTTGTGCAGATAACATTTGATGCTGAACAAGAGCCTCAAATGCTTCATAACAATGGACATCGCATATTAAAGCTCTTCTATAACATTCTGCTGATAAACCCCTGTTGTCCATTGCTTCATATACTCGTCCTTTCAGAAAAAGCACAGAACTACTAAGCTATAAAAAAGGAAAAGTCAAATTAAAACATTTAAATTTCTAACATACTGCACACATCAGATCACAAAACAGTTGCTCCAAGCTAGTACCTTGCTAACCTCATATAGAATATTCAAAATCTCATTTTTAAACAGAAAAAGGTTTGTACTATACTTTCTTTAAATATACATTCTTTTCCATGCAAGCATCATCTCAGATATGCGCAGATAAATTCAGGACTTCAATTTATGGACTTCATATGTGTCAAAGAGTAAGAGCATATTACATATCCTTGCATTATATTCAAATCAGAGACTGACAAAATGGAGTACTTGTGATAAGGTACAGTAAATTTTTCATTGTACTACTCCATTGCAATTTTATAAACCACCACATGTTAATATTTCTTGCATTTACATCCAAAGTTCTTGCTATAAAAGTTTCAGTACTAATCAAAAAGAAATAAAAGTAAATTGCAGATCACATGGTTACTGAATGTCCAAGCTTGAATGTTAATGAAAAAAAAATTTAATTCACAAAATGTAAAGAAATGTTATTCATGAAAACCTAATTGAAATGTTTATAAACATACAATTTTATTTGTAAACATGCAAAGATATTCTTAAACATTTTTATAATAATTTTTTAATAGCTTAATATTTTTTAATGTAGATGCATCTTGAGCCTGAAGTTCATGGTGGCCCAAAGTTTGAATGTTTGCAAAGATATTATTTGGCTGATAGCCAATGACACCATCATCATCAAAACTCAATACCAAGAAAGCATCTACCCTTTTCTCCTTATTGACACCACGTAATGCCATTTGCAATTCTACTTTCACTTACCATCAATGGAATTAGATTATGTTCATTATTGGATGTGCAGGCTTACATGGCCTGTGTCTTGATGAGTATCCTTAGCTTCTGGTGAAGGCCGTGTCATCTTGGTCATACTTGCCGACTTTCGCTCATCATGTCATGAGCTTCTTCTAGCCTCTTGTCCGATCTTTTTGTTGTTCAGGCCCCTCCACCCCTTAGTTCTTGGTTGGCTGCCTGTCCACCTATTCGAGTCGGTGTCGGTGTCACTGTTTTCTGGCGGCTTTTTAGGTGAGTTCTGTTGCCTTTTTCATAGTTATTTGTTTCCTTATATTTGTTTAGTTCATCTGGATTTGATCTGGTTTTATTAAATAGTAGAGACTGTTTCTGGGAGCTGTCCGATTTGAGATGGTCTCGTCGCTCTGCACCTTGTCTCTCACTGGCTGACCTCCAGCCAATAGCTGCACTTATGAGCAAGGTCTTCCAAGTACTGTGCAGTTACTTTCCGTTATCTCTGTTGATGTTATTTTCCTTGAAAATTTCTATGCTTTCTAATGTCATCCTCTGAGAGATGCTGCAAGTGGCTAGAAGTTCTGTATTGTCAAAATTGATGTGGTGGCCAGCTGAGATCATGTGTTCTGCTAATGCTGATTTATTGGCTTGGTTTAGTTTTAGGCTGTGTATACACGCTTTCCTGTGTGTTAATATTGATCTGCCAGTTTGAACAATGTAGGTGTTTCCACAGTCGCATCTGATTCTGTATACTCCTGGGTTTAGCTGCTGTCCTTAGCTGGTCAGAGAAGTGATCTGATCTTTTTGGTCGATCGTAGCATGAACTGATGTTGCAGCTTTTGAGGATGTTTGAGATCTGGTTCAGTTACGCCTCTGATATAGGATCAGGTGATCCATTTTTTGTCTTTTATTCCTAGGTCATTTCTGTTGTCCTTCTGTGGACTTATTCTGTTTGGTTTTTCTTGCAACCGTATTTCTCTGTAGGAGTAACCATATGCCCTTAGGATGCTATTTAGTTGTTTCCTTTCTTCTCTGATTACATCTGGTTTGCATATGCAGCTGGCTCACAGGAACAGCAACCGTATCATTCCTCATCTTACATGATGATCGAAATGTCGGCAAGTATGACCAAGATAATGCAGCCTTCACCGGAAGCTAAGGATACTCATTAAGTTCATTACTGTTTACATATCATTTATGAAAGCATCAAAATGGGGGCAAATATATACATCTGCCTCTTCCTCTCTCGTATTACATTCTCAAAACTGGAAACCCTATAGAAAGAGTGAGTCCATGAGTGAGCGTGTGAGGATTAGGAACCCACTGATGGCTATGTCATTTGGGCCCAGGTAATCCCATAGAAAAATCATCAGTACTGAAGTGTACTGTAATCAGCTACTGTATTTGATGTTACTATTTGTTATTTAGCCAATGTTCTACCATAAGTTATCTTTAGAATTGAAGAATGTAAGAAATTTTCACTAATTATAATTGTAGAATTTTCCTCACAAGGCAGGAATTCCAACTGTATAAATCATATGCATGTTTTGAGGAATTTAGTAACAGTGACGTCAAAAGTAATTGGAAAAAACTATTTGTAGTTGGTTTATTAACACGTCACGTATGTAAGTTCTATATGTACTTTAGTTCTATATGTACACAGTAATTATAACAGTTTTCAAAAAAATCAACACCATCATGGTCATAACACAAGAGGAAAAAAGATATATAAAATACACTACTCATAGGTTAGCACTGCTCGAGAAAAGTCCACAATATATCGGGATTAAAATATATAATAAATTGCCACAAACAGTTAGGGAAATCCAAAACCAAAATCTTTTTAAGAAAACAGTCAAAAGTTTATTCACCAACAAAGCATACTATTCAATTCAGGAATACATGGATGATGCACTGTGATCTCAATTGTATCTTAGTGTCTGTTCAACTTTAGGAAAACTATATACTCTAGATATTGTATATAATTAATATTCTCTTGCTTTATTATACTTTGTAACATATTGTATTGTAAATATTGTAGACTTATTTTTGATCTTAAAGTTTAGGTTTAATATTTTGACGAGTCACCAATTTACAGGCACCTGCTCAACTATGTAAGTGTAATGTGACGAATAAAGTATTGTATTGTAAGTGACGAAGTGTCAGTAAACCAATTACAAATAGTTTTTTTTTTCTGACGTATAAATCATATTTTAGCAAAACATATATATATCAGGGTCATTTGGAGTCAGTGACCACAGTGAAGATCCCCTGTAAAGGAAATACCTTTTTGAGCAATAAGGTTATTCAGTCATGAGCAATGTTCTTTTTGCAGGTCACTGCAGTGCTATTAGCTAATGAAACTATACTCCACAACCTACCATACAGTAAGAAACAGGAAAAACTGTTTGAACTCACATTTATTTTCATATTCTAACATATATACATACATGAATGGATTAATGTGATTCACACTAGTTAGAAAACAAAACTTTATAATATCAATGTGAAAACATTAAAAAAATAAAGTAAAATAAATGAAAAATAAATGTACTAACCATAAGGTCTTAAATGCATAGCTAATATACTTTAAACATCCTAAATATTTAACAAAATACAGTCAGAGTGATCTGGGATATGTAAACCAAATAAACCATTACTGCACTATGGTAGGTTCCTTGTGCATGACAACAGTTAAAGTATCACAAGGTCCCATCTCACAATACCACACAATTTGCAGTGCAATGTAGATACCAGGGTGATTTCAAAAGTTCTGCACATAGCACATGCGCAACCATTAGCGTGGTGTGATTAAGTTGAAACTTCCATCAGTTGTGAGTCAGACTTTCATCTTGACAGCTGTATATGTTTGTGCTGGTTAGCTTGGCTGTGTCGTGATTAATTCAGTTTTAAGATCCAAGTGGAAACTGAGTCAGGTCAGATTGCATGTTGTGACCAGCGATCTTATGTCAAAATTGAATCTTTACATGGAAAGAAGCCAACTGAAATTCACAATGCCTTGAGAGAGGGGTCTGGGGATAATGCAGTTGATCGTAGCACAGTATCACGGTGGTCTGTTTATTTCCATGAAGATTGGATAATGCAAGGTGACTCTTCCGTCGTCAGCCTTGTCAATGAAGATTGAGAATGTCGAAGTCCATGGCTGCTCTTGGAGTTATCCTAAAGCTCATGAATATAGCATCTGTAGCAAGGATCTCTTGATTCAGGGTGTTTTGGGTGGATCAATTTGGGTACTTGGAAAGAAACACTGTTTTATTCTCTTATGACGATCGGTTATATTTCAGTTACTATTGAAATACATTTTGGCTAGATGAACTCTGAATGGTTGGCTTTGCGCTAGCCTGATTGTTTCCCACATATCATCACACGACTTTTCAGCTTGGCACTCATACAACAACTGTTTGCTGAACGTGGTTTCTCCCGTGTACTATCATTGGACTTTTCAGTTAGGCCTACAGATGCCAACTAACTTTAACTAACTTGTGTACTAACACAAGTCTTTTCAGCTTGGCACACAGACACCAACTACTTTAATGAATGCAGTTTCTTCCCGTGTGCTATTACACGACTCTTCAGTTTGGCACCCAGCGGCCAACTAACTTTGGATGCCATTTGTTCCCCAGGTAGGTCGTACGACCTTTCTTTTTTATCCCCTACAGCTTATTATTTTTAATTAGTTGGTTGATAGAACCATATGGCGTCCCTTTTACAGAAACAACCTCTCTCCCATCTTTCTAGACCTCCCACAATTTGTCCTGTCAAAACTAGGCTTGAAAATAAACACCAGTTGCCACCCTTAAAATTTATGGTTGTGTGCGTCCTACTAGGGGAGGAAAATTACCTTTTTCAGAGTCCATCACAAATTTGACAATAAAAAACAATTTTTGTTTTGCACATTTATATAATCATTTAATTAATCTTCCATGTATTCCTTTAACATTTAATTAATTAACTCGAGGAAGAGAGTACCTTTTCAATAAGCACTGAGGTCAAGCCAAGAAGTGGAAGACAATCAACTGCAATGGGCTACACATTTGAGGTTATTGTTAATGACATTTTGCAAGAGGATCAACAAAAAAACTTGTGAGGAAATTGCACAAAAGGACACAATGTCTGTCGCTTCTGTTTACAGAATCATTACTAACAATTTAAAGATGAGAAAAGTTGCTACCAGATGGGTTCCTCATCATCTGAGTGACAAGTAGAAAGCATGTCGCCAAAGAATCGCAGAAGTATTGCTTCAATGTTACCAAACAGAGTGAGAGGAAAGGATTGTTGCACTAGACAAAACCTGGGTACGAGATTTTGAGCCAGAATTGAAGATGCAGTCGTCACAATGGAAACATCCAGATTCTCCACGCCCCCAAAAAATGCTGCCACAAACAATCAAAGGAGAAACTGATGATAATTTTTGAATATGATATTAATGGAATCATAGCAACAAATAGCCCACAGGGGACATCAGTAACAAGTGTGTACTACAGGCTGTTTCTGCTAAACGTGTTGAGCCCAAAAATTTGTCAGAGAAGGACTTACATGTTTGCAGCTGCTACCCTCATTTTGCAAAATAATGCAAGACCTCATATTGCTGTATCAGTGAGAGAGATTTTAGTATGGATGGGAAGTACTGCCCCATCCACCATAGTCCTGATACGAGTCCACCAGACTTTTATTTGTTTCCCAAAATGAAGAAACCACTCTGAGCAAAATGTGTTCCTACAATTGAAGAAGCTTCCACTGAAGTGACTGACTGATCAGATAGCTCAACAGTGAAGGTGTTTATCCGGAATATAGTATTTGTCAAACGTTGAGAAGCTGTCATTAGGATGAATAGGAATTATATTGAAGGCCTGCAAAAGAATTTTGTAAAATTATTTTGTTCAGATAACGACTGTGCAGAACTTTAGAAATCACCCTTGTATTACACAAAATTTAACTTCCCTTCTCCCAGCCAGTAAATAAGCTAAATTACAAAGGCAGTATAGATAAAATAAAAGATAATTCATACTAACACTAAAGATGCTTTCTGTAAAACATTGAGAGAGAAAAAAATTGTGGAGATAGTGAAGTTTGAGGAAAGATTGATAGAAAAATGGTTAGGAAGGTTAAAGAGGGAGAGATAATGAAGAAACATAAGATTAATATGGACTAAAATTAAGTGTAAATGGCCAGGGAGTCCAACAGCTAAACAGCCCACAAGCATGAGGTAGCTGAAAATATTTATATTTACATTAGGAAGAATTGGAGCAGAACATTGTAAGTTAACAGATCTTTGAATAATCTTTATGCAAATACAAATTAAATAAAAACAGTAAATTTATTTTGTGGTACATTTTATGTTACATTTTATGTTGTAATATTACTTATTATAACTGCTTCAATACAACATAAGCTGACGAGTATCAATAAACCAACTACAAATAGTAAATTTTGTTATAAACATCTGTAATTATCACAATAAACTTACAGTATTTTCTCTGGAAGAGTAAATGCTTCATTAAAGGCAGATTGTTCAAAATATTATGAAAAAGCAAAAAACCTGTTGGACTCTTACAAAAAATAACAAAAACAATGGATGCCACTGAAATTGTTATGATTAAAAACATTGTTAAAAGTAAAGCTAATTTCATAACAAAACATTTATTGAATTATATTTTATTAAAACTTTAGAACTTACAAGTGAGTGGTTATATCTTTTAATAAAATATGACCCAATAAGTATTTTAATGGATGCCATGTTTGGGAAGTTTGCCATGCGCATACAGTTAAAGGGAAAATCATACAAGCATGTTAATATAACTGATGTCTAACTTCATAGATTCATGTATTTTCTTACCTTCACATTTTGTGCATTATCACTAAATGATGTAGTGTCAAAATTGCTAACTGTAGGAAATAAAGTTCCTTCCTGCTCTACCTCTATTAGAACTTGCAAGGCTTCGGATAATTCTTTTGCTTCCAAAAGACATTTTACAGCAAGGTAATGACACAGAGGATCTGTCTGCAAATTAAAATTTTATGCAACCTTTTAATAACCTTTAAAATATGTTTCATGCATATACACATACTGATATGCACAAGTTAACAAATGTTTAACAAAAAAAAAATCAATGTGGCTTTTAAACTATGAGGGGTGTAACAAAAATAGTGGCAACACCATGGAAGCACAACCAGAGGGAATTATTTGGTGTTTGGTTTACCACATATTTGTTTAGGTCCAACCTCCCCTCCAGCACATGGATTCTTCTGTGAGACTCACAGTGCATAAGCTGTGGAGAGAGGAAGTTAAGTGTCCTGTTAGCTACTGCTCTAAGCCATAGTGTTGAGCTGTTTTTACAAAGCTGAAACAGCGATTTTGGCTGAAAATTCAGTGTGCACATGGCTGTACAGCTCAACAATGCCATGAAGGTCTTGTTGAAGCATGTGGAGAGACAGCATTATCCTACAGGACTGTGGTGAGGTGGATTAGAGCCTTCATGGTGGGTCCCCTGGGATTTGATGGCGGCGCAGCGATGGCTACGATATGACTTTACTCAAACACACCTGGAGCATTATGGTCGTGATGGAGATGCCTTCTTGCAGCACATTATTAAAATTTATGAAACATGGACCAGATTGTAGGAACACCTATTTAAGAGCCATCCAATGCATGTGTCATCATAGCTCACCTTGCAAAACGGTGGTACATCATACCCCTACAAATGTGAAACTATAATCAATCTGCATATGACTGTGATAGTGTTATCCTAACACATACCATCCAACAAAGACAGAACGTTACTGCACAGTATTCTTGCCCATTTTTAGACCATAATCTGAGACCAGTGTTCTGAAGAAAACACACATGTTTTGCAGACACCTTCCATCATTTTACAATCCAGTCCAGTATTACTGGGGTAATATATGATTCAACTGGAGAATTTAACGTCACGACAGCACGTTGGCCATGGTAGCTCAATGGGTTAGAGCGACTGGATGGAAACCAGGAGATCTGTGGTTCAAATCCCGGCCATGGCATTGAGTTTTTCATGTTGACTCTATCAAAGATCTTAGCCTATACACGGCTAGCGTGAAGAAATGATTAATTTCCATCAATTAACTAAAATAATAAGAGTTAAATGATGAAGCCTGGGACTCAAGTACTTAGGTTAGTAAGTTGCCACAAAGTGTATCTCTTGTGGTCTACTGGGGTAACATATGCGTTAACTGGAGAATTTAATGTCAGGACGGCATGTTGGCATGGTAGCTCAATGGGTTAGAGAAACTGGAAGGAAACCAGAAGATCTGTGGTTCAAATACCGGCCATGGCATTGAATTTTTCATGTTGACTCTATCAAAGATCTTAGCCTATACACGGCTAGTGTGAAGAAATGATTAATTTCCATCAATTAACTAAAACAATAAGTTTAATGATGAAGCCTGGGACTCAAGTACTTATGATAGTAAGTTACCACAGTGTATCTCGAATGCGAGAGCCCACTGTGGTCTACCGAGGTAATATATGAGTCAACTGGAGAATTTAATGTCAGGATAGCATGTTGGCCATGGTAGCTCAATGGGTTAGAGTGACTGAATGGAAACCAGGAGATCCGTGGTTCAAATCCCAGCCATGGCATCGAATTTTTCATGTTGACTCTATCTACCCTAGGTTAAGTTCCCAACTGGGACAAGAAATTTAAATAATTCTAAAATACAAGAAAATACAATACAATGCATAGAAACAAACAGATAGGATAATGAGTAGAAAACAGAGGAGCCAAACAGGTATCAAGGCAAATAAGCCCTGAAGCTTTCCTGGCGACAAATACGCTCACTTTCTTCTCGGGCAGCCAGCCAGGTGAAAAGATGATTAGATATCAACGTTTTGGGAGTGTGCATCTCTCCCATCATCAGGATATTTATAAAATGTTATAACCACAAATGAAATACTTGATATAACACAACTATAAACAAAGACAAAACACTATCAAAATTCGCATTACTGAACAAAAGACTGTTTTCAGTAAATTAAATGCCAGGTCAGGAGATGGCGTGAGTATAGAAAATTGTGTCAAAGATGGTCAACCTCTGTAACCTCTGGTAGGGGATTGCCAACATCATGTGAGTAATTCCACACAGTTTGTACATACACTTAGGAACATTACCATTGGCCCTTCTGATCTTCTTGTCATCTTCGATGTGGTTTCTCTATTTACAAGAGTACCACTTCAGGAACCCATCCAACTTCTGAAGGAGCATTTTCCGGCTGATATAGAGCTCTTCCGACATACCCTGAAGTCCACTTTCTTCTTGTTTGATGGTACTTTCTATGAACAAGTAGAATGGAGTAGCAATGGGCTCCTCTTTGTCACCGCTATAGCTAATTTCTACATGGAACGCCTAGAACATGAAATACTTGCCACAGCTCCACTTAAATCCTCTCATTTCTATAGATACGAGGACGATACTTTTGTAATTTGGTCACATGGATCAGACACTTTGCCTAGCTTTCTTGCGCATCTCAACAGCCTTCGACCTCAAATACAGTTTACCATGGAAGTGGAGAAGAATGGAACTCTTTCATTCCTGGATATTCTTGTTTCAAAAAACAGCAACGGTACACTGGGGCATGCTGTATATCGCAAGCCTACACACACCGATCTCTATCTAAACGCTCATAGTTTCCATCATAAGTCTCAACGACTGGGAGTTCTCAATACACTGGCCCACAGAGCTTTGTCTATCTCTGATCCCAGCAACTTAAAACAAAAATTACAGCACCTGAGACTCACTTTCCGTCAAAATGGCTACTCCGAATACGACATTGAAGCCTCGATCACCAAAGCTAGGAAAGGGAAACCTGTAATACAGCAAGCATCAGATAAGCCTACTGCTACAGCCTGCATCCCGTTTACCGGCAATCTATCCGGTAGAATCAACAGAATTCCTGCCAAATACAACATCAGGACCATCCACAAGCCACCTCCGAAGATTAAACAGCTGTTGAGACCAGTGAAAGACAAACTGGACTTCCAAGTTCCGGATGTGTACCGCATTCCCTGTGAATGTGGAACACCATATATAGTACAAACCAGGACCATCACTACTAGAATAATCGAACATGAATGGAGCATTCGTTTAATGAAACCTGAGAAGTCAGGTGGCAGAGCATTATTTTGATAATGACCATAGAGCCAATTTTTGGGAGACAACCATCTTGGCAAAATGCAACAGTTACCGGGAGTGGAGAATTAAGGAGGCTTTGGCAATTTCCTCTGAAAGGAGCATGCTTAATCGTGATGCTGGATTTCAGTTCAGCTCCTCTTGGAAACCGGCCTTAAAAGTGGAAATCCATTGAATTAAGAAGCAAAGATCAATACAGCTTGATAATCAAGTTAAGTAGTTACGTTTCTTTGACACAATTTTCTATACTCACGCCATCTGACCTGGCATTTAATTTACCGAAAACAGTCTTTTGTTCAGTAATGCGAATTTTGATAGTGTTTTGTCTTTGTTTATAGTTGTGTTATATCCAGTATTTCATTTGTGGTTATAACATTTTATAAATATCCTGATGATGGGAGAGATGCACACTCTCGAAATGTTGATATCTAATCATCTTTTCACCTGGCTGGCTGCCTGAGAAGAAAGTGAGGTATCAAGGCATAAAAAAAATATTGAGAAAGGCAATGTAAACCATATACTCATATACATAGAAATAAAAAGGCAAATGTGTGGACCTACATGAACATAACATTAAAAGCAATAAGAAGCATACTGATGCAAATGGACAATATGGTGCTCCTGGCATATAACTCTACAAAAATGGATATAGATAAGGTGTTCCTGGTTATAACTCTACAATAATGGATATAGATGATATAGCTTTGGGCAGCTAGAATAACTGGTGCATTGAGAAAACAAATCAATAAGTGAAAGGATGCTAGGCATGAGTAAAAGGTAAGATGACCTTCTAATTACTTAAAATAGTATTTACAAGGAATAGAACTCATCAATACTGTTGACACCTTGATATTCAGTAGTATCAAGTATGTCTAATGTTATGAGATAAACTTCACTACTTTTACGACACTTTAAAATATTTAAGTTTGGATTATTGAATGTTTTGTATAACTTTGTGCTAGATTAGAAACAAAGAAGTCCGGACATCATGTTGTTGCCTCGCAAGTGTTTCCAAAAGGTTGCTGGATAACAGTTTTTGACAGACCTTGACTACTTTTCCTGGAATGAATGAATACAATATTACACAGACACTTGTGTCTAAATGAAAACATCCAAAACACTGAGAGGTACTCTTTAGTATAGAGCATTAACTGAGTTGTGTATTAAGTTGATTTATCTGATGCATTAAATTATATTTCTGCAACAGTCTGACTTACCAACTCATTCTCTGTCATTACATTACCAATTTCGATGAGCAAAATCTGCGAATCCAACATAAATCAAAATTCAAGATGAGATAATACAGTACTGGAAATATTTGTTCTTTCCTTTCATCTGTTAGTGTTTCACAAGTCACACTTTAGCCATGTAAAGTATACTTGAGCACACTATACAAACCAATTTCTGTAAATATTTTATTTTACCAAATATACAAGTGATAGTGAATAAAATATTAATGAAGTGTGGAATGATTTTGAAGTACACAGTACTAATAATAACAGAACAGTGAGTAAAATATGCAGAAAAACATTTTTGTGTGGTGACATAATGCAACAAATTTAAAAAAGCATATATTCAAATATAATAATTTGTAACTTAAAACTTTACTTATCTTATAAGAAATGATGATAATTCTCATAAATTCTCCAGGATTGCGATTTCATATATATTCATACACATCTTCAGCTGGAAAAACAAAGCTGTCGCCATAGATAATAAACACTGGAACTCAATATGTTCTTGTTAGTATTACCAAAATCTGAAAATAAAACAAATTTAAAAACAGAATCTACTGTCGGTATTTCAAAATTCATTACGTGATGTTTGTTTTTTGTTTTTTTCATCGCATAATGAATTTTGAAATACCGGCAGTCAATTCTGTTTTTAAATTTGTTTTATTTTCAGATTTTGGTAGTACTAACAAGAACATATCAACTTCCAGTGTTTAGTATCTATGGCGACAGCTTTGTTTTTCCAGCTGAAGATGTGTATGAATATATATAAAATCGCGATCCTGGAGAATTTATGAGAATTATCATAATTTCTTATAAGACTGAATTTACTAATTTGTATCTAAACAAAGCCATCTAAACAAATCGGGTGATACAAATTAAGTACTTACGAAAGTAGTATTGATCTTTGAAGAATTTACAACTTCTTAAAAAGATAAGTAGTTTATTATAGTTTATTGCAATATCCTCCTTGCTTCTTACAATTACTTAAAATCCTTAAAACTCTGGGTTTAAAGTGAGTTAATTCAATTCATCATAGTTGGGAACTAAAGAAAACATGTAAAATATAAATATTAGTTTGACACTGTAAATGTTACTAACAAGTTATGTCTAGTAAGGAAAATAATTTAGGCAAGTGTAAAAGTGTTACCAACTATGTGAGAAAAAATTTAAACTTTTACAGGAGTCAACATTATGTATTTTAAAGGTAGAGTCAGACTGGAAAATTCAATGCCATAGCCAGGATTTAAACCATGGATCTTGCATCTCCATCTGGTTGCTCTAACCACAGTGCTATCAAGGCAACATCCCAGCATAACATTAAATTCTTCTAATAACTTGCATTTTTTCCAGTAAACCACGAAACATTAAGTATTTCTTCAATCACTCGCATGAAACCTTTCATAGTGAAATATTCAATGCCAAATGGAGTAGCTAGAGTGGAACTTGGAAGACCTTGCAGGAGTGGGGTAATTATAGAATGATGTTTAAAATATTGGTATAGCTGTATAAAAAAGCATGATGATAATACATTAAAGATCTAAGACATCAGAAGAATTCAACATGTAAGAACAGCTGGTGGGCAAAGCTAGAGAGAACGCTGGCTAAAATAGGGATGGGGGATATCTGGCAAGAGAGTGAAAGAAATGTAATAGGTTTTTGGACAATTATTAAGAATAGGATAGAGGACATTGACAGACAAGTGACGTGGGGAAATCTGATAAGTAAGAAATCACTAAATGTATACCTGAAAATAAAAGACAGAATGGGGAAGGGAAACATATATAGACATATGTGATAGATATGAGAGGGAGGGTTTAGCTTGGTTGAGGACAGGAGCCATATTGAGAGAGGGTTCACCAAAGGAGTGCATTCTATGTGGAAAGAAAATAAGTTTACAACATTATGTAGTGGAGTGTAAAGAAATTGAACACCAGAGGAAATTAATATGGGATAAGAACTGGGAAAATAAAGGGGCTTACGTAGTAACAATAAAAATGCTTACGTTGAAAAGAGAGAAAAGATTAAGGGAGGTGGGGTAATTTGCTGACAAAGTCAGAGAGAAATGGTTGAGAAGGGTGAGGAAATAGAAAAATGGAAGACACAATCAGAACATTAGGTCAAGGTCGTATAAGGGCTAGGATAGAGGTTAACGGCCAGGTAGCCAACACCACTATTCAGCCCGTAATATAAGAAGCTGACAAATTTATACTTAGATTAGAATTGTAAACCTTGTAATTGAGATTGTAAGATATGTAAGTACAAATAAAATACTAGCAAGAAGATCCATCCAACACAAAACAACTGAACCTAGTGAGGTCCTTGATTTGACAAACTCAATACTAAATATTCAGAAAGTTCAAGAATGCCTTGCAAAACAAATCAGTGTGCAGGAGGTAGACATAATATTGCATTCTATTTTTAAATAAAAAGATATTTAGTGAATTGTCCACCATGATTGAAAAGCCTTATGAATAGTTTGAAGGCCTCTTCGAACAGAAACGCGTCCTCTTTAGGTTATACCATAAACAAAAATAAATAAACAACAATAGAAACCAATCTATTACCAAACTATTATAGTTTATTGCAATATCCTCAAGGTCGTATAAGGGCTAGGATAGAGAGGTTAATGGCCAGGGAGCCAACACCACTATCAGCCAGTAATATAAGCAGCTGACGAATTTGTACCTAGATTAGAATTGTAAAACTTGTAATTGAGATTGTAAGACATGTAAATACAAATATATATTATATTATTACTGAAATATTGCTGCAAACTGAGGAACTGGAGAAGAATGAGAAGCATACGAGCACAAACATACATAAACAAAGCAGTTGAACATATACTGAACAAAGTAATACATGTAATGAAAAAATGTACTACCAAATTAAAATCAAAATGGAGTGCCTATGTACCCGACACACCTAACTTGTTTTATTCAATGTATAATGTTATTGCTTTATGATTAAAGCTAAACTCACTTTTTCCAAACCTCTGCTTTTTATAAGATGTGCTGCCCTGTGATACTGCTTCAAAAGAAACATGCACTGAGCAAGCCAGTATACATCTTGTGGCTCCCCATTGCTGAGAGATACAACTTTGTCGGCCCAGAACAGTGCCGCACTGTACAAATGCTGAAATAAGAAAAATTCATATTGTATTAAAATAAAACAGTCATTCAAAATCTAAACAGGATCTATTTTCAGATACAACTTTACTAACTATAAACAAAATTGCAATATGAAAGATGGTAATTCATGTATTCATTAAATTTTGAAAATCTGAACTCTTCATTAAGTTTAAATATGCAAAATATACTTTGAAGATACAATGCTTCTTCATACAAAATGTTAAAATATTTACAACTATGACAACAACAATAGTGATGAGGACGATGCCTGTCCTATTGTCTTGCTGGAAATATTGAGATCAATCCTTCATTCTTTCAAATTGTATATACGACATATGAATAATGATCTTATGGATCAACATAGATGTTCAATACTTAATAATTACTTTTTGGATCACCAACCAGGCTTTAGAGTGACTGCAGAGTACAGTAAAAGCTTATCTCTGTGTGTTTTAAAGAAAACAAGTGGAGTATTTTTTTTATATAATTTTGAGTCGAACTAATACTCAATGCTCCACTTATTGCTAGTATTTACCTAGAACGTGTTTCGTTAGGATCTTCCTAACATCATCAGCTGTTGTCAACTAATGGATGTCATTTCGGTGAACTCCTCGGAGGTGATAGATGCGACTCTGTCGGTATCTTGATGAACTTAAAATTTGGGTTTTCTTCAAAGATATGTGGATGACATTTGGGCAATAGTAAATGAGAAACAAGTGATGATGCATTAAAACTACTTAATTTACAAAATCCTGCAATAAAATTTTCCATAGAAAAAGAGACAAACAATGAAATCACTTAGATTTGAAACTTACCAGAAAACATAATAAACTTGAATTTGGCATACATAGAAAAGAAACACACACAGAAAATTTCATAAAATCAGATGGATATAACCCAAGACAACACAAGCATGTTGTTATCAACAGTTTAACTTACAGGCTTGTTAATGTACCTTTAAACAAGATAGAGTATATCAAAGAGTACAATAATATCATTCACATTGCAGAATGTAATGGATTCAGTGCTGAATTGGTCAACAAGAAAATTGATAAATTCAAAAGACAACAAAGATGCAAACAAGTAACTACTCTCTCCCCAATTAGCAATGAAACCTCATACAGAAAATTTACATATCATCCCAGAGCTAAACACCTTTTCCAAAAAGTCTTCAAAGAGCACAATATTACTTTGGCCCCACAGGATAAATTTAGTATACAACACCTTTTGAAATCACATAATACAAAGGAGATACCCACAGACAAAAAATCAGGTGTGTACCAGATAAACTGCAAAGTCTGTGACAACTTTTACATTGGAAAAACAAAAAGGAACTTGTACATTAGGCTTTAAGAGCATTTTAGAAACATCAGGAACAAAGAAATAGATAAATCGGCAGTAGCGTGCCATTTTTGGAAGGAGAATCATGATATAGAACGAGAAATCCACTTATTAAAATGTGTCCAAGGTCCAGCAGCATTAACCACGTGGGAAAAAGTCTTCATAAAGAAATATGAAAGAAAATTGTTTAATTTCGACACTACTTTTGACGAAAACCCAAACTTCAAGTTCATCAAGATACCGACTGAGACGCATCTGTCGCCTCCAATGAGTTCACCAAACCAACATCCATTAGTTGACAACAGCTGATGATGTTAGGAAGATCCTAACAAAATGCATTCTAGGTAAATACTAACAATAAATAGAGCATTGCATATTAGTTCGACTCAAAATTATATTAGATATAAGGCATTTTGAATAACAGGACAGATTCAAGCTTAGCAACAGACTTAATTGTGCAAGAAATATTTTACTGTGGCTAACACAAATATGAAATCCATTATTGTTCATTCACTCAAGTTATGCATTTTAATACCTTTTAACCCATTTTTATTCAATTTATTAGATATCTATTAACTTTAAAGCACTAAGAGATAAAAACACAAACAAATTACTCTTTTGCTTTTCATACTCTATATTAGTAAGAAATACCATATTTTATCACATAAGCCCCTCCCCTCGCATATTTCCCTCCCCTATGAATTTTCATCAAAAATTATTTACCAATGAAACTGCATAATTCCCTCTCCTGGTTCGTTCTTATTGGAGCAGCCTTCAAATGACTTGATAATGGACAACAATCGACTCAGAGGTGCTTGTCACGGATAACTATGGATGCAGTGCTTACCACAAAAATAAACTTATCGTAAAATTGAAATGTGAAGTTGCAGATGTGTTGCTAATCAGTTTGTTACAAGCCATCATAATGTTGAAATATTCAAACTACATGTAAAATTTAAATTAAATGCATTATCTTATGACAATGCAAACGGGATGAAAGCTGCAGGAAGACATTTCTCCATTGATCCTAAATCAATACGATATTGGCAGAGACAAAACGATAAACTCAAGGCTGCAAAGACGAGTTCCAAATCTTTCCGTGGGCCTAAAACAGGAAAATATCCTGAAATTGATTTTTCTTTTTCTTTTCGCAATTTACATCCTCCAACGTTAAGTCATATTGGATGATGAATGAAATGGGTGAAATGATGCTCAAAAAAGTCCAGGGTCCATGGGGCTTAGAATTACCTGAAATTCGCCTTTCTGGATAAGGGAAACCCTGGAAAAAACCGTATCCAGGTAACTCACCCTTACCGAGATTCGAACTCTGGACCTCTTGAACGTGAGTGCTACCATCTACGCTACCGAGGCAGGCAAAATTGATAATGATGTAATTGGTTATGTCAATAAACTTCGGATTGATTGTTGTGCTGTCTCTTACGAAATGTTTCAGAACAAAGCTCGCGAGATAGTTGCCACACTCAACATTGACAGAAGGGATTTTAAAGCAAGCATTGGTTGGGTGTTAACTTTAAAGAGAGTCGATTAAAGACACTAGACAACACTTACTTTTAAAATTTTCCGGAACTAGTTTCAGAGGCTTTGCCTCTATCATCGGCCGGCTCTCGACTGGTTCTCATTGGTGTAGCTGACGATACCTTGTCACAGGTCTCCTCTGGTGGCGGCTCAAGGAACTTGCTGAACAAATCCTTCTGGGGGATGTCGAAATTGAATACTTTGTTCCTATTTTTTGAAATGAAGATTTGTTCCCATGTGGATAGTTCTTGTTTTCCTGATGTATGTTTCAGTAGTTTTGGTTCTGGATTTATGTTGTGGTTTTTTCCCCAAAAATGTGTGGCAACTGCTGATTTTTCTAATTGTTTATATTTTATGTTTCTAAAGTGTTCCTTTGCTCTTGTTTCTAAATTTCTTTTTGTTTTTCCAATATAAATTTGACTACAGTCATTGCATTCAATTTGATATATACCAGATTTTTTGTTTGATGGAATGGCATCTTTGATGTTTGAGCAAATTAGGTTTTTTAAGGAGAAATGGTTGACTGGTGCTAGTTGAATATTTTGTTTTTTGAAGACTTTTTTGAATTTATCATAGGCCCATGGATGGTAAGTGAATTTTTTGAAAATCATATTAGTTTCTGTAGATGAGAGAGTTGTGGTTTCCTTTAGTAGCTTCTTCTTTTTTGCTAAGCTCACTTTTTTGTCCACTAATGATTTGGGAAAGTTATTTTTTTGTGCTATTTCAATTATTTTGTTGTATTCTGTTTTGTATTCTTCTGCTGTGAGAGGGATGTTTACCAGTCTGTGTGCTAAACTATTGAAGATTGCCTGTTTGTGGGATCTTGGGTTGTAGCCATTAGCTTTTATGTAGTTGTCTGTCTGTGTTGGTTTTCTGTAAATGCCAAAGTTTAGTCTGTTTTTATTCCTCATTATTTTTAGATCCAAAAATGGTAAATGCTCGTCTTTTTCTATTTCTACAGTGAATTTGATGCTTTTTTCTTGGATATTTAAAAGTTTTAGTGCATCACTGATATGTTTTTTTGGTACTATTGCAAAGATGTCATCTACATATCGTTGCCAGAGTTTGAACATCCAAGGGAAACCTTTGTTGATCCTTATTTCTAATGCACTCATGTACAGATCGGCCAGGAAGGGTGATAGTGGGTTGCCCATTGCTAACCCTGAAGTTTGGTGATAATATTTTGTTTGAAACTGGAAGAAATTTTGTTCTATGCATAATTTGGTTAGTTCAATGTAGTCTGAAATTTCAGATGATGCCATTCCAAGTGATTTGAGCCATTTTTCTATCAACGGTGGGAGTTGATCAACTGGTATGCTGGGAAACAGTGATTTAACATCAAATGAGACTAGTGTGTCCTCTTCTTTTAGTTCAGTATCCTTAATGTGTTCTATAAGTTCATAGGTGTTTTTGATGCTTAGGCTGTCGAATTTTGGAAATGAATTGAATTTGTTTGTTAGCCACTTTGCAAGTTTGTATGTTGGTGAATTTATACTGCTAACTATAGGTCTCATTGTTATGGATGGTTTGTGTATTTTGGGTAAGCCATAAAGTCTAGGTAAGGTTGGGTTATCCGGTTTAACTGCATATTTGTTTGGTATTATGCTTGATTTTGCTATTGTTTTTTCATATGACTGTATGCAAGTTTTTAGAGTATGTCGATCAGCAATCGTCACACACGCTAAATTCAATAGTGAAATAAGTTGCGTAAACGAAAAATCGAGCACGCAAATCTTTGAAAACGTAGTAAACCTATCTAAGCAAAATTTCTCCACAAAAGAATTGGATCTTTTAAATAATGGATTAAAAACATGCGTCAGTTTCTCAAACAAAATTGAAGATTACATTGCAGATATCAACATTTCGACACAAATTCTACCAGTATCCATACAAAATTCAGTAAAAAGCCATTGTGGAAATATTTTGGAGGAAATAGAGAACAGATCCTTTCAGAAGAGAAAACATAATACTATCCATTCTTTGAAACAGAAAAACGTTATTTACACAAAGGCAGACAAAGGCAACAAGATTGTCATAATGGAAAAATCAGATTATATTGAAAAAATGGAAAAAATGCTATCTGACAATGAATATGAAACCATTAACAAAAATCCTCTAAAAACTTGCATACAGTCATATGAAAAAACAATAGCAAAATCAAGCATAATACCAAACAAATATGCAGTTAAACCGGATAACCCAACCTTACCTAGACTTTATGGCTTACCCAAAATACACAAACCATCCATAACAATGAGACCTATAGTTAGCAGTATAAATTCACCAACATACAAACTTGCAAAGTGGCTAACAAACAAATTCAATTCATTTCCAAAATTCGACAGCCTAAGCATCAAAAACACCTATGAACTTATAGAACACATTAAGGATACTGAACTAAAAGAAGAGGACACACTAGTCTCATTTGATGTTAAATCACTGTTTCCCAGCATACCAGTTGATCAACTCCCACCGTTGATAGAAAAATGGCTCAAATCACTTGGAATGGCATCATCTGAAATTTCAGACTACATTGAACTAACCAAATTATGCATAGAACAAAATTTCTTCCAGTTTCAAACAAAATATTATCACCAAACTTCAGGGTTAGCAATGGGCAACCCACTATCACCCTTCCTGGCCGATCTGTACATGAGTGCATTAGAAATAAGGATCAACAAAGGTTTCCCTTGGATGTTCAAACTCTGGCAACGATATGTAGATGACATCTTTGCAATAGTACCAAAAAAACATATCAGTGATGCACTAAAACTTTTAAATATCCAAGAAAAAAGCATCAAATTCACTGTAGAAATAGAAAAAGACGAGCATTTACCATTTTTGGATCTAAAAATAATGAGGAATAAAAACAGACTAAACTTTGGCATTTACAGAAAACCAACACAGACAGACAACTACATAAAAGCTAATGGCTACAACCCAAGATCCCACAAACAGGCAATCTTCAATAGTTTAGCACACAGACTGGTAAACATCCCTCTCACAGCAGAAGAATACAAAACAGAATACAACAAAATAATTGAAATAGCACAAAAAAATAACTTTCCCAAATCATTAGTGGACAAAAAAGTGAGCTTAGCAAAAAAGAAGAAGCTACTAAAGGAAACCACAACTCTCTCATCTACAGAAACTAATATGATTTTCAAAAAATTCACTTACCATCCATGGGCCTATGATAAATTCAAAAAAGTCTTCAAAAAACAAAATATTCAACTAGCACCAGTCAACCATTTCTCCTTAAAAAACCTAATTTGCTCAAACATCAAAGATGCCATTCCATCAAACAAAAAATCTGGTATATATCAAATTGAATGCAATGACTGTAGTCAAATTTATATTGGAAAAACAAAAAGAAATTTAGAAACAAGAGCAAAGGAACACTTTAGAAACATAAAATATAAACAATTAGAAAAATCAGCAGTTGCCACACATTTTTGGGGAAAAAACCACAACATAAATCCAGAACCAAAACTACTGAAACATACATCAGGAAAACAAGAACTATCCACATGGGAACAAATCTTCATTTCAAAAAATAGGAACAAAGTATTCAATTTCGACATCCCCCAGAAGGATTTGTTCAGCAAGTTCCTTGAGCCGCCACCAGAGGAGACCTGTGACAAGGTATCGTCAGCTACACCAATGAGAACCAGTCGAGAGCCGGCCGATGATAGAGGCAAAGCCTCTGAAACTAGTTCCGGAAAATTTTAAAAGTAAGTGTTGTCTAGTGTCTTTAATCGACTCTCTTTAAAGTTAATTTATCATAACAACACTGTTTTCAACACTTCCAAGAAAGTAATTGGTTGGGTGATTCGTTTTATGACACAGCAAAATCTCAGTCTATGGAGAAGAACATCTTTGTGCCAGTGTTTACCTCAAGACTACACAGATAAGGTACTCGAGTTCCATTGTTACACAAACTGGTACCAGATGCCAGTGTTTTTTGATATACCACATAACACCACCGTTGCTCCAACTGGCTCAACAAGTGTGCTTGTGAAGACAACTGGAGCGGAGAAACTAAGATGCACAGTGATGTTGTGCATTATACCAGATGGCAATAAACTTCCATCTTACATCATCTTTAAAAGAAGACCTTACCAAAGGAGACTACCATTCATGGAATTCACTTGTGAGTTCAAGAAAAGGGCTGGATGACAGAAGATCTGATGGTGGATTGGTTGGAGAAAGTCTGGGGAAGACAACCAGGGGCATTGTTACAAAAGAAATGCCTTCTTGTGCTAGACAGTTTCCGAGGTCACCTGGTGGAGGCTGTAAGGAGAAAATGAAACGGATGAAGTCCTATCCTGTCATCATTCCTGGAGGTTTAATGTCCCTTCTTTGATGTTTAGATGTCAGCATCAACAAACCCTTAAAAGAATATCTTCGATGCCTGTATTCAGAATGAATGGCGGCAGAATCTCATCAGCTGACTCCAGGAGGCAAGATAAGGAAGCCATCAATACCAATGATGTGTGAGTGGATAATCTGTGTGTGAGAGAAAATTAGTGTTGATATGTTAAGAAGACAGACTGGTGAACATCCCTCTCACAGCATACAAAACAGAATACAACAAAATTATTGAAATAGCACAAAAAAATGACTTTCCCAAATCATTAGTAGACAAAAAGTGAACTTAGCAAAAAAGAAGAAGCTAATAAAGGAAACCACAACCCTCTCAGCTACAGAAACTAATACGATTTTCAAAAAATTCACTTACCATCCATGGGCCTTTGATAAATTCAAAAGAGTATTCAAAAAACAAAACATTCAACTAGCACTAGTCAACCATTACTCCTTAAAAAACCTAATTTGCTCAAACATCAAAGATGCCATTCCATCTAACAAAAAATCTGGTATATATATCAAATTGAATGTTGTGACTGTAGTCAAATTTATATTGGAAAAACCAAAAGAAATTTAGAAACAAGAGCAAAGGAACACTTTAGGAACATAAAATATAAACAATTAGAAAAATCAGCAGTTGCCACGCATTTTTGGAAAAAAAAAAAAAAAAAAACCACAACATAATAAATCCAGAACCAAAACTACTAAAACATACATAAAGTAAACATGAACTGTCCACATAGGAACAAATCTTCATTTCAAAAAATAGGAACAATGTATTTAATTTCGACATCCCCCAGAAAGATTTGTTAAGCAAGTTCCTCGAACCGCCACCAGAGGAGACCTATGACAAAATATTGCCAGACACATCACTGAGAACCAGTCGATGTCCGGTTGACGATGGAGGCAAAGTCTCTGAAAAATGTTCCGGGAAAATTTAAAAGTAAGTGTTGTTTATTGTCATTAATCGACTCCCTTTAAATTTAATTTAGTACAACACTGTTTTCAACACTTCCAAGAAAATAATTGTTAAGAAGAGTTTTAAAAAAACTGGAATTTCTTGTGCCATTGATGGTTCTGAGGACAACATGTTGTGTAATGATGATGTTATCTGAGCTAGATATAAATTAAAATAGTGATGATAGTGACGAAAGTGAGACTGCAGAATAGTCAGAGAAAAGAAACAATGAAACAATACATTGTGGTCCCAATGAAACCATGGTATGTATCCAGTTCGTTCACAAATTACTGTATACCTATATAACTTTTACATAATTCTACATGGTTTCCATTCCTTTTTGAATTCCTAGAAGCACCACTTGCATAATTCCCTCCCCAATGTTTTCAAGCAAATTTTTTGAGGAAAAAAGGGGGGGATTACACGATAAAATACGGTATAAAGCGAAAAATTAAATATTTAACTGACTTTATATTGGATGTGTAAATTTTGTCTCATTCTTAGTTATGAATAGTAATGGCATGATCATGCATAAATGCCTTGGAGTTCTACATCATGTGTCAGCAATCACACTGACTTTTGTTATTGCTGAGTACACATAAAGAATGAAGATGCAACAAGATCTCTCTATATGTTAGTGAACGTTGGTGTTAGTGAATTAGTAAATGTGTCTCAGGCTGCAAGACCACCTAAAGTACCCATGTATATCTACAATTGGGTGGAATAGGCAATCACCCTTTCCAACATGTCTATAATTAGAAGTAATCCTAATTTCTCTGTGCTGAACAAGGCTTACAGCCTTGCATCATTTGACTACAGCATAACTCTTTGCTAGATCAGCAGTTATGAAGCAGAATCATACAAATGATTACAGATTATGCAGTCTTAATTTGTAAAAAGAAATCTTGAATAGGGCTATATTCATAGACAAAGTGTCATTTTCATCTCTAAATGAGAAAAAAGGTAATCACCTTGCATTCCAGAAGAGAATGTTACAATGCAGAATAAGGTCTTCTGGGAGTCATGTATGTGTCGTATTGGGGTTAGATCTCAAACTGGTACAGGTATGTTGTGGCAGCTTAATGGCAATTAAATAGCTATATAAAGAATATCCTCCAAAACATCAGTATTCCCTCTGTAAGGACTAGATATCCTGATGGAATGATTAAATTCCAAACTGTCCACACAGTCAGCAGGATTCAAACTGGTTCTTGCAAAGACAAGATATTAAAGTGATTGATTGGCCTCCTTACTCACCAGATTTGAATCCTATTAAAAATATATAGCAGCGATGAAGATTAATATTAAACTGGCCTGCCAGAGTATATAAGATGAATTAGGTTTCTTGGAATGATCAACTACATGATGGTTGAGAGGAAAGAACATTCTGTGAAAATTTGACTAGGTATTCATTACCATCCACACCTTTTGGAATGAGGAAAGTAATAGAAGTAGAGGATTTATGCAATGCTATTAAATACATTTACACTTTTATTTGCTTTTTTAATTTAAGGATATATTTACTTATTTCAAATTTAGGTTGAAAATTAAACAAAAATGTTTTTATTTATTTAGTGGAAGAAGCTACAAACAGTGATGTGTCAAGATGTATTTACTTAAGATGAGTCAGAACTAGTAACACCAATAACCATTTTTAACCACTGTTAACATGTTCCCGAAACATATTATTAAAAAAGTGATGTTACTGTTACTAGTATGACTCATCTTAAATATGTGTGAGCATAAGTGATTGGAATCAAATAAGCTTTAGCATTTGTAGTTACAACATCCATAATAAACATTGTGGTTTTCCAAAGGAAAAAATGTATACATAAGTACACTATGGATAAAAAAGTTTAATAGTATACAAATAAAATAATTTGCATCATAAAAACTTCACTTATCTTATAATGAAAGTTTACTTATAAATTTATTAGGATCGCGATTTTGTGAAAATTTTATTCACATCCTCAGCCAGAGCCTTAAACAACCTCATTGTCAACGTTACAGTCGCTAGATGTCACTATGTTCTTGTCAGTACTATCTAAATCTGAAAATGAAACCAATTTAAAAACAGAATCAACTGCCGGTATTTCAAAATTCAGTACGCGATGTTTATTTTTTAAAATATATATCTTTTCCCAAACTATTAAATCTATCAGACCATTTAATTGTTTTAATAATTTAACTTCTGGATTTATTTCATGGTTAAATGACCAAAAATGATCTGCTACAGCCAATTTATCAGTCTGTTTCTACTTATTGTTAGAAAACTGTTCTTTCATTCTGGTTTCCAAATTATGTTTTGTCTTATAACTGCTCGCTGCATATTCAGTTGTTCAGACTAGTGGCATACTTCGTGAGACACCATTGTGAACTGGCTATGAAAAAAAATTGTATTTAAGACAAATATACCCAGGAAAGGTGTACAGGACTTGGTTGAGAAAATGTGCAGTAGTAAAGAAGAAAGTGAATAAACACGGATGTGAAAGAGAACTATTTGCACTACCAATGACACAAAAAGGAATAATTGGCTGAACATTCTAAAAATGCAGCAACAATACTGTCCATGGATATTTTATCTGCTTGTTAACCATAAGCATACACATAAGCTAAATTAGAAATCCAATTATTTAGCAATTTCTGAAAATAACACTCTAAAAGCTATTATATTTGGATTTAAATAACACTGCACTTAACATTCAATAGGTGCTATTAAGGACAATACAAATGTTAAATTTACTTTTGAAATAGTCTGTGTAAGATAAATGTATTAAAACAAAGTTATACTTCACTGGTCACAATCCTGAGTAGCAAAATCCATACCATGTTTGTTTAAAGAATGCACAACCAAAATTGAGTACAAGAAGTCTACTCCTACTACCACATTTGTTAAACTACGAATACGTTTTCAAGTGAAACAAAATTGGGAGGTGACAAAACTTATTCAAGCAGCTATTAGACTCTAAGCCATGCTGCAGCAGAACAGTTCAAAGCACTATAAAGATAAGAGAAAAACAGTTAATGCTATATTTTAGACCCAATTAAAATTCAGGATTTCAAACATTGTGTTTTGAGAAAAATTTAATTTTTAAAACGTGAAAAAAATGAAGATTACTATATAAATACAAACTAGATATATACTTAAAATTTTACATAACCTAAAATAAATAAATAAACATTATACGCTATCTTAACAATATTAGACGTATAAAACCACTAAAATAATAATAATAACATTAACATTGTGAAAGTAATGTTAATCTTACCGAGTCAATGTACGTTCTTACAAGTTTTCTGTATTTGTCAATATTTATGCCATTATTTTTACTTTCACAATCTCCCTCCATATTTACCAAGCAAACATACTTGCCCACTACTTGCCATATGATACACAGCCACACAGCTTAGCCAACTTAAACGCACTGGAAATTCATTTTCTTAAAGTTGCTAAAACTCTCCTTTATTTCTCTCTCTCTCTCTCTCTCTCTCTCTCTCTCTCTCTCTCTCTCTCTCTCTCTCTCTCTCTCTCTCTCTCTCTCTCTCTCTCTCTCTCTCACACACACACACACACACACACACACACACACACACACACACACACGACTGGACATTGAAGATCTGAATGCCGGACCTTGTTGTCCTCTGTTTTTTGCCATCTTGTTGTGTAAATGTAAAATTATTCAGTTGATGGGTAACTAATCGTTTAATGTAAAAGTTCTCTTCTACCTTTACGGGGACTTTTCAATAAGTAATCCACTCTATTGATCTTAAAACTACACTAGTTTTGAAACCAAACAATTGATATTCCAACTAAAATCACACGAATGCTGAACTTTACGTAATGGGCCGCGGCTAGTTGGCCCGAAGCGATCTAGGAATTGATTGATTGATTGATTGATTTAGACCTTAAAAAGGTACATGGCCTGGTACCCCTACATTGGGCGGGGCTTACAGGCAGATATTTACATGGGTATATAATTTGTTTTTAAAATATATGGGTGTGTGTTATAGTTCCCATAAAAGCTCATACATTAGCCCTGTTGGCCACCGAGAACAGCTTTTATATATAGTTTAGTGTTTGATTTTGTCTTTATGTTTTTCAACACTTTTTTCCCCACTATATACACTGTACACTAACTCACCAGTTCACACACACACACGCACACAGACACACACACACACACACACACACACACACACACACACACACACACACACACACACACACACCAGGAGAGGATGGAATAACTAGTGATATCCTGCTTCAGGTTTTCAAGAGATTCCCAATTTTCTTCACAGCCTTATACAACAAGTGCCTCAATAGCGGTCAATTTCCAGAAAGATGGAAGCGTGCAGTAATAGTTCCGGTAATCAAGCCGGGTAAAGAAGTCAGCCCAAGCGTAACGAAATACAGACCTATCAGCTTGATAAATATAAATGGGAAAATTTTAGAAAAAATTATGATGAATAGGATTCAGCATCACATCAACACCAGAAATCTTATGAATGATAGACAGTTTGGATTTAGGGCCCAGAAAAGCACGGTAGACGCACTTATGACTATGAAAACTTTCATTGAGAACAACTTGAATACTTACGGATATATTGCTCTCATAAGCCTTGACGTAAAAGGAGCTTTTGACGCTGCCTGGTGGCCCAGCATATTAAATAACTTAAGAGAACTGAAATGCCCAAGAAATTTATACCAGTTATCTCAGAGCTATTTCAAAAACAGGACAACAAGTCTAAGCACAAATGAATTTAGCACTGAGAAAGAAGCCAAAAGGGGCTGCCCACAAGGTTCATGCTGCGGACCCGGCTACTGGAATATTTTGTACAACTCCCTGCTCAACTTAGTCTATACAAAACGAACTGAATTAATCGCTTTTGCCGACGACCTACTTCTCATGACGAAAGGAATGAGCATATTAGACGTAGAAAACTTTGCAAATCACGACTTGAAGAAAATTGAATATTGGGCAAGAGAAAATAAAATTACTTTCAATGACGCTAAATCAAAAGTATTAGTGATATCAAGAAAGAAACAAGCTGCAAACGAGAAGATAAACATCTATCTTAATAACATAATTATAGAACAAGTAGACATCATGAAATACTTAGGCGTTCATATCGACAAACAGTTCAAGTTTGATTATCATATTGACCAAGTGCATGATAAAGCTATAAGGCTAATTCACACTTTATCTAAATCAGCAAAACTAACCTGGGGACTTGGAAGCAAAGCACTAGAAACAATATACAGAGGAGCTATAGAACCTGTACTGACGTATGGAGCACCCTTATGGGCATCTGCATTAAACAACCCGAAGAATCTGAGAAAAATTCAGAGAATCCAAAGGTTGTTTAACATAAAAATCACGAAGGCATACAGGACAATTTCATTTGACGCATCTTGTGCCATTGCTGGCATCCAACCCATTGATATCACGATTGAAGGGAAAGTCAAACTGTACAACTTCTTGCAAAATAAACAAGACTATGACGCACCCTTGCCCCCCAGCGACTGGAACCACCCTGCAGAAGTACCTGAAGTTAAAGAAGCTGATGATGAAGTTAAAGAAGACTCTATATTCAAAATATACACGGATGGAAGCAAAATAGGAGAGCAAGTGGGTGCAGCAGTTGTAATATTCAAACAAGGGACTTCAATTCGAGAGATAAAATACAAGCTAGACAGAAGATGTACTAATAATCAGGCAGAACAACTGGCCATATTTAAAGCGCTACAAGAACTTCAAAACTTTAACAACACACCGGAGGAAGAGAAGACTGTAGCGATATATACAGACAGTACAGTAACCCTAGCCATTCTGCGGAATAATAATAAACATAACTCCATAGCAGAGAAAACCCTTAATATATGTAATACCTTACACAGACAAAAATGGAGAATACACTTCAGTTGGGTTAAAGCCCATGTAGGTATATGTGGAAATGAGTTAGCAGACAAACTAGCGAAATCCGCTGCTCTAGACGGAGATCTGCCCAATAGCTACAGTTTGATACCTAAATCTGTAATTATTTCTGAAATACAAGAAACAGGACATCAGGTCTGGCAGAATAGGTGGAATGCCACGGACAAAGGGGCACTCAGCAAATTATTTTTTCCAACAATAAAAGATAGGCTGAAGAGAAAGCTTCCTTTAACACCAATTTTCACAGCAATAACTTCCGGCCACGGAAAAACCAAAGCTTATTTACACCGATTCCATATAGTAGACGATCCAAAATGCACATGTAACAGCTCCCAACAAACCGTAAACCATTTAATATACGAATGTGTAGACAAAAGTCAACAAAGAGCCAAGCTAATTCAAGATGTAACTCTAAATGGAAGCAAGTGGCCAGTAACCAACGAGAGTCTTGTAAAACACCACATAAAAGCATTCTGTAAATACATAAATTCAATTAACCTATAAAGATATGTAAATATGTATAACTTGTGAAATCAACTGCTAAAAGATCTAATGTAATATTAACATGTAAATATGTACAATTTGTAAAATCAAATGTTGGAAAAATGTAATGTAATACATGTAATACTACTATGTAGTGGGGCATGCTGATTGTTATCAATAAAGGAAAAAAAACACACACAGACACACACACACACACACACACACACACACACACACACACACACACACACACACACACACACACACACACACACACGCAGGTCGCGGCCAGCACGTTCCTTCCTCAGCCATCCATAAACACATTTTATATCACTATATACATATATACACGGTTCCCGCGGTTTTCCTGTGCGGGTCAGGTGATTTTTGGGCGACCTCTCCATATATGTGCTGCCTTGGGCTGGTCGGTATGGGGATGTTCAGGTGTGGCGGCTGAGCCGTTAGAACTTTTCATTCTTTTGTGTTTGCGGTGTTTAGGCTCGCCGCCACCGATGTTGTTGATTATTGGGTTGTAGTGATGGTGTATTTTTGCCCATATCGACCTGGTTCTTTTTCTATTGCTGATTCTATGGTAGGGATGTTACATTCTTGGTGGAGGGTGATATTGTTTGTTAATAGTGGGGGACGGATAATTTTTCTGAGTGCTAGGTTTTGCAAAGTTTGTAGCTTTCTTATGTGTGTTTTTGATGCATGAGCCCAGGCTGCGCATGCGTAGAGGACCACAGATAAAACGAATGATTTATATAGTATAAGTTTTGTTTTGAGTTTTACTTCCTTGCTACGGAAGATGGGGGCGCATAACTTTAGTCTCTGCCGACCTTTGTTGGCATTATCTTGTATGTGGGCGTTCCAGAGTAGTTTTTTGTCCATAGTGACGCCTAGGTATTTAACATGCTGACGACAGTGCAATCTTTGACCACCGACCGTTAGGTCCATGGCCGGAGGGTTCAGCTGGTTAGAGAAATATATCAGCTGGCATTTTTCGGCATTAATTTTGATTTTCCAATCATGACACCATGAGAAGAAGCGGTCAGTGTACCGCTGCATTTCCAAAAGCCCGTATTTTGCATTTTTGTGGTGGTTGATGATGGCGGTGTCGTCAGCATACATGGCGACCTTACATCTAGCGTCCACGAGGAAGTCATTGGAATACAATATATACAAATATGGGGACATTATTGCCCCTTGTGGTACGCCAGCTTGCATGGTTCGCTCATGTGAAGAGGAGCGACCCACTTGGACGTAGAAGCGTCTGTTTTCTAGAAAACTATGCAGCCGGTATAGGTAACTTTCTAGTCCGGGAAATTGTTGGTGCAACTTGTAAAGTAGGCCTTTGTGCCAGGACCGGTCAAAAGCGGCTTCTACGTCCAAAAATAATGCCAACGTCGGAGCCTTATTGTTAAATTGCTATGTTATATCGTCGGTAAGTCTTAAAAGTTGTAGTTCTGTGGAGTGTCTTTTTCTAAAGCCAAATTGGGATTTTGAAAGTTCATCTGCTTCCGAAATGTGATTTTTGAGTCGAGAAAGGATTAGTTTTTCTAGCAGTTTACCAATTGCTGACAGGAGACTAATGGGGCGGTAATTTTGAGGCTGCCTAGCGCTCCTCCCTGGTTTTTTAAGCATTATTACCTTGGCTAGCTTCCAAGTTGCTGGGAAGTAGTTTTGCTGCAAGCAAGCATTGAATATCTTTGTTAGGTACACCAGGGCTTTCCTAGGGAGGTGTTTAAGTTCCTCATTAGTCACTCTGTCAGGGCCGACGGCTTTCCCATTAGGTAGTGACCTAATGAGCTTGTAAACTTCCTGCGGCGTAATAAGATGGAATGGTTGCTCTCGCTTCCGCGCCACCCATGTTTGTACCCATTCGTTTACTTCCCGCTCTATGACAGGGTTTACCGTTGGGTTTTCAGAGAACCTGTCTTTAGACAATCGGCGAACACCTCGGCTTTCTCCTCTGCGGAGAAGTGCAGGCCGAAGCGAGTATGAAGGGCTTCAGTGCTGGTGTTGTCGCTTGAGGAGGTCTTAAATGCCCGAAGTAATTTCCACAAGGAATGGTCCAAATGTGTGGTACTTTTCATTTTGGTTTCCCACTGGTCAATTTTGTTAATATGAATTTGACGCCGAATGGTTTTACGCAGCCAGTTTGCTGCTACTTTGTATTCGGGCTGGCGGGTTTGCCTCCAGAGCCTCATCAAGCGCCTTCGCCTAGCAATGTGAAGCTCCACCTCTGGGTATGTGCAGAAACTGGGTGGGCTTGTGGTGTATGTGGTGGCACTTTTTCTGGCCGTACGCAGCGAGGCGGTGAAATTTTCAACGGCGATATCTATCTCCGCCTCGTTGCTGTGTGACAGCTTGGGCTGTGCCATTCTGTGCATTGCTAGCGTGAAAGCATCCCAGTTCGTGTCAGCACGTTGCCTGTTTCCAGGGTGCTGGCAGAAATGGCGCCTCTTATCTCGAAATGCACAGGTAGATGGTCAGAATCCAGGCTGTGATACACTTTTAGGTTTTGTGCAATCGCCATATGTTTTGAAATAACGAAATCTAAAATTTCAGGATCCTCTCATCCTGATCTGTACCAAAAGGTTGGGTCATCCGGGAGGTGCACCTCAATGTCATCATTTTCTGTTATAAACTCTACCAGGAGATTTCCTGCCGCGTTTGCTCGGCGTGCATGCCACCAGGGGTGCCGGGCGTTGAAATCTCCTGCGATTATAACATGCTCCTCCATAGCGAGGATTTGCTTGAGGTCACGTGTATGAAGTGGTAGTTGTGGGGGTTTGTAAAGTGCCACCAACATGACCGTCCTATTATTGATATGAGTTTTAAGGGCTGTGCACTCTAATGTAGCTAGTCTTGGTAGTGTTACGGAAGCGTGAGTAACATTGTTTTTTAATAAAATGGCGGTTCCTCCCCCCGGTCTGCCTAATCTGTCAGTCCGAAAGATTTGATACCCCTGTAGCTTAAAGTTTGTCTCTGCTTTTAGTTTTGTTTCGCAAATAAATGCGATATCAATTTTGTTGCGCCGCAGGTAATTTTCAAGTTCGTGTTGCTTCCTGTGGATACCATCAGCGTTCCACAGGAGAGCATGAGTTAAAGTTATGCCATTTAATCGAAGATTTCGCTTAAAAAGCATGTGATGGCTTCTAATTTATCCATGGTGCCTGTGCAACTTTTTATTGTTGCAGCAAAGGATTTTAATTTTGGGAGGATTTTTGGGAGGTTGAACTCCTTGATGAGCTGAAACAGCTCTTTCAGACTACTCAGGTCGGATGATGATTCCTGAGTGGGGGGGGGGGGGGATGCTGGACCACTGGTAGGTGGCATGGTTGCCGTTTGCATCTGCGCGGTCCTCGCGTAGGAGAGACCGGGCTGTACCAGAGCCGGGTTGACGATGGGGCGTGGCCGTGGTTGGGCACCAGGATTTGCCCTGGCTATAGTTGCCAGTTGGCAGCGGTGGCGTTCGTACTTGAACGTTTCGCACCCCCTGTAGCTTGCAGGATGCGTTTCCCCGCAATTGGCACAACGGGGTAGGACGACCTGCTTGGCCTTTTCTGGGCAAGCTGACAAGCGGTGGAAGCCACTACATAGGACGCACCTAGAGGTCATTTTGCAAAATTTAAATGTATGATCCAGCTGCTGACAGTTGTAGCACTGGGTGATGTTATTGTTTGTTTTCAGGACCTCTATGGCAACCATCACATGGCAGATCTTTTTCATTGATAAAGCTTTGATTACCTGTGGTCCTGTCCATGGCTATCTGGAAGTTGGGTAGAGGTCGCCCTTGCACCCGCAGCTGTCGCACTTGCACTCCTGTGTATCCTTTGAGGACAAGATCTTCTTTGATGTCCTCTTCCTCCAGGTCGACTGGAAGCCGTTTTACCATATAACGGAGGGGTTGTTCACTTCTTGGAGCAAAGCCGTAGTGCTGCACACCTGCTTTGTGCAGCAACTGCATGGTAGGGACGGCGTCAGTCTTCCTCTGGAGGAACAGCTTGACACAGTCCCTCGTGGTCTGCAGCTTGAAGGAGTCAGCTGGCAGTGCTGTGCGGAGCAGATGCAGGACCTTAGTGATCGCTTTTGTGTCCGGGATAATAATCCTCGGTGGTCTTTGGGCCTCCTTTGGTTGAGTCGTTGTGCTGGTGGAAGTTATGGGTGTGTCGGTTGGGGTGGGCGCTGTTGTGTGGGAATTTGCCTGTTCGGTCGCTGTGGTCGTGACAGGGGGGGGAGTTTTGGTGTGAGGATTGCGGTTCGGCGGGTGGTGCTTCTTCGCCGTCTTCCGTTTCGTCTGGAGTTAGCACTTGAAATTTGTTGGCGATTGCTGTGGTTGGTGGTGTCTGGTGTTTTTTTCTCCCTATTTTTTGGGGAAGTTGGTCGGTTTCTGCGAGGCTCTCCTCGCTGCTTCCCCGCATAGGGGGCGCTTTCTGGCTGGGGCAGGTTGCCAGCTTGCACCCAGATCCACCAGTTGTCGCTTCTTGCGGGCGTGCTCCCGGTAGCAGTTACCAAGGTCCGCTGCGATTTTTTGGAATTTCGGGGAATATGCGTCCTGGCTGTTTAGCAGGTCCGTATAAAACAGTATTTCCTTTTGTAGGTCGGCGACCTCTTTTTCGAGTTTGTAATATTGTTCCTTGAGTTCCGTAGGAACTGCGGGTTCTGCTGCACCCTCCACCAGCATGGGCTCCTCGGCCAATGAGTGGCGGGAGGGCTTGATGCTACTGCAGGCTGGCTGCTGCAAGGTTATAAAAGCGGGTGGTTTGCTGCCACAAGACCCGGGGTGGATGTCACTTCCTGCCCTGGGCGGCCCGGGGGAAGGACAACCCCAAGTGACGACGACCCAGCGAGACCAAGGACAAGAGCGGCAACATTCCAGTAGAGATATAACTTGTATATATGTGTTGTATAAATGTATTCATGTATTAATAAAATATAAAAAACATAATAAATATATATATAATAAAGTAAAAAAAGATATTAATAATAAAAATGTATATATACCTGAGTATATGTGTAAGTAAATTCAACTTGTATATATATATCCCAAATGTACATTCCTCCCTCCCTATCCTAAGTTTATTTTTCAGGACCATCGGCAGCTTGCCGAGGAGCTTAACGACTCAGCGCCCTCTCCAGCTGAAGCCACAATAATGGTAAGGTACCCTTAACTTTAATAAGCATGGCACCAAAACCTCGCTCCTATGCATGAACATGAATAACCACCGCTAACCATATGTCCCTGGTCAGGGCCCTGGCCATGGCCAGTACCTATTTCCCCACTCTGTCCGTATACTCTCTTGTGTATGGACATCTTTTTAGTATTCACCCACTAACATCCGGGTTGCTTCGGCGGTACCGGACATCACTTACCACTTTTCCTATTCATCACTGTAGTGTAGCTAGTGCATGGTAGGGGAGGCGACGTAGATCCCTTTCGGATGATCTTCACCGGGTGCGGCGGAGGCGGGGCCGCACCCAAAAAAAAAAAACGCTCGGCACCAGTCCTCTGCCAGCCAGTTTGCCAGCGGGAGCTGGGGAGGACGGTGGCGGTGTTACTGCCGCCATTTTTTTGCTGTAGGCTGTTGCGCGCCAGCCGCTTGGAGCTTGTGTCTTGGCCTGCATGCGAAGGGACGCCACCTTTTGTGTGCAAGAAGGGCACACGGTTGGGCGTCCCACGTTGATTTTTGCTGGCTGTTCCTTTAATTCGCGTCACTTTGCGCACTAGCACTGCACTGTCACTTGTTCACCCCACACTTCACTCCTTCACAGAGAAGGTTACGTCGCACAACACTAAGGTCACTAGAACACTCCGTATATTGCCTTATCAGAGGCGAACCATCGGCACACACGAATCAGCTCCTAGAACGCACGAGTGCCTAAAAAATGAACACCCGTTGAGAACGTGGCACACACATCCTGTTGGAATTGACGCGATCTAGGAAGGGCAGGGGACCGGGCAAGTTATAGAAGATGACTGACAAAGCGTTTAGAGGGGTAAAGAGTGACCACGGGCCCAAGTAATCTAGCCCAACGTTCTGTTTCGCGAAGGAGACTGGTGCGGTTGTCATTTATGTACATCACTGCGGATTTTGTGGGAAATCTTTAAATTATATAGGCTCTCTAACTTTTGAATTTACAAGTTCGGGCTACATCTATAACAATCACGGATGATTATTGCATATATTCTCTCTTTCCCTTGTCACTCATAAGGATTCTCATCAGTTCTTGGAATCCGACAAGGAGAGCAGCAAAATTTTAGGTCGACGAAGTGGTGATTGTTTCGAAGGAACGCTTCCTCCGCTGGGTATTTTGTGCTCCTTTGGAAGTGCGAAGTAATCACCGGGAGCTGGCACATATTTACTTCAAATTCCATCAGAGTTACTTCCATAACAATTCTACTTCTACTTCCAAACTGTATTAATCACCAATCCAATTCCAACACAATCTGTACTGCGTTACAAGTATTATTTAGAAGTTGCCATAATGTTCAATATCATATTCTTTAAACAAGTGAAATTACACAAATGCTACGTGCGGCACTTTGTAATTTGAGAAAAAAATATTTAAATAAATTAGGCCAGTAAATGTAAGTCTGCGTCAGTTACGCAAAATTTAGGATAAATGTGAAACTGAATAAAGCAAAATTCCAATGAATGCTTTGGCTGAAAATTAGGCACGGAATTCGAGAAGTACACAAAACATTGTTCGTTTTTTTTTCTTGTGTAATCTAATGTTTCTATTTAAAAAATTGTTATATTAATAAAAACCGTATTTTCTATGTCATGTAACACTGCTATAAACAAACGAATATTACTCTAGGTTGAATATTAACGTAGTGAATTTTAGAATACACTGAGACTTCTTTTTCATGTAATCGTGCTGATCATGTGTCTATGTAAAAAGCCCTATCTTTAGTTAATTTCCATAGATTCGTACTTCTCGAATGAGCGGTGATATTAGTAAGAGAATATTACAATAAGTTTGTACAGCAATTGTTACAATTTAGCTCACTAGAGCAAACTTTAGTTGACGGCGTTTTAGGCTTAAAATGAGTCGACTAATTCATTATTTCCTTGCTTACATTACCTTTAAAGCGGAATATAAATGGCTGTAATGAATATACTGTAAGAAATGTGATTTTTATTGTTTAACATTTTCCGTTGTACTAAGGGCTATATACATCATTCAATGAATTAATATCAGTTTTATCTGGTATGAAAGTAAGATGTTGGAGATTCTTTAAAGGACTATGCTTTGCGTAATTGGAGAAACTATTTCCTGGAATTTCGCATTACAGTTTACATTAGACAGAGAGGGGATGTTAACTTGACCTTGGCTGGCTCATTTCATTTCAGAACTTCTTACCCAAGTTAAGATATTTAAAAATTAATAAAGAAGAAAACCTACACATATTTTTATATATCGATTAAATATTGCTTCTCTTATCTTTTATATTTTTTATTTTGTACATTTTATAAAAAAATTGTAAGCTTGTATTGCTTATCGAGTATGTTTTCCAGGGAACGGCGAACAAAGTTTTGGCAACTAAAACATGAAAATAGTTTAACTGAGCTCAATTTTACGTTACACACTTAAACTGAGTAAGGAAACAATTGATATTTAAGAACTCTTTCTTTGATGTGGTTTTCAACGTTATTAGTAAACGTGCGCTAAGAGTTCAGTGACTGCTAGCTACCTTCCACCCCTATTTTGTCAAGTTCTGGAACATTCCAAAGCGCGCGCTTACAAACGAGGGAAAAATACGTCATTTCTCTGAAGTTCACCGAAATAGAAAGGCGAAGTTAAGTGCGGTAGGAATTTATCCGGATATTCCTTTGGTTTGGAATCTTTAAGGTGCTATGCTTCTTATTATTTAGTTTATTTTATCCTCCTGGCACTTAAAATTGTGAAAATAACATCATACATTTAATATTAATAAGTTTTAAGTTGCAAGTTGATAACTTGGTTTGCTTGGCAAAGCAACCTAGACAGTCCATTCGTAACGTTAGAAAATTAATTCAGTCATAAAAATCTAATAATTTCGATGCTTGTTGAAACAGAGCCAGATTTTAATTGTTTTTAATTGCTCATAATTTTACTGACTTGGAGTAATTTTACATTTCCATTAATTCTTGAAGATAATTCTGATTTACACTTTCAGATATTATTTGGTCTGTCTTGCTGAAAATTTAATATATTTGTAAGTAATGCTTCTCCAACCATAAGAAGTTTAGGTATCCTCAATTATTGCACCACTATGATAATTGAAAATGCTGGGCCACTGAAGAATTTAGTTTCCCTGCTACATCAGTAGTTTATGCATTCACATTTTATAGCTGCTATAGATACTGTTTTCATTATTACATCAAATTGTTGCTTTTCAATTCAATATTTTCATTAGGTTGACATGTACTTAAGTACATCAAACAGTAATTGGTTAATGGCAGTAAAGATTTCTCATTTCACTGTTGCTTAACTTTTGGTAGTGATCTACTTGCAGGAAGCGACTTTTTATTTTTGCCTCGCACATAGTTCTAATATGAAAAGATTCTGATTTAAAACATCTGAAATTGGCTTTTCTTCCAGATATTTCTGTAGCCGCTAGTATCAGTCTTTTGCAAGTTGATGGCATAATTCTTTATGCCAAGACTGATGATATAATTCTTTGGGATAAGCTAACAAACTGCAGCTCCTCACTCATTTATTATAATATTTCTTCTCAATTTTCTACTCCATTCAGGAAATTGTTTCACGAAGTTCCTTCTCATAGTCATCATTTAGAACAAAAACATGTGGCTCTATTACTTTCATCTACACTTGTTAAAGTATATCTAACTTATTTTCTTTCCTTTTGCTCATGAGAAACAAAATATTTGACAGTTTAGAGCTATCTTATGGAGTATTCTTATTTGAGATGATGATAGTTGCATCTTTACTGTTATGATACGAGCTGCATGAACAAATTTTCTATATCTGTGAACACGGTTTGGATTCTGGTTCTTCTAGGTACAAAGCTTCTATTGCATTTCTTTTTAATAATGCAATGACTTTCATCATTGGTCAGTTCTCATTATACCACAAATATGCATAGCTGCAATGCCCTGCTTTTTATTTATTTTGTTATTTTTGAGAGCCTTCTGTGTGTGGTTTCTATATAGTAGTAGAAGTAGTAGTGGTAGTAACTGTAGTAGTAGAAATAGTTGTAGCAGTAGTACTAGTAGTATTTAATAACAAACTAATCAGTAGTAATTAGTAAGAAATACACACAGAGGCTACCTTATTTGTTTTATGTTTCTTTTTCAGTTTTTTTCATTCTTTTTTGGCAGAGATTGCAAGTGGTGTTCTTGTGGTATATCAAGTGCTTCACATCAGCTGGTATCTTTGAATTAAGTGATACCTGTCTGGTTTTAAAGCAATATGTTACCTCAGTATATTTTGTCTTCTGTAATAAGCAAAAGGAGAGCATCATTCGAGAATTTAAACATAGTACAAGGTGTTTTCAATTTAAATTTTGCATTTCATCTTATATCAGCTTCATGATTGGTGATGCAATATTTGCTGGGTTAATGAATATTTTTTCTTATGAAATCTATAGATGGTGATTGTTTTCTGTGGCCCAGCTTTTGTCTTCCATTGTTTCTAATCTATAAAATTCTTATTCAGTCCCTCTTGAACAGAAACTGTGTATAATATGTTTTACAGTTTATATAAAAACTGATGAGTTACGAGAGGGATATTGTATACTTCATTATTAGAAAATATTTCCTGAAGTTTACTCTTGTTATTAACTGATGCAGTGGTCATCTCTATAGATTTTGAAGAAATGCCTTCAACCTTTCTGCAACTATACTGCTTTTTCTTTGAAATGGTCACTTCATTATTTGTTTCTATACTGTTATATCTCAAGATGCCTTCAATCTTATTGTATAATTTTTTTGGAGATAGTTACTTATTGTTCATTTTTACATAATCTGTGGCAAAAGACAATGGCTGACTAACCATCAGCATCATATGGAGGTAAAAGATTGCTCAATATAAGTCATAGTACAATTATTTTATAATATATTTAAATAAAGCTTCTCTTGGTGAGCTGGTTTCAAATTATTGTGACCAATTTGCAGTTTAAAGTTGTATATTACAGTTCTCTTCTATTTGTACTAATTTCTTACAAAAATTTGATACTCTTTAACAGTATCTCAGAGATATTTTCATTATAAATTTTTAGTGACTGGAGCATTGAAACTTGAGTATTTTCTGATGTATCTCTTTATGTTATATTTAATTTTTTGATCTACAACAAATTTTTATTGTGTCTCTTCAAATTGTTGTTTTACCTGTAGTACTTCTTCATATAATTGTTATATGACTACTCAGTTTTTTTCTACATCTCGTATTACTTTCAAATGAAAAACCATTCTATGGCTATAGTTTTAACAGCATTCCCAAGTTATATTTTGAATTTCTGTATAAGAACGGGCATTAGCACTTTAAGGATTCTAAGCCTCTTTCGAGAGCTGTGTGTTGCATTGTGTTGTGTGTTTGGTGCTAATAGTGTCAGGATTACTTCTGCAAGACATCTGGTGAAGAAGGATTCATTGCCATATCAGGAAGGTAATCATTTATTTATTTATTAAATTATCGATGAGTCGTATTTTTTATACATCTATAATTTAATAATTTTTCGCTTCACTGTGGTGTTCCAATACAGTTAAATCTCTATTTATTTATTTATTTACTTATTATCTGGAATTTTACATAATGGAATGAACTTCAGCTAAAAATTGAATGCATAACAATTAAAACAATATATAATGTTAAAATAGTACACAAAAAATATAAAGCAAGCTGTATGCAGTTTGTTAAAGTGAATACTGAGACTAAAGTAAGAAATAAAACATATTTGTTGTTACAGGGTCTCTGGGGCTTAGTCATCACCACTTCAAAGGTACAGAAGTCACCAATTAGATAAATAAATCACATTGTGTCATTACTAGACCAACATATGATCTACATTTTGTTACAGATTCCTCTGCAAGTATTTCTCACCGGGGCTTGAAGACATCGAAAGGTAGGATAAGAGTCATCAGTTACCCGCATGTACTGCCGCTGTATCATTGTCTGGCATCACTGTAGGACCTCCACATACCTGATGCGACCAGGTTTAAAGATGTACTTCCCTTGAGTGATCTGTTTGTAATAATGGATTTGCTCATAGGAAGGCATCTAGGGGCCACAGGTGACTATCTCCCCGGGATCCTGCACCCAACTTGGGGGCTGTGGAGGATGTGCTAGGGAGTAGAGTAGACAGCCAATGGGGCCTGCAGGGTGGGTGCTGTCATTAACCCAGTCCTCCCCTTTCCCATGGTTAGGTTGTGGTACTAACAATAGTCTGTAAGTGCGCCAGATGGACGAAATCTGGAAGCAGCTACCTCCGCGTCCTGCTTGATTTCTCTGTTGGCTGGGTGATGTCAGATACATGAACAAGGGCACTACATGCACTGAGAGAAATGTGCTGCTATCCTGTGTTGTTTTCTTCTGTTTCAGCTTTCAGGTTACAACAAGGTGAGGTATTTCATATATTGAACTTGTTTTTTAGGTGGTACACTTCTCTCAACAACTAACGGCCAAAGTAAATTTGTATCTTTGGCTGTATCTTATAACCTTATGTCAGAGGTTATAAGTATTTAGCATTTTGTTTGCAACAATTGCATTTCCAGACGTGCTCTCCAGGAAGGTATGCTCTGATGACCTATGATACTATGTTGTTGGTTATGTGTGTATGGTATGTGAATCTGAGGGCAGAGTGAGGTTAACTGATTGTTAGGTAGGGTTTAGTTAGGCGAGGAAGCTCCAGGGCTCACATAGCATCAACATAACCAACAAAAACCCCCATTCTGTAAACTCAATAGCGTTTCTAAATTTTCCTGGACCCCTCCCCCTTCTTGCCGCTGTACCTCACCGTGGTTTGGGGGTGGCAACAAACAAATATTCATTTGAGTCCAATCTTTACAGAGCAATAACTATTAACTTTATATGTGTCAATATTCTACAGTTTTGCTTGCTTCATATGCATGTGCATAAAAATACTTATATTAGTATTCTTTTTACACTGTTTGAAAAAATTATATTTTCACAGCTTCATCAATATATAAAAAATTTGTAAGCATTAAAATCAGGAAGAAAAGAAATAAACTTGAACTGTTACTAAGTTTTAGGTAGGGACATCACAGTAGCAAACCAACTCTCATCCGTCATGTAGCCTGTTGGCATTTGTAGACCCACAAGATAACTCAAAGCCAGCTGCTTAAGAATTCCTATGTCTGCATATATTGCTTATATAAAAAACACAATTCAAGGCAAAAGAACTTAGAGATGCCCTTGGAGCACATATGAGGACTGTATTGTTGAATTAGGGAGGAAGGCATCAAAGAGTGAAGGGAGCTTAACCAGACGGCAGCTGAAAGGTAAACATGGAAAACTTCTACTGAGAACCTACAATTCCTGTGGCATAAGCAGAAGCTAAAGAAGAATAAAAATAATTCAAATCAAAGTGCAGCGTTTAACGCCTGCTTTTACTACATACGGCACCACAGGCAGTGACATTGATGATACACAAGATGAAGATGGAGCACCAGTGGAATGAGATGGTGGGGGAAACAGGGGATCCTGGAGAAAACTCGCCCCAGTGCCGTGTTGCCCACCAAAAATCTTACTTTGCGATTGCCTGGGTTGAACCCGGGCTGCCTTGGTGAGAGCCAAGCAGTCTAACCACTCAGCCACGGTGCAGCCCCAAATCAAATCAAAGTTCTTAATAACTGCAGGTTTACTGTTTCAGCTATTTACAATTCAGATGCATATTAAACACACAAAAAAAAAAAAATGAAAAAATGAAAAAATAATTATTCACCTAAGAACTCTGCACATGAATTAATTGAGTTAATTAATAAGTATACCTAAACTTCTTTTTGTCCTGTGCCATGGCACTGTGAGCTGGAGCTTGAAGCTATGGAATACACACATGGTTGATCCCACTCCTAGTGGTACAAATTGCAAGTCTTGGGTGTAGGACTAGTGCTCATTCTACATTGTGAAGAAAGCAAAGAGCTGTGATAGGCAGAAATCCTAGTCTTGTGAGCCAACTTTCCACATCACCTCCTTGTATTAGTTGTATGATCACTCTCTGCTGTTGTACGTAAGTGGATATGAGGCCAGCAATTGAGTTGATAGACCCAGATTCTTCTTGGGCTATAGCACTGTAGGATTTATTTTAGAGTACAGAACGTGTATGAAGCTGAGTGAGTACTGGATATGTGGTGGTAACAAAAAGCATGTGACCAGTTCAACCAATAGGCACCAGTCTTGACAGTATCACTACGAAGTGCAGATGTGTAAGTTGGAATTTGGCATTGTATATGTCCTGGTGTTTATGATAAGTATAATGGGAGACGAGAAGCAAGCACATCAAGTGCATGCAACGTGTAAATGTAAATTGCATTAGTAGTAAATCAAATAGCCAACATAGTTGGTGATATGCAGAAAACAGCAGGATAGTAAATTGAAATGGAAAATGTCTGTTTCTCTCTTCAATTCTATACCTCTTTCTGAGCAGTGACCCACATTCTTTCATGCTCCCATTCGAACTCTTTTTGAACAATTTAAGAACTGCTATGTTTTTTAACAGCTGTAGTTAATTTCTATCTTAGAATTTTCCAGTTTTACTTGTTAGCTGGACACCTAATCAGCGTTCATTTCATTTTACATTCATCAGCTGTGTTGCTTGTTTTTATCAAGTAATCAGAGTTTGACATTATTTTACAGAATTTCTGGACTTCCTTCCTAACGAAGTGATTTTCCCAGAACCAGAAAGTCCCACCAATCATTAGGTAGTTTATTTTTTAGCACAGAGTCAGTCTAGTTCACTATTTACTCTCATTATTCTCATGATCATAAATCATCACTTACAGTGTGCACCTCAGTAGAATGGTGATAGTGTGTCTGCCTCACTTTAAGAGGCCCCAAGTTTAAGTCCTGGGCAGGGTGAGCTATCTGAATAAGGGTTTTTGGGGGGATTTTCCTTTATTCTGAAAGGTGAATGTTGAGTAACTCTAAGCTCTATGGACCCTGGGCTCAGTTGAGCTTCATTTTATTCATTGTCTGATATGGCTTACATTGGAGGACATTATTGTTTTTTAAACAGTGATTTTTGAATTAGGCACCTATGACTTATTATGTTCCCCAGTTTCCCCAATGATCTCATTTTCTCCTTTGACCTTGCCCCAGGCTTATGTTATTGGTACTGAAGCAATACTGTTTGCAGTTCTTTTAAGGCCCTCCTTTCTATTGATCCTTGTTTTATGCTGGGAACAGTGCATCTCCTTCACTGTATGCCTCACCCACATATTTTAAAGCCTACCTCGGTAGCATAGATGGTAGTGTGTCTGCCTCACGTTCAAGAGATCCCAAGTTCGTATCTCAGTCAGGGTGAGTTACCTAGATAAGGTCTTTTTCCGGGATTTTCCCTCATCCTGAAAGACGAATGTTGGGTAACTCTAAGTTCTATGGACCCTAGGAACATTTGAGCATCATTTCACCCATTCCATTCATTGTCCGATATGACTTAACGTTGGAGAACGTAAATTACAAAAAACATATTTTAAGATGAATCACCCACTACAAGAACTTTGTATCTCCCCCCCCCCCCCCCCCCGCCAATAATGCTCGTTTCATATAGCCACACAATGTTCTGAGGTCTTCAATTTTCTTTTTAATACACTGGTTTTATGTTGGACTTTGGAGGTTTTAGATATATATTGCCTTTATTGAATTGGCTACATCCAGAGCTCAAAATAAGATATAATATTGGCTTCTTCCTTCTAGAGGTCCTTATAATATGAAACCACAAAATAAAACTCTGTGTCTGCATGAAGCAAGAAAACTTGAAAGTTTGTGCTCATAGTATACAATGGACACAAGTGAACATTTGCTTGGCAAAAGCAGAGGCACAAATAAAATATACTTATATATTTCTCTGAGCTTGTTACAGGAAACAGTAAGAAGATGAAGACCAGAAAAAGAAAACTGTACGTAACATGTACAGTTCTGAAGAACTATATGAAAATGAAATGCTAATGTTTTGTTATAAAATAAATGTAAGTTTGAGTATACACTACTATTCCTTAATTTCAATAAATGCATTATAGTCTTGATTAAAGGGAATGTGAATGAAACTAGTAGTATTATCCCATATAAATATGTTTATTAATTATTATTATTATTATTATTATTATTATTATTATTATTATTATTATTATTATTATTATTATTATTATTATTATTATTATTATTATTATTATTATTATTATTATTATTATTATTATTATTATTATTATTATTATTATTATTATTATTATTATTATTATTATTATTATTATTATTATTATTATTATTATTAATGTTTATTATTAACTTAAATATTTTTCTGAACAAACTAGAAAAGGTTCTTAATAAATTTAAACATTTAAGAAAAACACTCATTGTCTGTGGAGACTTCAATATTGATTTTGCTAAAATCTCAAAACAAAAGAATGACTTTATTAATTTGGTAGCTACATTTAACTTAAAACCTTTAGTAAATTTCCCAACCAGAAATACAAAATTCTGTGCAACCATAGTTGACCAAATTTTTACTAATGCTAGTCAGTTGTACAAAAGTCACCCACTGAATATGGGTTACAGTGATCATAATGCTCAGTTAATATCAATAAATATGGAAAACCGTATAAATCCAAACCTTAGAAAAACAAAATTTACCAGAAAATTCAATGATTCAAATATAGACTATTTCTATATTTCTAAAAAGCGAAATGTGGCATGAAGTGTATGATACATCCGATACTAATGAAAAATTTGAAACTTTTTCAAAAAATATTTAGGCATTATTTTGATATAGCTTTCCCACTTGTACAAATAAAAGAATCATTCTCAGGAAAATCAAATTTGTGGATTACTAAAGGAATTATAACATCTTGCGCGCACAAATGAAAATCACATGAAATTCTGCAAACAGTGATGTCACTCCACAATTCAGTGACTATTTTAAGAAATATAATGCCACATTGAATAAAGTTATAAAACAAGCAAAAAAGATGGCAAATGATAAATTTATCAAAAGTGCCCAGAACAAAATGAAAGCCTCATGGAAAGTAATACACAATGAAATAAAGCCCAATAAGAATGTAGATAATTTAGTATTGCAGAAGCATTCAAAATTAATAACAAACCCAAAGTTAATAGCAGAGACTTTTAATGATCACTTCATTAATCTTGCTGAAAATATTGTTTCACAAAAGAACTCCACAATGGGTACTTCAGTAAAAACAAGTAGAGCAAATATATGTGAAACAACAATGTTCTTGTGCCCTACTGATTTCGAGGAAATCGTTTCAGTAATATCCAAATTTAATTCCAAGTACTCTTCAGATATTGATAATGTTCCTGATTTTTTGCTAAAGAAATGTTTTATTCTTATTGCACACCCGTTAGCAGATGTATGTAATAGCTCACTTGAACATGCAGTGTTTCCAGAAGCTCTAAAAACTGCTAGAGTAAAGCCACTATACAAAAAAGGAGATAAAACCGATGTACTAAATTACCGGCCAATTTCACTCTTATCCAGCTTCTCTAAAGTACTGGAAAAGATAGTCTATAAAAGACTTATAGCATTTATACAGATGATTGATTTAATATCTAAAACTCAGCATGGGTTTTGTAAACAAAAATCAACACAAACTGCACTTTTTGATTTTGTAAACAGTGTAATAAATACTTTGGATAACAAAGACAAAATACTAGGCGCATTTTTCAACCTAACTAAAGCATTTGATATACTAAACCACAATTTACTATTCCAAAAATTAGAACATATGGGTATTAGAGGGCAGGCATTGGAATGGATCAAATCATATCTAAAGGACAGGAAGCAAATAGTAGAAATTTCAAATACAGTAAAAGATCACATTAAAGAATACCGATCAGACACAAAATATATTAAGTTTGGTGTACCACAAGCTTCTATTTTGGGTCCTATTCTTTTCTTATTGTTTGTAAATGATTTACAGTCAAATATTACAGCTAAAACAATAGTTCAATATGCTGACAACACAAATATATTAATTGAAAGCAATGCACTTGAAGAGCTACAAATCTTATCGAGCAGAATGTTCAGTAATATTTCTAAATGGTTCAGCAATAATAATTTAATTGTAAACTTGGATATGCCACATGTAATTCATTTTCAGTTTTCTCAGAATAAGTCTCCTGTACAATCACAATACGAGGCATGTTTTTTTAAGTCAGTACCGTTTTGGAATTAAAAAAAAGACGTGCATAGATATCGCAATAATTTTATTTTTACATGAAAGCCTGTACCTTAATCTACTTTTCTACATAATTTCCGTGAATATTGAGGCACTTGTCATAACGTGGCACCAGTTTTTGAATACCCTCCTCATAAAATTCTGCCGCCTGACGTGTAAACCACTGTATCACAACTGTTTTGACTTCGTTATCGTCTTGAAGATGCTGACCGCCCAGATGTTTCTTCAAGTGCAGGAACAAATGGTAGTTGCTGGGCGCCAGATCAGGGCTGAATGGAGGATGATCTAGAGTTTCCCATTGAAAAGATTTGATGAGATCTTTGGTCCGATTAGCCACTTGTGGACGGGCATTGTCATGCAGCAAAACGATGTCCTTACTCAACTTGCGTCTTTTGTTCTGGATTGCACGGCGCAGATTGTCCAATGTCTCACAATAAGACGCTGCATTGATTGTCTCATTACGAGGCAGAAACTCCACTAGCAATACTCCTTTTCTGTCCCAAAAAACTGTGCACATGATTTTCCGGGCAGAAATTGTTTGCTTAAACTTCACTTTTGTTGATGATGATGAATGTCGCCATTCCATGGATCGTTGTTTCGATTTTGTAGTGACGTAGGCCACCCATGTTTCGTCACCAGTAACAATTTGTTCTAAAAAATCTTCACCTTCATTGTGGTACCGCTCAAGGAAAGTCAATGCACTGCCTAAACGTTGGATTTTGTGCAGATCCGTCAACATTTTCGGAACCCAACGTGAACACAATTTCTGGTACTTCAAGTTCTCGGTCACAATGCGATACAAAACACTGCGAGAATATTGAGGAAAACAGTCGCACAATGATGAAATTGTAAAGCGTCTGTTTTCTCTCACCTTTTCGTGCACTTTCTGCACCAAATCTTCAGTAACGACCGAAGGACGCCCACTCCGTTCTTCACCATGCACATTTGTGCGGCCATCTTTAAATGCTCTCACCCATTTTCTTACCATTCCATCACTCATAATGTTTTGTCCGAAAACTTCACAGATCTCACGATGAATATCGATCGGTTTTACGCTTTTAGCACTAAGAAATCGTATAACAGTCCGTACTTCACAATCGGCAGGACTCACCATTGTCGGAGGCATCTTAACACTCAGTAACCAACGTATACAATGAAGAACCAGACTGTAATGGCGTCAGTGCGTAGACAAGAGATGAAGGTAACCAGCGCGCATGCGCAGAACGCCGACCGTAGCGCTGCGGCGGCGGAATCGCAAAACGGTACTGACTTAAAAAACATGCCTCGTATGTAATAATAAAGTAATTAAGTATGTAAATACAACTAAATTTCTTGGTCTTTGGATACAGAGTAACCTAAAGTGGGAGACACATGTTGATCATCTAATTAAAATACTTACAAAGATGAATAAATTATATATTATTGCTTAATAAATAGAATTGAAAGTAAAATAATTACAGTATAGGATAATACTCTAAAACTTTTCAATCCTCAAAATACCCTCCCCAAGCTGCAACACCTATTCCAGGAATGTTATGTATCATTACCCAGACTATCCACCTTGATTTGATGTCATTTTTCACATATCACAGATGAGATTTACTTGTGAACTGCACGGTCTAGATGATCTCCTTTGTCAATGGGATTGTAGTTTGGGCTCTGAGATGGGTCATTCATGTTTTCTAAAGCATTATGGTCTCCTTTCGGTTGATATACCTCTTGCAATATATTGGTGTATATTTGGTGAGGTCCTGCTGTAAGACAAAACCTTTTCCTATTAAACAAGTTCCACTTAGTATGGCATTGTATTGGAGGAATTTATGATACTGTTTAGTTCCAATTTGTCTTCAATTTTTACAAGATCTCCAACTGAAACATTACAGAAGCACTCCCAAAACATCAAGGAATATCCTCCATGCTTAACAGTTAGCTTGATACAGCTTGACACTGAGAAAGTAAACGTTTTCCTGCACAACAATAAGCAAAACAGTTGGAACTGACTTTATTTGTCAGATGGATATTTGTCCACCCTTAAATATCCAATTCTATGTTTTTTTCCCAGCTTAGGGCTTCTTTTTGATAATAGAATGTAACAGTTGTTTCTTAGCTGCCACTTTAAGAGAAGGTTGCTATTATTCGGTGGAAGAATACTTAAAACATGGTCAACATATCAATGCTTCCTAAAGTGATGCTTGTAATTACCCATTCAATAAGCACCCTTTATAGTATTACTTACCTCAGTCTGTGATATAAATACTTGTATAATTTCTAATATGATGTTACCTAGTTTGTAATGTTGAGTTACCTGGTGTGTAATGTTGATGAAGCCTATATCTTTGTACAAGATTTATTATGGTGAATAAAAAATTATTATCATTATTATTATTACTATTACTATTATTATTGTTGTTGTTGTTATTATTATTATTATTATTATTATTATTATTATTATTATTATTATTATTATTATTATTATTATTATTATTATTATTATTATTATTATTATTATTATTATTATTATTATTATTATTATTATTATTATTATTATTATTATTGTCTGTTCAGGCCAACACTGCAGAGTTGTCATTTAATGATTGAAGCTCACTTATTAATTGGGAAGTCATTAACTATCAATTTTCTTAATATTTTTAGAGTTTTAAATTTAAGAATTTTTTTTATTCATTACATCTATTAATAAGTTAGCTCATTTCTCCAAATTTTATTTTCCTATATGTGTTTGGAGGAATTTAGTAACAGTGACGTCAAAATTAATCTCTATTAATAACTCTTAATAACTATTTGTAGTTTGTTTATTAATACTCGTTACTTGTTTATATTAATGAGAGACTAGTTTCAAAGGCCAGAAAGGCCAGTTGGAAAGAGACTGAAAATGGAGGCGAATGCCTTTGAAACTAGTCTCTCATTAATATAAACAAGTAAGTGACGAGTATTAATAAACCAACTACAAATAGTTTCTAAGATTTATTTTCCTCTCTTTACTTTAGTTCTTCACATGCAAGACACACATTTGTTTCCAAATTAGACACAAATCAAACTTTTTTCTGTAATAGTTTATATGCTGTTCTGTTTTTGTTAACAGATTATAGAGACAGGAAAAGATATGCCATTCTTGAATCTGGACTGGAGTTCGATGTTTCACTCAATATTGGAGAACAGATGAAGTTTCCACACTTGCTGGTAAGTGACTCAGAAAGGATAAAGCTGAAGAAACCAAGCAATGGAAGGATTATGGCATTGTCATTTCACGATTTAACCATAAGTTCTAGACACAATGGAAATAAAAATAAATTTGATAATTAAGTATTTATTAAATGTTTTTAAATGTCAACAGTATGTTAGCAATTAGAGTTTTTACCTGTGAGCTTCCACAAGTTGTATTGGTGGTTACAATGAAAATCTGACTATTGTTTGTGTGTATACAGCTTATAGAAAACATTTGTTAACAGTTCCATTAATATCCTGTAAATGAAATGCTAAAGCAAGAGAATTTAAAGGATGAAAATGCATATATCACACAGCTTAAGAACGAGTGTGTACATTTAGAAAGACAATAACACCTTCACCCACCCTTTAAAAGACACTTTCCTATATAAAAATCATTGCTAAACATCAGCAAAGCACTTTATTCTGTTAATACTTTTTGTGTATGGGAGAAAGTGCCAACTCATGTGTACATACATGCATAATCCACAAAAATAGCAATATTTTTAGTTCTTTTTCTTATAAACACAGTTGTTACCAATTGATCTCTATGCAGCATTAAGAAACAATATTTGGTGACCGTATGAGGATTGATCAACTAAGACTGAGACTGATTTTTTTTCCATAGCTTCCATGATAGTTTTGTATCTGTAACATAAATATTTGAAAAGAGCGGGTTTTTATGTATAATCTCATATTGGTAGGTTGGTAGTAATGCTCTATTTTGTAGACCCTACGTGCATTTCACATACCAGACAATAGAGGTGATGCGAGAGGAACAGTACAGAGCAATAAAATTCTGTTTTTGTTTAAACCATAAAGCCACCGAAACTTAAGAAAAGCTGAAGCAAGCATACAATGAAGATACATTACCTCATGCAACAGTGTTTAGGTGGTTCAGAACTTCAAAGACGGCCGAATTGTTAGTGTTAAGCAAGGTGGACCTGGTGTTTCGCATTCTGCTGTGACTGAAGTCAACATCAACACAGCTGCTATGATTGTCTGAGAGGATCGGCATATAACATTATGTAACCTCAGTGAAGTGTTGAGAATTTCATATGGCAGAGTGTTTTTTCAAAACTCGATAGATGCACAAAATGTTTCTGAGAAAAACGGGCTTTTCTATTTATTGACAATACTAACTGGTTAGCACAGCAACTATATTAATCATTCAATTCTCCTTCCTGAAACTGTTTCATTGAATGTGAAAAGAAACAAATACCGTAATTTAACTAGTGCAAATTTGAGGTTTGAAAATGCACAGTTTTTTAAAAAACCAATAGATGCTGATTAACTTTTCTGTGTGAGCGAGAAATTAACTACAAACAGTTTCTAAGATTAACTCTTGAAGTTTAGTTATTTTTGTCATTTATTGTTTTTATTGCTTTTTACTTATGTATTATTTTTTATTTATTTTCACCTTTTCATAATACATAATGTATTATACAACCAATGTGTTAATGTTTATAAGGATTACTTGATTAGGTATAAACTTAGAAACTAAGTACTGCTATATTCACAGTAACAATATAATATTTTGTTTTATTTATGTAACAAACATACTGAATACAAAGAAATTTGAAACAATAATAAGTAAGCTTTAACCTTTATTGGTATCCTCTAGCAAATCTTTATAAAATTCTCTTGCAGTTTCTGGAATTACGAAAGATTTAGCTAGGTTTTGAATATCCTTTTTCTTTTCTTTGCTCATTCTATCAGGAGGTATAAAACTGTGCCCATGTATTGAGTAGATATGTGAAATGCGGGAAGACTTTTTACTCTTCTCCAAGAAAGCAATAAGCATGAACATCACATTATTCTTGTTCTGACTAGAGCAAAGTCTGAAAATAAACAAATGGTAGAAGGAGTGTTGCTGGACATCCTTTCTTCTAGTTCCAACAAGCAGTGGTGCAAAGCTGAGGCAACCTGGTTGCAGCCTTTAGCAGATTCAGTTTCCAATCATGTATACAAGGAAATGTCTTTGTTCTGGGTTTTGGATGAAATCATTATGCATACATTACACAGCCATACCTGCCTTGCATAGAAGCGCCAACAGAAAGTTTAGGCAGTGGTTGTTTTTGCTGCATATCAAAGCAATAGTGATTGCCTTGGTGTTTTCCTCTTTCAATATCAGATAAAACCTTTATGAATGCAACTTGTGCATTCTGTACATGGTTCTTAGTTCATTTTTCTTTTCCACGTCTGCCTCTGTGTTAATCTTCATCAGTCCCATTTTGCATTTGGAGCATGTGTCAGTGTGTTGTGTACGGAATGAAAAATTGAAGAAGTTGTAAAATATGAATTTATATTTTGACAATAAGCAGACTGGAGGATTTCTTAATCTTCTTTCTTTGCAAAAGTTGTTCCACATTTTTCAGATATTAAGCTATGGAGGTAAATATCCTCTCCTTGATTTTGCTCTTCCATAATGGCTTTCTCTTCATCTGTACTTCTTAACACCCGCTTTATAGCAGCAGAAATGCCCTTCTGTAATATTCCTGTTCTGTCACTTCCTTTGGTTTCCTATGGTGCATTCCCAGATAAGTGAAACTTTCTAGCCAGGAGAGATAACCTATCTTTTGACACCCCTGTGATTCCTTGGAAGCTTGCAGTGCATACTGACAATACTTGGCCAACATTAGTTCTCACAATGTATTTAATGCTAACAGTGTGCTTCGTATTTGGAGCTTCTTTCTTCATCACTCTGCAATTAGGAGATGTAATACACATATTTTTCATAAGGAATTTATCTTGATCTATTTTATTTAGCATGGAAAGAAGTAAAAAATCAGCTACATCAGAGAGCTTATGCCTTTTACTTTTAGGATTCCGTGGAGTGCACTCAAGGCAATGTGAATATGAAATTGCTTGAGTATGAGCTTTCCTTGATTTGTATTTTGATTTCCTTTACTTGTTTTTGCAATTTCTACTTCCTGCACATTCTACGACTGGTACAGTTTCACAGTCCGAGCTCCTGTCCATTGTGCATAGCACAGTGCAGTGTCTCAATTAAGAATAAAAATGCCATTTACGTATAACAAAGCTTTCAGAAATGAATGTGAAATACAGGCGCACAACTTGCGTTCACAGTTATTGCCAACACTGCAGCAATATACAAAGCTTGCAGAAATGATTGAGAATTCCAAGAATCACAATAGTGAGATGGCAGTCAATGCCAACATGCGTTTCATAAAGTTGAGGTTGCACACACTGGATCATAAAATCATAAAATTGCATCTATCAACTTTTGCTTTAACTGAGCCAAGTGCATCTATCGAGTTTTGAAAAAACTGCTGATATTCCCTATCTTCTACACAGGACATGAATGGAATTTTGCAAAATCTGATTTCACAGAATGATGCAGAAGATGAAAACTATGCTGATACTATATATAACTCAGTTGCGTAAAAATTTGCATCTATCGAGTTTTGAAAAATCGCTCCTCAATTATGCACGACCATCTCCATATGACCCGAGTTTGTGCTCGTTGGGAGTCACGTCTATTGACTCCCGAACAAAAGGCTGTGCGAATGGAGACAAGCCATGAGGTGCTACGTCTCTTTGCTGATGGAGGGGATGCATTTTTAAAATCGATTATCACCAGTGATGAGTCATGGCTGCATCATTATGATCCTGAAGGAAAACAAGCCAGCACATTGCGGAAATCGCCAGGTTCTCCAGCACCAAAAAAGGCAAAAGTTGTTCCATCTGCAAGGAAAGTGATGGTGATCACACTTATTGACTGTAATGGAATGATTTACCAGCATGCAGTTCCCCCTCACATTACTGTTACAGCAGCATACTACATGTCAGTATTGGCTACACTGAGGAAGCACATTGCAAAGAAATGACCAGAGCTTTCTCGGAGTGGGTGGAAACTTCATCATGACAATGCACGGCCTCACCCTGCAAATCAAGTCATGCAGTTTCTGGCTCGATTCAACATTACCTGTGTACCAAATCCACCTTATAGCCCCGATCTGGCACCCTGTGACTTTTGTTTATTCGCATCACTAAAGGCAAAGCTTAGGGGTATTTGATTTGAGAACTCTGAAGCAGTGCTCAAGAAAAGTGAGGCAATTATCAAGGACCTGACAAAGAATGGTCTGCAGCACGTGTTCAAGGACTGGCAGAGATGCTATAAAAAGTGCATTGAAGTAGGAGGGGACTACTTTGAAAAAGATCATGTAAACATTGAACTGCAGTAATAAACATCTGTGGGAAAAAAAAAAAAAAAAAAAAAAAAAAAACCAGTCTCAGTCTTTGTTGATCACCCATTATTTGAAATCAGTTCATATGTAAAACATTAACCTTAACTCTACCTAAGATAAACCTTGAAACCAGAGGACCCTGTTGATTTAGTCAGTTACTAAATTTAAAACAGTTTAAACAATGAAATAAGAGTGAAGTTTTTCTGATCTTACATACTCTAGATTTCTGATGCTTCAAGCCAGATATTTATAACTTCATAAAAAAATGATGAGATAAACAATCAGTGTATGTTAAAATTAATGCATTATGCAGTAAGGCTGAGTTACATTCAATAGCAATCTTAGTTTAGGTGCTTAGATAAAGGCAATTAGTAGGTTAGCATCATTGGTTACAATGAAACTCAATAAAAAATACCATTAACTCAAGATATTCCTGGAACTCAGATGTTTGCATGTGGAAAAGAGCTAAGGTGAGTAAATTCAGAAAGGAAAAATTGTGTTTCATACACGAATTACCAGCTTTAAGATTTGGCAAATTATGTAGGAATGTTGGTATAGGATGCGCGTGTATTCTTGACGAATGACCTTCAGCGGAAATCCATTGAGCTGGCCTACCCTTAGTAAACAGGTCAGCAAATAGTTTTGTTATGATAACAAACAGCTCGTTTTTCCTCTGTGGTGTTTGTTTATAGAGTAGACTGCAAAATTTTTCTGTGGTACGGATATATGCATGCAAGTGTTTTAACGAGTGCTAGTTAGTTATGTGGTTACACGTTAGTAATGTGATAATGCCAGTCTAGAGTGTCAAAAATAAAAGAAAAACTCTACATAGTCAAAGTTCCGAGATTATTGCTAATATTTATGAGTATACGAAGGATGAGGTCAAACAGCTCAGAAGCATGTATGTAAACCACATCTCTCTGCAGAATGTACCTCTCTCTCGATACCAGTGTTCCTGCAATAGCTGAGTAGTAACTTGCACCCAACCATTCATATAAAATTTTCATTCGTCAAGAACAAACACGCAACCTGTAGCTGTAACAATACAAGCAGGACTTAAGTTAACAAAAGAATGTGCATTTATAAAATTTGCATATTTTCCTTTGGGGTTTTACAGTTTTGAAGAAGTGTCTACTGTGACTAATTATTACTGGCATTCCCCAGTGCTTAAAGACTATGATTGAGTTATGTAGATTTAGCAGAAATTTCATCTTAATGTTTCTGTAACTAAGGCAACATACACTTCGTTTTATTACACGAATATTTGCTTTTAAATTACAAAATTTGGATATGTCAGAAGTTATTCAATAGTTACCATTTATTGTTCAATTCAATTCAATTTTTAATTGTGATACAGTTCAAAAACAGTTTATTTCTTCACAGCAATTTGGAAACTCACTTCATACAGATCATTATTAACATCCATTACATATATCAAATTAACTGGTGCTGCTTGACGTTGAAGGACGTAAATTAAAAAAAAAGGGGGGGGGGGTGACATATGTAACACTGATATCAAGCTAGTTAAATAAAACAAAGTTCATATATAGCTATGGTGTAAAATGTTCAAGGACAGCAAATAATACTGAACTATGTGGTTGATTTTGCCAACCACATTACAAACTTAAGTTTTAGAATGGTTAATAAAGTAATAAATACAGTTAACTCCAAAATAACACAGTTATTGGGGGACATCTTCCACCCCCCCCCCCCCATTACAACCCTACCACGGTATACAAAGATGTAAGACTACAAGGTACAAAACTCAATCCTGCCCAACTGGAGGAAGAAAATAAGTATATAATAATAAATTAGAGTACAGTATTATACTCTCATATATAAGGTTAATATACTAAAGCACTTTTTAAATTACTCATTGTTTATGCTGGGAGATGTATTCCAGCCTATAACCAATCTTGATTTATATTTCACTGTACATGTTTTATACCAAACTGTTTTTCTTTACTTTAAAACAAATCAAATTTTGTTTTACACACAATGCATTACGTTTTTTGCTCCAAGCATTGTCTGATTGCGGCAAAATGAATGCTGTTTGATTCATTTTTCCTCTCCATTCACAGAATCACATTGTTTAAAAGAGTACTTCTTTAACATTAACAATTTCTGCCGACCCCACATCATTTTCACCACTATCACTTTCACTGTCATCTTACTCTTCACTATCATTCTTGTTGTGGACAGCATAAAGCAAATTGTTGCCTCAGTTTCATATGCTACTCAGATAATGCACCTGTAAGTAAAGCAGTACAGTCCTTGCAGAAAAGTGTCCATTTATCGGCTGAATTAGTTGTGCAAATCTCTTTGTATTAATGCAAGTGTAATTATACATATTGTTAATAAATTTATTAAAGTTGCGCAATACCTGATAGACTTTCTTCTTAACCGGGGACATTTAGAATAAATGTCGTACTTTTCTACAAGCATGTTCTGTTTTAGTGTTTTTCCATTTAAAATCCAGTTCTCTCATTATTCTATTTAAGGATGACTTACTGCCCTGAAAGCTAATGCTTTCTTTTAAAATAAGTAATTTAGTTATTGTAGAAGAACCTTTTTCGCAGAACATAAAAATTTTGTATTGTTCTTCTAACGCACATTTGTCAAAATCATCTAGATCTATTACTTGTTTCAGAACGGTGTGCCTTTTACCTGGAATTTCAAAGATGTACTTTGATTTTAATTTTATTTGCATTCTTTAACAATTCTTTTCACTGTTCTGATACCCCTGTATCATCTCATAAGCACTTTAGCTTTTCAAATCTTTTTGCAAAACATCTTTGATGTAACCAGTGTAATGTTTTCGCTTCTAATTTACAAAGTACTCTGATGGCATAATTAATTTATGCAATGATATCTAACAAATGTACTATACTTACTCCTTATCGTAAAGATCTAATTATGTCAACAGCATGCTGCACAAAAAAGGCAACAGTGAATTAGCAAACACTGTGTCTCAGATGCAGATGACATCACTACCTCCCCCTTTCCATCTCACCTGCAGTGGATGATTTCATTCAGCTGAATTAGCTGAATGGTGAAAGAGACAAAGGCCAAGAACTGGCATTGTTACCTGGAATGCAACGGTCAGTGCCAACGAACACAGGTGGTGGTGAAAATTATACTGCAGAATCTCTGTTTGAGGAATATTTTTATTTCAACTCTTCAAATAAATAAATAAATAATAATAAAAACAAATAAGATAACTACAATATTTTTTAACAGGGACATACTTTTCCCTGCATTAAATCCGAATCTGTGGTATTTCGGACTGCACTATTATGGGCCTCTACTGTATAATAAATCTATAATGTCGCAAACCCGTATCTAAGATCGGGTGGCTTGTTTACACAAAAGGAACTGATAGGCGAGAAGTGTGAAAACCAAGTGCTGGCAGACAAGATAACATGCAGATAAAGGTCTGCCGAAACAAACAAACTGAGATAAATGGAAATTTCTAGTTACTTCTGGACTGATAGAGATACTTCGGTTTCTGGTTTATTTTAGAATGATCTAGAAATTATCAGGAGATATATAAGCAATTGTGACACGCCAGCCGGACAGTTGTAAACAGAGTAGAGTTGCAAGTTGTAAGTCAGTCGTGAGTTGTAAAACAGTCGCGGGAGAGGTAAGAAGAGAACAGCAGAGAGTTGAGTAAACAGCTGTGAACAAATGTTGTGTAACGAGAGCTGATTGTTATTGTCATCGACCTTGGAAGATTGTGGTGTGTATATGTGATATAATGTTGTTACGTGAGAATTGAACAGTGCATTTCGATGGAAATAAAGAACATTTAGAATTTCGGCAAATTGGACTTTTAATTCTACGAACCCACAAAGTTACAATAATTTGTAATTTCTTAAGAACAGTCATACTGTAGCACTAAAATCACTTTTCTTATTACACAAATATAATTATTTGTAACAGAAACTTCACTTATCTTTAAAGAAAATGATGTAAATTTTTCTTATTAATTGAGATCGTGATTCTGCAAATATTCACTGATATCTTCAGTTGATTGTTTCCGACTGAAGATGTGAATGAATATTCACAAAATTACAATCTCAATAACACAAATTTACATAATTTTCTTTAAAGTGAAGCTTTTATTACAAATAATTATATTTGTGTACTATTTGTTACTTCACTGTTATTAGCTTCATTGTTTACTTAATCACTTTTCTTATTCTCTGTTAACATGTTTCGGGAACATGTTTACAGTTTCGACAACAGGTCGACAATTTCTTTTTAAGTGGATGTGAAATGCATTGAAAGAAAATTTGTGGTATGTGAAGTATAGTGTGTCTCAGTCGACTCATAGTATAATTTTAATTATTACATTACTTCACAGTGTTAATTCCAATTTACCTTTTCAAATTAATGTCAATAATTGTTTAAAACTGTTCAAACATTAATTCTGCTAAGTAGCCTACAGTTCTTGGTAAAACCAAGCAGCTGCATCCATAAATATTCTTGTATGGAGGTTATGTTATCACACATTAATTATAAGTTATTATGCTCATATGTTTAAATTATGTCTTTCATAGTCACATTGAAAAATTCAATACCATAGCTGGGATTTGGACCACAGATCTTCTGATCTCCGTCTGGTTGCTCTTAACCATTGAGATAATATGGTGAACAAGCCAGCATGACATTAAATTCTCCAAATACCTATTCAAATCATCGCTTCTACACAGCTTGTGTGGAAGAACGATTAATTTCCATCAATATACCTAATAGTGGTAACTATGAATCCAGTACTTACAGCATAGTAAGTCACCACAAAGGGTGCATATCTCATTATATATGAGAGCCTCTAGTGGTTTACCAGGAAATTACGAGTTAGTTGGAGAATTTAACGTCATGCTGGCATATTGTCCTTATTAGCTCAATGGTTATGAGCAACCGGATGGAGACCAGGAGATCCGTGGTTCAAATCCCAGCTATGGCATTGAATTTTTCAATCTGACTCTACCTATTCAAATCACTGCCTACATACGGCTAGTGTGGAAGAACAATTAATTGATGGCACAGTTAACAAAGAAAATATTTTTAAAATATTCAGTCATACCCATGCATATCAATTTTAAAAAATGAATTTTGTCTGTTATTTACTCTAAGTTTTCTTATGTATTGTGTATTCAGTATAAAATTAAGTTCATAATTTTTGAGAATATGTAATTAGAACTATATTAAAATAAAGAGTTAATGAAACTAATAGTTATAAGGGCAGGGATAAAAATGAAAGTAAAAAGGAAAATGAAACAAATAAGCAATGGATGGTTTGATGACGACTGTGGTGGGGCGAGAAGAGAAGTGTTTAAAAATCTGGCTTGTTGGAGAGAGGGCAGAGGTAGGATGATTATGGTGATAAGTGGAGAAGCATACAAGAAATTATTAGAAGAAAAAAGAATGAGTGGCATAATAGTATTCGAAAGAAAATGAAGGAAGCCTTACAACAAAAAGATAATAAAATATAGGGTATGGTGAGAGAAGCAAGCAGACCAAAGGGGGTGAAAAATGAGATAACGTCACAGGAATGGCTGAAATACTTTAGGGACCTAGTTGCAGAAAGAGAGTGGATAAACAGAGATAGTATACAGTTGGGCAACTTGAGAATGGATGATGAGATACTAGACAGAGAAATTACTCAAACGGAAATTTTTCAACAAATAAGCTTAAAGGGCGGTAAAGCAGTGGGAATGGACAGGATCCCAGCGGAGTTTTGGAAGAGGTATGGGGAAACACCAAGTGGGTTAAAGAATATAACTAATTTATTCAACAAAATGAGAGATAATAGAAAATTACCTGACTGCTGGAAAACGAGTGTGATTGTACCAATATTTAAAGGATAGGGGAGTGTAAATAGGCCGAGAACTATAGGGGGATAAGTTTACTATCTATAATTGGGAAAATGTATACAGACATACTAGCAGACAGACTAATGGATTGGGTGGAAAGAGAAAATAAAATATCAGAATTTCAAGCTGGATTTAGGAGAAAAAGACAAACTATAGATAATGTATATGTGTTTGGAGGAATTTAGTAACAGTGGCGTCAAAATTAATCTCAAAAACTATTTGTAGTTGGTTTATTGATACTCGGCACTTACTTTTTTATATTAATGAGAGACTAGTTTCAAAGACATTCGCTTCCATTTTCAATCTCTTTCCAACTGGCATCTGTTGTCTGCTCTCTCTCTGGTGGTGGAACTATGAACTATTTTGTCAAATTATCTACTGATGGGATTTCAAAGTTCATTATGCAATCATTTTTCCACAACATATTCATATTCATATAAGGATCGCGTAATGAACTTTGAGATCCCACCAGTAGATAATTTGGCAAAAAATTTCATAGTTCCACTACCAGAGAGAGAGAGAGAGAGAGAGAGAGAGAGAGAGAGAGAGAGAGAGAGAGAGAGCAGACAACATGCCAGTTGGAAAGAGATTGAAAAATGGAGGCGAATGCCTTTGAAACTAGTCTCTCATTAACATAAAAAAAGTAAGTGACAAGTATCAGTAAACCAACTACAAATAGTTTTTGAGATTATAGATAATGTGTTTATAATCAAGACATTAACTGATAAATACTTGAGCAGGAAAAGGGGAAGATTGTATATTTGAAAGTAATGAGTCGGTACTGACTCATTACTTTCAAATGTTAAATACATCACTGTTTCTAACCTTTTGCTTCAAATAAGACTGTATATTATTAAATTTTAGATGAGTCGCATTTTTTACACATCTGCTTCACTTTCACTTTCACTACGAAAGTGAAGCAGATGTGTAAAAAATGCGACTCATCTAAAATTTAATAATTTTTCGCTTCACTGTGGTGTTCCAATACAGTTGAATCTCGAAGACTGTATATGTTTTTGTGGACTTTGAGAAAGCTTTTGATACGATAAACAGAGGGGCTCTAAAATGGAAACTAAGAACAAAAGGGGTGAGTGAGAAGTTTATAAATCAAATTGACAAAATTTATAGTGAGGTTAAATTCAGAATAAGATGTGGGCTGAATGTATTATCAGAAGAGGCTAAATAGAAGTTATGCTTGAGACAGGAGTGCAAATTGAGTCCTATCCCATTCATTTTATTTATAGATGACATAATAGGGAGAGTTAAGGAAAGCAATGCCTATTGTCCAATAATAATGAACAAAGAGACCCCTGGATTACTGTATGCGGATGATTTAACATAGGAGCAATTTCTGTAGTAGGTCTACAAAAATCAATAGAGGCATCCATAGGTTTTGCATTGACTGGGGATTAAGGATAAATAGCAAAAAATAATGGTATTTAAAAGAGGATCGATACTGAGGAAATGAGAGGAGTGGTGTATAGGAGATCAAAAGGTAGAAGTGGTAGAGGAGTATGACTAGGTGTAAGGATGTGTAGCAGTGGAGGGTGGGGTGCACAAGCCAGAAAAGTGACAGCTAACGGCAGGGCAGCAATGACAGGGGTAAGAATATGTAAACATAAGCTGGAGATGTCAGTTACATGGTTAGAAAGAATGTATGAAGCGGTCGTTGAATCCAGAACAATGTATGCAGTGGAGGTATGGGGCACAGCAGAGATGGAACACAAGTTTTGCAAAGAACTACAAGGGCTGTCAAAATCAACACCAAAGGAAGTGGCATTACTAGAGTTTGGTAATACAAAAAGGAGGGGAATAATAATAGAGAGAATATTGAAATTCTGGTATAAGTGTATTAAAGGGCAGAAAGAGGAATTAATGAATCTGTGCATGAAGCAACAGATAAGCATTAAGAATACAAACAGTTGGTCGGAACTGGAAAGAACGGTTTCAAATATATGTATGGGAAATTTATGGAGAGCATAGGAGTCAAATCATAGCAGTTTTTGGAAGGAGGTGAGAAACAGAGTACAAGACATAGACAGGCAGGAGATATGGGAAAGTATAAAAGGAAAGAAAACTTTGAAATTTTATAAGCAATTAAAGACAGAATGAGGTAGGAAAATATATATAGATCAATGTGACAAAACTGGAAGAGAAGGCATAGCATGGATGAGAGTAGGAATATTATACTTAAAAGGGTTGAGAAGTAATGAGGTAAGTATATATGAATTTTGTGAAGATGAAGAAAGCACTGTTCATTACCTGGTAGAATGCAAGGAGTTAACAAATTTCAGGAGAAAAATATTGTAAGAGAAATGGGACAGTGTGAGCAAAGAGAGGGTGGTATTACGCATGCTAACAGAGACGGGTGAAAAGAAAAATAGATGTATCGGAGAATTTTTATATAATTTAAGAGAAAAATGGATTAGGGTAAGAGAAGAGAAGGCCCAGAAGAAATGACATTGGGCTGCTCAGGAAAACCAAAGGCTTATGGCCAGAGGATCTGAATCAGCGAGTAAATCTTGGGTTAGCAATTTCATGTATTTGTACAGGATGTATAATGAGTGCATGTATGATGTTAAAATTATTGTAGTGAAACTTTAATTGAAACAGTACAAATAAATTAAATCTAAATATTAAAATACAATATAATCTAATTTTGGACTGAACATTCCTACCTTTTGCCAAAATACCATCCTGGTTACGAAGCACCCAAAACTCAGAACTACTGCCTGTAATAAATCTATTGTATTGAATGTTTGAAGGATAAATGTGGAAAGAGTTGGTATATTCAATATCATTGCAGCAAATGTAAAAACACATGTCAATATTATTCAAATGTTCATATTTATAATTAAATATAATGAGAGTACAGATACAATACATTCATTTGTGCTAACAATTACTATTAGCGTAATTTCTTAAAAAATATTAGGAGAACAAATAAATACAGAAATTACAGAAGAATTCATGGCACATGGCAGAAAAATAACAGTATTTAAATATTACTATAACTATTCTTGTTCTTAACATACAGCACAAGCACTCATGTAGCACGCGCGCACACACACACACACACAAGCAAACTCTCTTGCATACATATACATATATACAAAAACACATACTGATATGTTAACAAAATACAATGAACAAGTAGTTCAGTAGAAGAACTATGTATAACGATCATTACCCACACCAATATAAATACTATACACAAACATGCAATCTTTGGAAATATTTGAAAATGCTTCACTATTCTCATTTGTGAGGCACAAAATCAGTATTTTACATTGCCTATTGCCTCAAAATATTTTAATTTTTAAAAATTTACAGATAAATTATTTATGCTGCATTATAAGTATGCAATTTATATTAAACTTATTACGGAAAATGTTTATTACATGTGTTTAATTTTAATTTTATTTTACTATAGAAAAATTGTTAGTTACAGATAAAATTCAAATTGATCATTCTATGTTAAAGCTCAATCAATTTATAACTAAAAATAAATTTTATAATTCAAAATAAATTTTATAATACAATCTTAACAAGAAATTCATTTAAAAGAGTAGGAATAGTAAAGAAAACCATTTTCTGAAGTTTTACTGTACAGCACAACTTCTTAGTTTACATACCTGACAAGCACCCAGTATCTGAACACTTACAAGCACATGTAATTATAGAGACAGGCAAAACATTAATTTCTTTTGCCAAAATTGAAAATATGAAGAAAAGAATCCCAAAATATCATTAAATATGTGACTTAAAGCAAATGCATCTTATATATTAAGCATTTGGAAGGAGCAGGTTCTTTTAATTTGCTTCTAGATTTTTCTCCATATTTATAATAAAATAACTGTGATAACTTTAAACTTGGGCAGGATAAAGAGAAAAACAAAGAGAGAGAGACGTTGCTGGTGCTTTATCCTTACTTACGTAAAACTTAAGCTCAGTCTGAGTTTAAGATTAGGATTACTACGGAGGGGATTCGGCACAGAAACCTGTGGTTTATTGTACCTATGCACCAAGTGGGGCATCACTGGAAGAATGAGGAGAGGTGAGAGGAGACAGCGGCCAACCCAAGGAGTCACGACAGTTCTGAGACACCTGCCGACACTTCTACCCTCAAAGAGACCACTAGATGATTGATGATGTGAAATGACAATAGAGATGAAACAGAGGGTTTCAAATCCGGGTGATGTAATTAACCTAACCAGCATTCACCTGGCAACCCAGAAAAATCCCTGAAAAAACCTGGGTGAGGTAGGTTTCCATGAAAACCTGGCCTCCCGAATGCGGGCCACAGATGAAACTGCCTGGGCCATCCCGCTCACTAGTCTGATGCTAATGGAAACTATTTTAAAAGTACAAAATCATAAATCTTAAAAAATATGAAACTTTTTGTGATGTCCATTGAATTTTACACACACCAAAACTTTAAAATACATGTACCTGTAATGATATAAAGCAAGGTTTAGAAAATTAAATTTCATATTTTGCCTGTCTCTAGTAATGAATGAAATAAACTTTTGAAAAAGTTCATTTTGGTTGTGGAAGATAAATACAAAGTCCAAAAAATGAAAATGGTGAACAAAGAATGCCAGCTGAGACTTGGTATATTAAACATGTAACTAGAAATTTTTAATTTCTGTTTTATAAATGAGCTTATTATATAAGCATTGTTGCTGATACTTTGAATTATCAAATAAACCATTTCAGTCTTTCAAAGAAAACTTTATATGGGACATTCCATCTCAAATCATCTAAAATGGAAGGAAAATCAACCTCACATTTTTTAAAGAAACAAAAACTTTTTATATGGCAATAAACCTAACACTAAGCTTTATGCAAAGTCTTAAAATTGAGAGCATCATAGATTTGCAATTAAAATAGTTAGAATTTATCATTTCTAGCCAAAATCTTTAACTTCAAGCTATTATAGCTCTAAAACCTTTAAATCAAATTACTTAAATCCAGATTTAGTTTGATTCCCTAAACTTCAATTTCACATTGATATAGAAACAAGCTCTATTTTTATTTAAGTGAAGAAATACTGATTTTTTTAATATATATATATATATATATATATATATATATATATATATATATATATATATTTGGATTAAGAGAAATAATTATATAACATTCCGGAATTTAAAAATACAATTGTACCTATAGTTTACTTAGTGATAACTGATAAGGATTGTCCTAAAATAATTAAAGCAGCCATTTAGTTGCAAGCGATAGTGAAGTACATACGTTGAGATAGTTATGCATATATAGGATAGATTGTGAGAAATCCAATATTGAAATGACAGAAAGGAATTTAAAAACTAGACTAACAGCACACTGAAGGAACATAAAATATAAACAAATAGAAAAATTGTCAGTTGCTTTTCATTTCTGGAACAGTACCACCACAGAGAACATTTATTGTAAAGAACATTCCACATATTTTAAATTTTGACATGCCGTCAGTGAGTTGTCTAATGCACTTTTGTAGGAAATATTCCAAGAGAGGGAGCGAATTACAAGAGGTTCACACGACAGCTATTTATAAAGATAGTGGTCAGTTGCCAACCAGCTGAGGATAGGACTGGAATGGTCCCAAAAACACTCTTGTGTTGAATAGTTTAAGATTTAATAAAATATGACTCATGAAGTCTTTTGATAGTAAAATACATGTTCATGGTTATTCTTGCACATTTAAAGGTCAAATAATCATTGTTAACTTTATTAGTGCAAGGAAAGACTAAGGAAATAAAAATAGATATGAAATGGTAGTTTATTATTGTGTATGGTTGCTGAAAGAACACACCTTTTTGACAAAAATCATGTTGTGCTGCTGCAGAGTGCTTGATGAACATTGTGCATTAACCAATTAAATCACTGTTTACCCAAATGACATAACTATCGACAGGCCCTTAAACTTCACACCTCACCTATCACAGTGCTTATTCATATTTTGTGTTACAACTACGAAAAGTTCATTGCTATTTTATCAATCACCTGACTACTCTTGAAAAGGCTGTGGGTTATTCTCAATGTAATGTTTTATTCTGTCACAATCCAAAAATCTTAAAATTAGTAAAAACTGTATATAGTTATCTTCTTTGATGGAAGTGTTGAAAACAGTGTTGTTGTAATAAATTTAATTTAAAGCCGAGTTGATTAATGGAGAAAAGTAAAATGTGGAAAATCATAAAAGTAAGTGTTCTTTAGGGTTATTAATTGACTTACATTAAATTTAAATTTAACTGCACATAGGTATTATTTTAAAGCATAAAAATAATTATTCTATGCTGTAATGAAGTAAAGAGTAATAGGAGTTACAAAATGATATTTGGTACAATATTCTACAATAAATCAATTAATGCAATAAATTTATCATTCAATATCGTGAGCACTGTTTAGTTTTAGATGCTAACTTCCCTAAATATAATTTACTTTGCATTCTCTATTAAAAGAAAAAATTACATTTGAAACAACAAAAAATGCGAGGTTTTTTTGCCATTTGATTTTACTTGGAATGCTCCGTATGTGATTTTAACATAGATTTCACTACCTTTGTAACCATCCTTGTTTTTTATAAACTTGAATATGAACTCTATGCTATATGATTAAGCTGAATAATCTGAACTCTGTTTTACATTTGTTAACCATTTTCTTTTCAAATTATTGATTTGCACAAGAATAAGAAAGGGTGATAACAAGTAACAAAAATTACAAATAATAACATCAGACACTACACTCATCTGTTATAGGGAATAGGAGCAAAAAAGTTAGCTGCTCCTTTTTAATGACTGAATAAAATGTATTGCACAATAGGAAAGCTATAAACAGATTAGCTTCAAATAGGCTTGTATGACAAAGTCCTGTCCCTTCTACACCATATTTTTTCTCCCAAATCTGAAGCACTATCATTGTTTCCACAGGAATATATTTCATAATCTGATGACAGTTTGATTATTGCAGTAGAGATTGCACTAATACAATTTTTAACACAACCTACAACAAATATACAGTAACACTGTTAAATGAATTATCAAGAGAGATAAAATACTAGCAGAAAAAAGGTGCAGATTATAACCAAATCTATACAGGAAAAAACAGAAAAATTGGTGCAACAGACTAAAAAAAATAGGTAATAAGCGAAGGAAAAAAGTTGAAGAAACTATTTGTTTTTTTTTTAACAGTTTGTCACATTTTTATATTATTGAGGGATTAATTTCGGAAGCCATTGTGCTTATTTTCAACCTCTATCCAACATGGATGCAACAGTTTCTGAAACTTTATAAAAATATAAGTGACAAAGTGTTAAAAACTGACTACAAATAGGTTTTTCAATTAATTTTGACGTCACTGTTACTATATTCCTCCAATCACCCATAAGATCAAAAGTGCTTTAAATTTGATATGATTTGCCAATATATTTTATTCAAGTGCTTAAATATGCAGAACTCTTTTTAATTTATGAACTTTCACATGATGTTTTCAAGACTCAAATGCATTATGGTTTAAAACATTTAACCACATAAAATCAAAGAATAATGAATCATGAAACTTTTATTTTTTAATGTGTTCTAATAACAAAATCACAAATCTTTTAATTTTTAAATCAGTGTTTAAAACTACAGTAGTTTTTCTTTGTCTTTTATGTGACTACTGTTTTATCAACTGTATAGTATGGACTTGACGTATATCAAATTTAGAAGAACATTGTTTCAAATATGCAGTCTTGGAATTTAGTTAGATCCCTCTCATTTCTGAGTGTATAGTATACCTTTTGACAAAACTATCTGTTTTGCACATTATTTTCAGACACAACATGAGCACATGTCAAATTACATGAATAATGATGCTAAAATTTTTACATAATGAGAACCATTCCAGATTCATGGAAGGAACATGCTACTCATACACCAAAAAGTACTGTATTTACAGCTATTGCTGGATGAGAAATGTTTTAAAATGCTCAAAATCTTATATGTATTTATTTTTTCTATTCTTTTGTAGTTTTTACACAAGAATATAATCTGAGGCAACAACATTAAAAAACACATTGAAATGGAGATTTTTACAAAACAGATTCTTATAACTTATATACAGATAACCTTCTTATATCGTCCACTGGATTTGTATGGAAATCCAACATGCAACCACTTAGTATTTAAAATTTGTACACAGTATTTTTAGTTAAAACAATTATTAACAGTACTGGCATTTGTCAATCTGTGGATACAATAACGGCAGAAATAAATTCCTAGCTCTACAAGTTAAAGAATGCTTTTTATTGTTTCATAAATTTGAATTATGTTAATGTAGCTAATAAATTAAATATTTTATGGATTATTAGATTAACCTACAGGAAGCGAAATACTAATCTCTTGCACTCTTATCAAAAGTTAATCTATTATAAACAGTTAGAAGGAAGATTATTTTTGTACTGCCTTTGTGAGGACAGGATGTTTGAAGAGATGTACAAATTCTAGTTCTAGCCTGATAGCTTGCTTGCTCCTAATTTTTGGGTATGAGCCTTTTAAAGATGAAGGCCAAAGACTTTCATGCATATAATTAAAATAGAAAACATTTTATTTCAGTCATAAACTTGTCACAATTTGGATTAAATTATTTTAGAATACTGGTATGAAAAATAAAATGCTAATGTTGAATTTTTTGCAGACAGCATTTAAAATCCCTTTTATTCTCAGCAAGCTTATCTTTTAGTGAAGTTATTACAGAAAAACTGCAACAATATATTTGTTGCCTCAAATTTATCTAACATTCACTGCTGTACATTTACAGTATCAAATAAGTTAAGCAGTCCAATCTGAAATGTTAAGTGGCCATTTTTTAGTTCTTACAAGTTTATCAAAGAGCACTACTACTAAAGGTATCATAATATCAATTTAAAATACTGAACGTCATCTCAGCCTTTTCTAGCTCCTGTGCACCATCATAAGATTTACTGAAACCATTTCTAGCAAGCATTTTATCATTAATCTTTTTTAAAATGTATGGATGCTCTTTAACTGGTGTGGTTCTCAGCATCCCATTCTATATTTGGCACAAAAGATGACTTAATTTTGCTCAAAGACCTCTTTATCACTCTTGAGGTTCCTTTATGGGCCATAAATCTACAACAGTGGATCACTGGCTTTATTCTTTTCTGAAGGAAGCCATGCTAAGCATTTTTATGCCTTAAAAATCCATTGCATCTGCCAGGATTGAACGAGCGACCTCTAAAATCAAAGGATAGCATGCTATCCCTAGACCATGGAGGACAACTTTATGGGTATCAATAAAATATAATGAATCAGTGTAACCTTAAAAATGAGTATTATATGGGCATAATATGAACTAACGGTAGCACATTTTGAATTAATAAAACACCCATGAAGCTTTGATTAATAATGCTTGCTGTGAAAGCTTCAAGTCTTACAAATGTTACATGTATTATCTCCTTCACATCAACTGCAGGGTATCAACAAACATAAGAGAGTACTTTGCTGGGATTCTTTTTTTTTTTTTTTTTGGTTAGATATTTTAGCAGTGTAAATTCTAAAATAGTTGTAATTTTGTTACACAAACACACTGCATGTTAAACAATATTAGAACAAACTCAATTCCTTTATTAGCTCCTTTGGTAACTTTGAATTACGTAATTTAAGATTTATCCAGGTTTTCTTTGAAAAAGCAAAGCCAAATAATTTGCTACTTGATGCACAGCAAGAGAAGAGCTGAGTTATTAAGGAGTTTTTTGTAGCTTAAACATGTTCTTTATGTAAAAGCAGTTTGGTCAAGTTAGAAGTTGAAATTTTACATCTCTCTGTTTATCCTGTTATGTTACCTATCTAATAATAAATACACAAATAAATAAAACAAAATATATTTCTGTTAACTATTTATACACTATGCTGGTAAAATAACTCAATGCAAAATTTTTAAACCTACTTGCCTTTTGCACAAGGGTGAATGTTTTGCTTAAATTATGAGTGGTAGTCAGAAAGTAAGGTTCCCTATGTCCTTTCTGTTTTTTCTGAAGCTATGACATTTCACAGATTATCATCTTCTTTTTTATTACACATAACCTTGAAAATTTAAGAATCCCAAGCATATTCTGCTATTATGAAAGAAAATCTTTAACACCTAACTAAAGAACTAAAGAAAGCTGTTCTATGGAATAACAACTGGTATCAACTGGTGTTTGACAACGAAATGTGGGCAAATGCTTACGAAATTAATTTCAAATAGAAGATAGAAGTTTTGTCATCAACTTCTTAAGATAAGTGGAAAATAATCACTATTTTATTTGTATTAAACAACTGGTATTTTGGCATCACAGTGCTTTTGGATGATAATGCAAGACTTCAAATGATAATGATGGTTAACCATTGGGCCAGCATTTGCTGGAAGCACCTAATCCATTCTCCTTAAATTCTGGCTCTATGGCTCACCAACTTTCACTTCATCTGTATTTTGAAGATGTTACTACAAGCACCAATATGTAGTGCACATGCTTGTTCATGTACAGATGTATTTGTTTGTTAGTGAAGTGACAGAAAAAAGTACATTAAAGTTGTTGAGTACAATGCAGAAAAACAGAGCAGAACAGAAAACTTATTTTCTGACTATCCCTTGCACATAGTAACAACTGGTTCAGATGGTGCCTTATGCAACACATGAACTGTGATTGCGACAAACTTGACATTTGAATTCATATTTTTAAACTTTTCAGATGTTATTTAAGCTGATTTCCATTAACTTCTTTCTCATATTCCATACATTTGAAATAAGTTATAATAAACACTATGTATTTTATTACTGTATTGCTTATGGCCATCTTATAAATGCTATAAGTTATGAATATACTTTAAATATTCACATTGGTAAGCATTCTAGAATTTCTAACTTAAGTTTTCCAGCATTAATAATAGCATTTTGTTCACCAGAGAAAAGCATTCATTGCACAGAACTCTTCTACACATTGTTTTACATACTATTTAATACTACTACTACACTGCAGTGTACGTGTTTTATAGTAATAAAAAATAAGACTAATTATACATCGCAATAGGCAACTTCACCAGTCTTCAATATTGAACTAGAATAAACTTTTTGGAACTACTGTGCTAACATAATTTTTATTTTTTTTTTATTTTTTTTTTTAATAAGCTTTATTAAAACAAATAACAAGGAGCATCGCTTCTCATATGGAAGCGGGGTTAGGTGAGGGAGAGTTCAGGTATGGTTGGGCAGATACCGCAATAAAGCACTCTGGTAATTGTCGTAGGTTATGTAGCAGCATCTATCATGCTGCTTGGCGTAAAGTACGAGGCCAGGATGGCAGGCATGGCTTGCGCCCTGGAAGCCAAACTGGGAATTCTGTGGCGGAGGTGTTTAACGGTATTTTCTGGAGGGTCCGGGCCGAGAGGGCGTTCCGGTACCGGTACATAATTCCAGGATCTCTTAACTTTTGTATGGAGCATTGAAAATTGAATCATTCTAATATTATGAATGATAGTGACAATTAAAATGAAAATCCTAGGAATCCAAATGACACTGTAGCTGTAACTTCTACTATAAAGAATGAATTTACTAGCATCTAAAGAAAGCATACAAACAACTATAAATGATGAAACTCCGTGATATTCGATAAAAGTATCATTATAGTAACAATGAGGGACAAATGTAAAGATTCATGTAACTATAAAGTTAAAGAGACAGATATTTACAGAAAGTGCATATGTCTTTATCCTGTAAATGCTGAACAGATTGAAATTGAAAAAGAACTTCATTCCACTACCACTTCATCTGCATTAGTACACCAAGGATTGACTAATCAACCTAATAATATGCTTGAAGTATATCTGTTTGGAGGAATTTAGTAACAGTGACGTCAAAATTAATTGCAAAAACTATTTGTAGTTGGTTTATTCATACTCGTCACTTACTTTTTTATATTAATGAGAGACTAGTTTCAAAGGCAATTGCTTCCATTTTCAATCTCTTTCCAACTAGCATCTGTTGTTGTCTGCTCTCTCTGGTGGTGGAACTATGAACTTCTTTGTCAAATTATCTACTGGTGGGATTTCAAAGTTCATTATGTGATACTTATTTTTCCAAATAAATATGTTCTCCCATCAAAAACACTTTTTAAACCATTTCTCGAACTGTAAAAACACTTAAGTTCCACTTACTTTTGAAATTAGGACATGTTTCAAGGACACCGCGTCCCCATCATCAGCTGATGTTCTACTGGTTCTTCAGGTGACCGCCTCCCTCTCCTGGCGGGTGCTGATCAAGAGCACTTTAGAAACTTCAGATTGAAATAAGAAGATAAGTCAGCAGTAGCATTTCATTTTTGGAATGAAAATCATGACATTGATTCAAATCCAAAATTATTAAAAGGAGTGATAAACCAAGATAAACTGATAACACGGGAGAACATATTCATTTGGGAAAAATAAGTATCACGGAATGAACTTTGAAATCCCACCAGTAGATAATTTGAGAAAGAAGTTCATAGTTCCACCACCAGAGAGAGCAGACAACAACAGATGCCAGTTGGAGAGAGATTGAAAATGGAGGAGATTGCCTTTGAAACTAGGCTCTCATTAATATAAAAAAGTGACAAGTATCAATAAACCAACTACAAATAGTTTTTGCAATGCTTGCAGTAGTTTAAGAATAACTGCCTTTTTAATTTCAATCATTTCATTATTTCACTGTATACAGCATAATTAATAGGAATTGGGCAGAGTTGTTTATTTTTTAACAATATGAATTGAAATTAAAACAAATGACAGAATCTATGAAAATAGAGCCCAAATGACCTTGTTGTCGACGGGCCCTAAAACCCTACACTCACTCACTCACTCTATGAAAATAGAAAATCCATGTAATTTTAATGGAGACTGTTTTCATATAATTTTGGCTATATTATTTTGGAGGAAGATCTTCTGTATCTGGCGGTTGCAAGTCCTCAATGGTTGCAGAATGGTAAATGGATGACTCCCACAATGTAAAGAGGATATCAGGAGAGAAAATTGTACTAGAAATTATAGATTACCTGAGGACAACAGCTAGGAAAAGATAAACTGTGCTGAACTCATAGAAAGAAAGAATTCTTCAAACTCATCTAAAGAAACAACTGCTAAATCAGAATCATTAATTTCTTTCGGATCTGCATATAACGAATAAATATGAAACATTACAGAATAAATATTTATGGTACAAGGTTAATTTGGCCCCACTTTTCTGCTTTTATCTGTAACTTCAAGCATAGTAAAAGTAATTTTAAATTTTTCAAATTACTTTTATATACATCTATACAAATTTCTAAATGTGCAATGTACTTATGACCATTTATCTTGCATTTTAAATGGAATATAAAATGAGATTTTTTAATATAGTTTAGGCTGAATTTATGCCAGAGCAGTTTACAGTAATGTTCACTCTTTTATACCAATAGCAAATAAGTATGATGTTTCACCAATGGATAGAAGTAGTATGCGACTGTTAATTTAAAAATTTGCAAAAAATAAAACTCCTATTTTTATTGAATTTATGAAACAGTATGTCAAAGTAATATGACAAAATAATGTGTACAGTAGGAGTTTAAACACTAAAATTAATTATGTATTGTAGCATTGCAGTGTAGTAGAGTAAACATTGTTCTTAACTAATTTGAAAATATTACGTGATTCAATTAAGTCAATTTGAAATGTAATACTTATTTCTAAAAGAATTCTAATCAAAGTTCAGTATGCTATATTCCTATCTGTAAACATCTCATTTATAATTGAAATCTATGAATGAAATACAAACTCTGAGCCTAGGTAATGCAGATAGAGTTCTCACATTGTAAACAAACAATACATATTATGGTATGCATGTTTTAAAGCTGTTTCCATTTGCTGTCTAAAAAATAGTGCAAAATATATATAAGTGTAATTACAACAATACATTCTCTTGGACTTCCCACTTTCTGTTTATCACACAGCATGTGATCAAAAGCATCCGGACACCCCCAAAAACATACATTTTTCATATTAGGTGTATTTTGCTGCCACCTACTGCCAGATACTCATTATCTGCGACCTCAGTAGTCATTAGACATCATGAGAAAGCAGAATGAGACGCTCTGCGGAACTCACGGACTACGAAAGTGGTCAGGTGATTGGGTGTCGCTTGTGTCAGAAAGTATGTAAGCAAGATTTCCACACTCCTAAACATCCCTAGGTCCACTATCTCTGATGTGATAGTGAAGTGGAAACGCGAAGGGACATGTGCAGTGCAACTGCTTACTGGCCGACCTTATTTGTTGATGACAGAGACCGCCGAAAGTTGAAGAGGATTGTAAAGTGTGATAGACATCTATCCAGATCATTACACAGGAATTCCAAACTGCAACAGGATAAACTCCAAATACTATGACAGGTGTGAAGTGAGAAAACTTGGATTCCATGGTCGAGCAGCTGCTCATAAGCCACATACCACATGGGTAAATACCAAACGATGCCTCGCTTGGTGTAAGGAGTATCAACATTGGACAACTAAACAGTGGCAAAACGTGTCACAGTACACAATGTGGCGATCTGATGACAGGGTGAGGGTATGGCAAATGCCCAGTGAAAGTCATCTGCCAGTGTGTATAGTGCCAACAGTTAAATTCGGAGGTGGTGGTATTATGGTGTGATTGTGTTTTTCCTGGATGGGGATCACATCCCTTGTTACTTTGTGTGGTACAATCAAAGTGCAGGCCTACATTAATGTTTTAAGAACCTTCTTGCTTCCCACTGTTTAAGAGCAATTAGGGGATGGTGACTGCATCTTTCAACACAATATTTTTTTTTTTTTTTTTGCAATTTACGTCCTCCGTCAAGTCATATCGGACAATGAATGAAATGGGTGAAATGATGCTCAAATGAGTCCGGGGTCCCTGGAGCTTAGAGCTACCCAACATTCGTCTATCAGGATAAGGGAAAACCCCGGAAAAACCTTATCTAGGTAACTTACCCTGACCAAGATTCGAACTCGGGACCTCTTGAACGTGAGGCAGACATGCTACCATCTACGCTACTGAAGCGGGCTTCAACACGATTAAGCAATTGTTCATAATGCATGGGCTGTGAAGGAGTGTTTACATGACAAAAACATCCCTGTAATGGACTGGCTTGCACAGAGTCCTGACTTGAATCTTACAGAACACCTTTGGGATATTTTGGAATGCCAACTTCGTGCCAGGCCTCACCAACCTACATCGATATCTCTCCTCAGTTTAGCACTCCATGAAGAATGGGCTACCATTCTCCAAGAAAGCATCTGACAAAGTATGCCTGCAAGAGTGAAAGCTTTCATCAAGGCTAAGTGTGGACCAACACCATAATGAATTCCAGTATTACCGATGGAGGACATCAAGATGGAGGACATCATTTTCAGCCAGGTGACCAGATACTTTTGGTCACATAGTGTAGTTCTGAATTACCTATAGCATTCAAGAACTGCTTGTCCCGCTTTATGTGCACAAACTTAGTGAGCCAATAATCTTAAAGATCTAATTACAACAGCAAAAGAACTTATGGCAAAGCCCACAATTGTATTTAATGGCAGACGAATCTGTTTGGGAACAAATGAATTCCAAGTTTTAGGGATGGCAAGATGTACACAAAAGTAGACATATGCATCTAAAAATTATAACATTTTATTTTCATTTACCAATCAAGCCTTTATCTGGAGCTATGTAAAGAAATTCTGAATCCAGTCTATCAATTACACATTGTCTTGTAAGGGAATGCCTCAATGCAAAGCTACATTGCAAATTATGATTTCCACTGTTGTTTGTTGCATTAAATGGCTTTGATTCCTTTAGAGTTAAGGCAACTTTTCTTTCTAATGGTTCTTTCTTAGCCAATCACTAACAGTTGCATTTGGAGTTGGAAGTTCCTATAGTACATTTTTACAACATATTTCTTGAAATGTTTGCTTCTTTCTTTTTCTTGTGTATTATTTAATTTGTTCAACAATACAAGCTTACCTATGTGCTTTTTGATGTACAAGTTGTATGTACTTCAGATGGGTGATTCCATACGCTTGAGTAATGTAAAATAGTTTCATCTGTGTTAACATGTTCCAGTATCTAGTTTATTGCTAGTGATGGATATGTGTGATTGAGCATGTATGTAATCAGTAGGACCCGAAGTTTAGCCAAAAATTTGTAAAGTACAGATCATGAACTGAGTGAACTCGTGCTGTTGGTGGAAGGTCGCATGCATTGGCTATGCCAAGCAAAGACGGAATACTTCTATAGGTGCAGCAGAAACTAAAACATGTTCTCCAGAAAATTGTAATTCACAAAAATGAAACAGTAGCACCTCCTTTTGGTTTAAATTTGCTCCAGTCACATCATGCAATGTAGTGAGAAGCTTTTCCCTATATAGAGCATGTCTGGAGGAGAACAGAAGATCGTTTTCATTTGAAACCTTCAAATTGTATATTGTTCACCATAGCAAGGCACATGCAAAGATATAATATATTGTCACAACGAATTAGCCTTTCATTTACTGTGCATATTGTAAATATTAATGATTCTTTTGTTTATATTCATATATCTCGAAAAGATAAGTTTGTTTTGTGAATAAATGTGCAATATATTCTATGACACTGTGTCTGTCACTTGACTACGTTTGATAGATCACCATTGCCCGTGACCTTGGTGTATACGAATGCATGGCACTAAACCCCTTCCCCTATATTTATGAGATGCAGGTAGCATATAACCCTGTCACACTAACCTGTTGTTTTTTTTGCTAAACTTCCGGGCCCTAGTAATCAGTGTAATGGTAATTCAGAGGCTTTTCTTAGCCTTGTAACTTTCCTTTCTTACATATATATATATATATATATATATATATATATATTTTCTGTTACTCTGTTTCTGTTACTTTATATGTGAAACTTTAGGTCATGGTCTAAATATGCACTCCAATATTTAGCTCCAGACTGACAGAAGTCGTGAAAAACTTCCAGTCAGACTGGTCAATAAACAGCATCTGAACCTATGACCCCTCAAATGTAAAACATGAGTGCTACCTTAGCTATCTCACTGGGTATATTCTTTATTTTCTTTATTTTAATTGTCTAGAACATTTCCTTCCACTATGAGCAGAATGAAAAATGACAACAGGGCACTACCCTCTAAATAGCAGATATGTCCTGATCAGAGGAGAAAAGCAGCATTTCATGTGCAAATGTCAACTCTGTCACACCATTTTTGTTCTTGAACACCAATGGCCATTACAAACTATCGGTACATTTTCTTCAGTATGTAGCTCAGTTTATTAAAGCAATGAATATCACTGGCTATAATTTCAGAGTATTGAGAATAGCTATGATAAAATTCTCACTGTGGTGCTACTAAGCCTATGCTAAAAGAATGGAAAATCCCCATATAAAATGATCTTCTTTAATTTACATCCTTCAATGTTATATCATATCAAACAATGAATGAATGGGTTAAATGATGCTCAAATGAGCATAGGGTCCACAGAGCTTAGAGTTACCAGATATTCATTTTTCAGGATAAGGGAAAACTCCAGAAAAACTTATCAAATAACTCACCCTGACTAAGATTCGGACTTGGGACCTCTTGAGCTTGAGGCAGACATGCTACAATCTGCTCTACAGAGGCAGGCTAAAATCGTAATGGACAAGTATGAATGCTGATGAGACTTTATTAGAAATAGCACCTGTTTTGCGATAAAAAACTATCAACTAATTATAATTTGTACTCGAAGCTAATATCTTTAAACTTAATCAGATAACTGATAAATTAAGTATGCTGCAGCAAAGATTGAAAACTGTCTCCAAAGCTTAAATACATTTTTGTAAGAGATTCCACTTTTAAAACCGGAGTTTAAAAATACTAAGTATATTATATAAGCAGTAAATTAATGTAGTAAAAGAACAAATAAACAAGCACAGTGCTCCTTATAATTTTCCAACTTATGCTATTATACTGCTAACAAAAGCTGTTTCCAACCACTAGTTAGATTGAAGATAAGCTTATTTTATTCTTCTAAATTTGAGTCAGTTGTAAATGTGTCATTTACACATTAATTTATGACAAACTAGGGCATATTCCTCCATTTTCAGTCCAAAGAGGTAAAATAATTTGTTCACTAAGATGATTCCTTTTAAAAGAAAACTATTTTCTTAAGGAAAGTTTACTAAAATGTGTATTTTAACTCTAGCTTTAGCACAAATTTCTGAGTGGCAAGTGTTTTTCAATGACAATAGCTTTACATTTTATATTTGCCAGCCAAAGTAACTGAAAAACATGGAAGAGCTAAATCATCTTTTTTGGAGGGTTTTAACTCTGGTGAACCATCTAGGTCATGTGGTTAGGATACCTTTATGTTCTTAATCAGTGGTAAACACATGGTCTAATTTACACAGACACCTTCCTACACCATTTCCTTGAGTAACTTGCTGCTAGATAGTCTCAGTTTCACGTTATCACCTTAGTCATTTAGTTTTATTGCTACTGATTTAACCAGAAACTGGACTTATATAATCATGTGATAACTGTTCTTTTAATACAAGGGGCACTGTTTATATTTTGAGCCTTGGCAATCCTGAATGTTGTAGGTGCCATTTAATCTTTCTAATGGAAAGATTGACATTGTTGAAAATCATCTACTTCAGATATTTTGTCAATAGAGCGTCATTTGTTTTGTTTACATTAACTTGAAAATTGTGTCTCAACAAAAACATGGAATTAACTCCTGAAAATGTTTGTGAAATGATTTATTACGACTTTTGATGTAGATTATCAAGATAAGAGTGCATTGATCAACTTTCACATTTGGCGACGAAGCTCCATCTTTGCAACTGTGAAATGCTGCTATAATGAATTTAATCATGGCCACCATTCGCTCAATGATGAAGTTCGCAAAGGTCGTCCAAAATCAGTTGTGCCAGAAAACATTGATGCTGTGCAAAAACTAATAATGCAAGATTGTCATGCAACATACTGCGAGATTGAGGCAACCTTAGTCATTAGTTCCACCACCATATATAAAATACTGCATGATTATTTAGCTGTGAAAAAGGTTTGCTCTCATTGGATCCTACATAATTTGATGCAATCTCAAAAAGATGCTTGTGTAAACTGATGTACACAAATGCTCAAAAAATACAATAGAGGTGCCTCTAAAGATGTATATAAGATTTTAACAGGTGATGTATTATGGATCTATGCATATGAGCCGGAATGTAAACAGCAGTTCACTCTATGGATGTTTTAAGATGAAGCAATTCCAACAAAATTGTTTGTACCCAAAACACTTCGAAGCAAATGGTCACCTGCATTTTTAGCAAAACTGGCCATGTGGCAACAAAGCCTTTAGAGGAACGTCAATGCTGAATGGTACACAACCATTTGTTTGCCTGAAGTCTCCGGTGAAGTAAAGAAAACCAACAAGAACGTAGGATCGTTCTTCAATAAGACAATGCGAGCGCACACACATCTCGTCTAACAGAATATTTGAAGGCTCAAAAAATGGAATTGATTTGTCATCCCCCATATAGTCCTGATTTGGCACCCAATGACTTCTTTTTGTTCCCGAACATCAAGAATTAATTGTGTGAGCAACGATTTTCGTCGGCAGAAGAAGCCGTTGATGCCTTCAAAAACCATGTTTTGGAGGTGTCTCAAGAAGACTGCAATAAATGCTTTGACAAATAGTTCAAATGGATGCAAAAGTGTATTGATCATAAAGGAGAGTATCTTGAAAAACAATAAAGCAATTTTCTGTTGAAAATTATTTTAATTATTAGGCTCAAATTATGAATAGTGCCCCTCATTCATTCATTCAAGCAGCTGGCGGCTGACTGAGGGTCAGCACGACGTGTGTCATTCGTGTACCTGTCCTACACGGACTTAACCACTTAGTGACAGGATATAAGGGGTTTTGCAGGGTGGTGGTTTAAATTTAAGTGGATGAAAAGAAGGGAGGTAGCCGTAGCTCCTCATGGTAGCCAACTCGGGTGCAATGCTTGTGTGCACCGCTGGTGTGAGAAAATTTAGGAAGAGTAGTGCCCCTCATAGACACTTGTTATGGAATATGATGCTGGATGTATAGTGACCCTCTATACCACCTATTTTATTTTACTTCTTTTGCTCTACGATTGGAACTTTGATCATGGTAAAAAATATTCAACTCAGTATTTAGCTGAGGAAAACTTTGAATTAATGTGAGACACAATGACTAGTACATGAGACTGGAACCTACATCCTCTCAAATGTGAGTCATAGAAATTGCTAGCTGAGCCATCTCTTGGCAGAAACTTTCCTAATATAGTTACTTGATTCATGCATTATTGCTTTATGTGTTTAATGAGAATAATAAAATGAAGTAATAAAAATTATGGAGGCAACTGAGGAAATGAATAATGTTTTCTTTTATGTGCTTTGTGCTTCAGAGAAACTTTAATAGTTTCAGGAATATGTGAATACTATTGGTGTTGTATGTCTTGCACCATGGCATAGTAGACTAAAGCATTGTGCTTTGGTTCTCTGCCACAGAATGCTCTCAGGATTGATCCTACCCCTGGGAGTGCTGATTTAAAGTCCTGGGTATAGGACCAATTCCCACTCAGCATTATGAGGAAACTGAGGAGCTACGCTATGTAGCAAACCCTGGTCTAGAATACCAATTTTCCAGATAGGGGTGCCGTGATGTTGACCACATCTCCTCCCCATATCAGTTGGATGATTGCCCATCTCTGCCTTGTGTATGTGGGCATGAGGCCGACAATCAGGTTGACAGGCTCTGGCTCGCTTTCACGCTGTTACAGCATGCGTTATGTTACATTATTGTTTTTGTATAGTAGTCACCCAATAAATTGGTTTCTTAAAAAATTAGTACAATTAACTTCTTAAAGTAAAACCAATATATCAAACTGATATATCTTTAGAACCTCTTGTCCCTAATCCAGTCACCAAAGCAAAATAGTAATGAATGCTGCACATTTTGTAGTATGCTCAGGTATGTTCAGGTAGATGCAAACAGTGACAATAGTCAACTGCTAGTGTACAAGAGGACATCTACTCTTTGAGTATGATGGAAGCTTGGGTGTAACTACTAGAGAAGTGTGTTCATATGACAGTGGATATGGAGTTACCTTTAAGATAAAATATAGCTTGTATGTATCTTTTCCTCACTAAAAACACAACTTTCTGAACTACTGGAAGCACTTCTTTATCAGGAACCAGGCAGTAATACAACATCTAAGAGTGAGAAATAACAGAACAGATAACTTGTTACTTGATTTACTATTTGAAGATCACAAGGACCAATTTGTTTGGCACTACCTGGAAGTAAGGCTATTGCATGAATTTGGAAAATTACCAATAATGCTTAGTAATGAAAAATGCTGAAAATTTCCAATGCTTGATGGATTTTTTTTTTAAAGAATACTTTAGGTTGCATAATACAGTATTGTGAGGAAATCAAAATCTTCCACACTAGAAATCTTAGTAAAATTTAATTTAATAAATATAGCACAAAGTGAATCGAGAAGATATTGACACATTGCTTCACTCACACTGTTTATTCACAGGACATGTTTCAAGAGAATTAACAACAAACTCACTTTTGGTATTTACAGGAAACCGACACACACAGATAATTATATTAAGAACAACAGTTTCAACCCAAAACAACACCAACATGCCATTTTCAAAAGTTAATCTTTCGGATGATCAACTTTCCACTAAACAGAGAAGATTATCAAGAAGAATACCTACACATAAAAAAAGTAGCTATATCCAACGGTTTCAACCCAAATTTAGTAAACAAAACAGTTAACAGACTCAACAAAGCTAAGAAAATAAAAGAAACCACCACCCTAGAACCTACAGGAGAAAAAGAGAAAAAACTTTTTAAAAGATTCACTTTCCATCCATCAGCCCATAACAAATTCCAAAAAATCTTCTCAAAACACAACATAACTCTTGCACCTCAAAATAAGTTTAATATCAGAAATTTGTTAAAAGGCCCTCCCAAAAATTCCATCACTACCAAAGAAAAACCAGGAATCTATGAGATCAAATGTGAAACTTGCCCTAAAATTTATATAGGAAAAACAAAAAGAAATATTAACATCAGAACTAAAGAACATATAAGAAACATTAAAAATGGTGAAACAGAAAAATCAGCAGTGGCTTTTCATTTTTTTTAATACTAGACATGACATCAACTTGGAAACATATCTAATAAAATATGTTAATCACCCCATAGACCTTTCTGTATGGGAAAAAATCTTCATTAACAAAAATCGTCATAAAGTCATGAATTTTGAAACTCCACCACCGGACATCTTTGACAAGTACATCATGCCATCTATCGACGATACAGAGAAAGAGGAAACCACTACAACTTGCAGTAATCGAGTATCAGCTGATGATAGGAGCAAGAGCTCTTGAAACATGTCCTGTGAATAAACAGTGTGAGTGAAGCAATGTGTCAATATCTTCTCGATTCACTTTGTGCTAATTTATGCTTCACTGTTCCTACGCTTCTTTCAAGTTTGTACTGTTTAATAAATATAATTCTTTTCAGATGTTGATTTTTTTTTTTTTTTTGCTGTAGGCCTCTGTGGTTTTAGGTGCCTCAATAGTAAAAAACTTTTCATATATCAACAATAAACAAAAAGCTACTTGTAATCCTTGCTAAATACAGTGAGATATAAAACAAAACATTATTAGTTATTAATGGAATGTATGTTAATTTTGTAATACATACTCAATTTTACTTAGAATTTTGTTAGGGAACTTTGATGTATCACTTAATTAAATGAAAAAGCTGCTAGATTGCCTCGCATTGTGTAGTCAAGGCACATTCTATATTTACTAGACCCAAATATGAAGTTGATCTTAACAAGGAGGCAGGAGCAGAGCACTCAAAAAGCTTGCTTAATCCCAGCCAATATTACAAAAAACAAATCAGTGAAAAACTGAACATTACTTGTCAAGCACTGAGATTTTTAGTGTTTGTGCCCTTCTATTAATTAGAATGTCTTTACATGGTTTATCATTATAAGCACAATAATTATATATGTAATTTTGTAGCATGAATCTATAGATAAAACCCATGGTTTCCCTGCAAACAAAACTACTACAAACATGAGTATTAAAAAGGTTGATCTGATGGTTTCACTGAGATTTTTGAGTGCCCAGCTTATTCGTACTAGCGAACTATGTGCAACTAAAACATTTTTCTTTTTAAGTTAGTAGTTTATCAGAAATTTCTAATCTAAATTAATAATAAATCTCAAAATATTTTTGCAACCTGCATATGATCTTGGGTGTTTCAGCAAGTTTAATGCTTGAAGATGCAGTGTCCACCATAATAAAAATATATAAACAGCAACACTACTGGAAATCATTGTCTAATTTACAGTAGCACTTGTAACGAAATATGGAAAAAAATACAGAAACCACAGTGATGATAAAACCTGAGTTCGAGACAGCATTTTTATAATCTCATTACATCTGTGGTTTTAATATAAAAAAAGCCATGTAAATATAACAACTGATATGCTATGCACCAACAAAGTCTACAATTGTGGCAGCTTAAGGGACACAAGCTTTTTTTCATTTGACCACAAAGGCAAGAATGTCCAAGTGTAAACATTTATATGGTAAATTTGGAACTTTTATTTCTCTCAGCTTCACTTTCTAAACCAGAATTTACTGTAACATTTTTAGAGACTGTTGCTTTCATCATCAACCACGATTTATTGTGAAAGTGAAGTTGGAGTAATAAAAAAACCAAATTTTTGCATTTAAGCATCCAAATAATTATGGTTTCCCTACAAACATTTCAAAATCAGATCTGGAATTTGTGTTGAAAATGTTAAATGTTGGTGTATCAAAGGGGAGTGTCGGAAACAAAAATACTGCTAACAATAAAATTACTGTATGAATATTTCTGTATATCATGCACAAAAAGATATTGTTCATATCCTTTTTGAAAAAATTAACTGATTTACTGATTTGAGATGTTTACCACATATATCCAACAATATTGTGTATATCCCTTTTCCCTAAATGAAATGCCATAAGCACCCTGCTCTTTGGTTAACAACAACTAAATTTTGATATTAATTTATCTTGCTACCAATCCACAAGGTTATCTGTAACAGCTGGATACAAAGTAAACTGTTTCATTCACATAACCAAAACAAGACAATCATTTGCTTTTTTCCTAAGTCATATCTCCTTAAGTTACGCTCCATACTACAATACTCTCCAAAACATTTGATACTCTTAACATTTCACTGTTTCTTGAAAGGAAGAACAGTTTTATAATCAGATTATACAATGGAAGGTCTGCACAACTACACTTATGCCAGTTATGCACTTTTCAATTAAAGAGCCCTCGTAATCCATATATAGAAATTAAAATAACTTATTTGTAGAAAACTTGAAAACAAGTAATACTTCCATGTGTTGCTACAGAAAGAAATTTTAAAACAGTTATTGAATAATCAACAAAATTATTGTGTAATCTGACCACAAATAAACATCTGATACAGGCAAGTATACATAATCTAAATAACAATTCCAAAAATATTTAAATATTATTTTAGTGCTTTTCTATCATGACACATTCATTTAAGATAATAAATAGCAGACAATTCAATTTGAATTTAATATACAAATTTCACAACAAAATTTCCTGTCTTTCTTTTTGAAAGAAAGTTGGAAGGGAACATTTCACAAATACACATTTTATTATTTCAATGCATACTTCCTGTTGCAATTCCAGTAAAATATTTTACAGAATTCATTAAAGATAGAAAATATATATACTAGGATACTTTCCCAGAATTTGCCAATTTTCTCTTCACAATGAGATACATACTGTGTTCACATTCACGTTCATCCATCACACTACACCATAAAATCTTCACTTTTTGCACGGTATAACAAATAGAATCACTCCTTACATGACAGTAACAAATAAAGAAGATTTAATATCAATAACATTTAAACGTATAAGGGAAGCCTAACAACAACTGAGGTAAAACTTTGTCACTGTACCTGACAGTCTGCGTTCCATTCTACTTTAACCAGTGCATGACTTTGTCAGGCTACCACAATCAAGATGTAGGCTATATGCAAGACTCCATCATGCACGGTGGGGAATCTCAGCAACCCTCCACAAAACTGGCAGGAAACAAACCTGTGCGCCCAGTTCGTTGCTGTGTACCCTTGTACCAGCCATCCTCTCGCTTCTTATGAACATAGATGATGTCGCCCACCCAAAGCTCTAATTCAGACTCGCTGTTTGGAGGATAAGGCACAATGCAACGGAATCTGTGGAAAATCAGACATTATGAAAATTTTCACTCTATCACGTCCTTTCCTAAAGTGGAGGAAGTACAGTGTTCAACTAAAAGATTCTCATATTTGCCAAATTCCTGAAACTAAAATAAATAAATATGTACTTTGAAACAATGCTGTGCCCTACCAAGATCATATCAGTGCTATCAGTGCACCAGAATTATGTACACCCTACAAGAGTTCTTTTATATTGTAACAGCGTGGGTTACGTAGAATCAAAAGTCTGGTTTGTAGAAATTTAGAACACTCTTTATTGGAGTAAAAAGACGTGAAATTAACAATCAGCTATCTTGAAGGTTGACTCAGTGCTCTGCTGCACGTAAACGAAAGGAATCATTGCGGAAAACTTAAACATCCACTGTTGCAATAACCATCATACAATTACACACAACTGGCGCTTCTAACACTTTGCCGGTATTTATACCTTAAGAGCTTCTAGAGTTTCTCTCTGTCTCTTTCTTTCTCTTAACAAGCATCCAGCTCTCCTGCCCATGCACCCTGCTCCCTTTTGTCGTGGCAACACAACAATGCCATCGGTGACAATAAGCTAGAAAATCTACTGTCTATGACTCCTCATAGACAGAGGAACAAGCATTTATAAGAACAGCTTTTTACGAGGGCTATCCAGAAAGTAGATTACGTTTTGGAATAAAAAGTAAACAAAGTATAGGAAACAAATTTTATTATATACAGATGAAAGCCACACTCAAATACTACTTTTCGACATAGTCACCATTCAAATTAAGGCATTTATCGTAGCAATGTACGAGCTTGGAAATTCCTTCGTCGAAAAATTCGGCCGCCTGCGCCTTCAACCACTTCGTTACCTCTTCTTGCAGCTGTGCGTCATCATCAAAACGCTGCATAGCCAGCCACTTCTTCATTGCTGGGAATAGGTGGAAGTCGCTCGGTGCCAGGTCGGGACTGTACGGCGGATGAGGAAACAACTCCCACTTAAAAGATTCAAGAACTTCACGAGTGACATTTGCCATGTGGGGCCGGGCGTTGTCGTGAATCAACAAGATCTTAGAGCTCAACATTCCTCTGCGCTTGTTTTGAATGGCTCTTCTGAGTTTTTGGAGAGTTTGGCAATACCTTTGAGAGTTTATTGTAGTGCCTCTTTCCAGGAAGTCCACCAAAATCACACCTTTTCTGTCCCAAAAAACAGTCGCCATCATCTTCCTTGCCGACATTGTTTGCATGCATTTCTTGGGTTTTTGGGGAGAACTTGTGTGCCCCCACTGCATTGATTGCAATTTCGTTTCACAGTTCACGTGTTTCACCCATGTTTCGTCACCAGTAACGATGCGATCGAGTAAAGAGTCACCATCCTTATGGTAAATGTCCAAAAAGTTCAACGCTGCAGCCATTCGCTGATTTTTGTGGTCCTCTGTCAAGATTTTTGGAATCCATCTTGCACAAAACTTGTGGTAACCAAGCTTTTCGCTGATGATTTCGTGCAACAAACTTCGCGAAATTTGTGGAAAACTCAAAGAAAGTTCCGTTATTGTGAACCTTCGATTTTCACGGACTTTAGCATCGACTTTTTTGACAAGTTCGGCAGTCACTATGCTGGGTCTCCCACTTCGATCTTCGTCATGAACATTGGTTCGGCCATTTTTAAATCTGATGACCCACTGACGCACTCCACCTTCAGTGATAATGTTGTCCCCATACACTTCACAAAGCTGCCGATAGATTTCTATCGGTTTACAGTTTTTTGCAGTCAGAAACCTTATTACTGCACGCACCTCGCAGCTCGCGGGATTTTCAATTAACGCAGACATTTCAAACCGTCACAGTATCTGAACGGAGCACAGCACGAACCTCTCACTAGCACGGCTAGATGCCGACTGAGCTGCGCAACGCTCTGACCCCAAGATGGCCGCGCTAGCCCCGCCCCTAGCGGAAACAGATGAAAACGTAATCTACTTTCTGGATAGCCCTCGTATAAGAATAGAGAAAGTTACATGGAGCACATCAGATTTGTTTATAGTGAATTTGGTTTCAAAGGAAATAAAATTACTAAACTATTTCATTCAGTTTAATGCTAGAAAAGGTGAATAAACCATGAACAGCTTTAAATCTTCCATCCAGTATAATACTCATATTTAATATTGTAGATGAGGAACTTTGAGTAGCTTCATTCCACCATTTCTAAAGATAGTGCACAAAAAGGCAGGGTAGAATGTGCATATAAATGATAAATCTATTGCAATAGTTATCTTTATCCAATTTCATTACAACATAAGGTATAAACAATTAGCCCATTCCATTTTCATTTCAACTATGCCTTGTTTTTGAGGGGGAGGACTGTAATGCTTTAAAGCTTTTTGTATTTGGTTATCCTTTCTTATGTCCATAAATGCTGCTTTGTATAACAAAATTCTTTCAATCAATTTAAACTTGAATTAATTTCTAATGTGCTAGTTTCACACTTTGTCATGCTGTGTGTCATGATTTAAACGTGTTAAAACAAATTTAAATGCAATTTCATGGATAGTTATAAGTGATTATATTCTTTATTTTTATATAAATAACCACAGATTTAAAACTGTATTAAAACAGTTTCTAATAGAAAAAGCATATTATAATCTAAACGAATTTATGAACTCTTAGGAGCTGCGTGTGTGTGTGTGTGTGTGCATGTGTGTGCGCATGCACGCGTGTGAAAGTGTAAATGTTATGAGCGTGTTATTATGGCCTACTTTGTATGATTTTGACATAGTTCATTTATGCTTTAATATCGTACTGAATACTGTGTATAAATAAAATAATTTTATTTCTTAAATATGGAAGCATAATAAACCTGCAAATAAATTAGAAGTACTTGCCTTTCACGTACAGGAGGTACAAGCTGCTTAGTTGATTTCTTTCCCCCTAGACAATCCGCTCCACTACCAGCATCTAATGAATTTGACTTACGATGATGATTGCTGCTGCTGCTACTGCTGCTACATGCACTACCACTGTTAACAGAAGGTAATTGTAAGCAAGCGCTGCACTTCTTATTCATCATGGCTTACATTTTCAACTTCTAAAAGCTATAAAAATCAGTTGGTTAGTTTTTTCTTTTTTTTGTTTAATTATTCCACACATATAAAGAATTTTTCACTCTTTATAATATTAGTGATGGGGGAGGGAGAGGTATATAGATAGCACTAACAGTGAAGAAAGAAAGGGGTTAACATGGTTAAGAGCAGGGATATGGAGATTAAGAGGTAGAAGAAATGGATATTCACAAGACGAGTGCCCATTGTGTGGGGACAAAGAGGGTATAGAACATATACTGTTTGATTGAAAGGAAATGGAGATGTGAAGGAAAGAATGTCAAATATCAAAAATGAATAGGAGAATCAACTTAATCAAGGTTTTAAGCAAACATTATAAAAACATAGGACAGTTTTTAAGGTAAAAAACAAGTGGATATGGACTGTAAATAGAGAGAAGGAATAATAAGTGACTATTCTGTAATATTATAACACGTCTGTTAATGGACTTAATGGACTGTCCTGTGTAGCAGTGGCCTGGGCCAAAACAGAGGACAGTCCCAAAATTGTAAAAGTTTAGTACCTCAATAAATATTATTATTATTGAACACAAACTCTGTCTGCTAATTTTGGCCAAGCAGCAGTATGAACCAGAATAATGCAACAAAAGTAAATGATTCTGTATCCAAAATATTCTGCAAGAATGGTGTGCACAGTTTATATTCTAGAGTACCATCAAACTGATGCTTCTATTGGAAAGTTAAGTAATTATCTTCCTTTTTATGCAGGTTTACCTTGGAGAGCAAAAAACCTTCATTCTATGGGATTTCTACTTCATTCCACTGATCAGTCTGCATCAAGTTTAAGTACTTTAATTTGTTTAACAAAATAAGCTCATTCAAGATCTTCTGCATCTCAGACATACACTCACAATACAACAATTGCATTTACATTACTAAGTTATCCATTTGCGTATCTGAACTGCTTCAAGGTCTTCAGGAACCTGCATTGGCTAGACCATATACAACCATGCACATTTATTCTGAGAATATTATACACCATAACTTTATTTTCATTAATGAAAACATGGCAAAGAATAATGCTGGTTGTATCTTGAATGGTGCTACTGGAGTGTGCTGGTTCAGACTTGTGGCATATATTGGCTTGAATGGTATAACTTCCTTAGGCATCTAAAGAGGTTAATGACAGCTGTAGTTCAGTCTAATTTGTGGGGCATAATGTATAAAATAACATTATGTGAAGCGGTATGATTTTGTATACTGTGTAGTTATCATGGTGTGTACTGCAGAACAACATGAGTTTATTATGAATAAACTGCAACACTTAGCAACACACTTCACTAATTACTTATCTTTGTAAAATCCTCCAGGATTATGCGCAGTTTTCCTCCAAAACTAATTGAAATAACTGAATGGACCGATAGATTTAATGGTTTAGGAGAAAATATTTATTCTGAAAAATAAAGATCGCATGATGAATTTTGAAATCCTGCCAATTATGTCGTCAGTAAGTTTGCACTGGTCCCAGTAGATTGACAGTAAAATATTGAGCTATTCCTCAACTTCTGGAAATAACCAAAGGTTATTCAGTCAACAGGCTGAGGATGAAACAAATGCATTTCAAAACTGGTCCTAGAGTATTTTACAAACATATAATTAGTAAAATGTGTAGCTAAAATTGTTGCAGTTTATTCATAATACTTAGGTTGCTTCAATGTCAGTAGCTTCAGTTTTTTACAAAAAGTATGTGTTTATTATATTAAATCTTGTTCTAATGGAGCCAACAGTTCTAAGAAAAAAATTCAAATAAAATATGGACTGATATGAAAGGAAACTCAAGAAAATTACTGCCTTAAATATTCTACTTTTGGGTCAATTACTGACTCACTCACTCACTCTACAGATCTAAATTCATGTGATTAACTCGGAGGAAAGCGTAAAGATAAATTTTATGCCACAAATCCCCATATGTTTAATGAATTAGAAGACCATACCTATCAAGAGTTTTCCAATATTTCAGCTGAAGAATTCAGTAAAGCATTCTTAAAGTGCCAGGCTTGTGAAGATGCAGATGCAGTGGCTTCTACCACTCACGTGTGCTACCAACTACAGCATTATCTAAGAAACAGAAGATATCCATTGATCCTGCATGAAAGGATTTGTATGGATTGGCACGGAGGTCCCAACTTGATCTATTGTACATATGCCCCAAGTGGGGCACCTCCGGGAACAAGGACGAGACGAGAGGAAACAAAGAGCAGCCATACCAAGGAGTCACACCAGTGCAGAGGACAGGGTCCCTACATTTTACTAGTTCAAAACTCCCCAGCAAGCCAGTACAACCAGCATCCCACCCTACTGTGGTCCGAAAACGGTCCCACTGGACCAGGTTCGGAGATCACAGACTGTCCTTACTGGAGGAGGAAGTTACTACCAAGAATATTATCCTGCCATGCAACAGTGAGACACCCACCAACACTTCTACTCCGAAAGAGACCGCCAGATAAGAGATGAAGTGAAATGATAATGGAGATGAAATGGAGGGAGAGGAAATTCAGGGGATATAATTAACCTTTTCAGCATTTGCCTGGAGACCCAGGAAAACCCCCAAAAAACCCATGGGTCAGGTAGGTCGGCCACAGGAATCGAACTCAGACCTCCCAAATGCGGGCCACAGACGAAACCACCGAGGCCATCCCCCTTGGTATTTGTATGGCAATACCCAGGAAATAACAGGCTGCCAGCTGTTTCATTCAAGAGAAACCCAGTATTTCAATTTGTTGATGCAATTGCACCAGAGAATAATTATTACATACTAGGCATACCACTGATTATTAAAAAATAAATTCTCTGACTGCTCACATATTTTTAAAATAGGGAAGCTGTCATTAGACCTATAAAGTGAAAATAAAATGTATTTAAAGGATAAGATAATTGCTTTTTAATAAATGTACAGTTCTTCAAAGCAAGAGTTCTTTACTTACTATATGCTGCTAAAGGAAGATTAATTGAAAGTAAAGGCTTTTGCAACATAAACAATGCAGTAAATGGTTAATTCAATGCTGAGCTGTTGCATTCTCGTCAGAAAACATGTTATATCAGTTTGAAAATTCACAAGGATTGAATTCTTATAATTTTCAAAATACTACATGCCCTGCAAAGTTCCAGACCAGATGGTGTTACAGAAAAAGCTACACTCTAATTAGCTATCAAGAAATCTAAGGACAAAAGAGCAGCTACAATGAGTATTCAAAAACTAAGTTGCACATAATTCTTACAGCTCATGAAAATATACTGAGAGAAGCAGTAATGTAATGGGACAGGAATAAACATATTCCTTCTCTGCATTGTTATCCTGTTGTCCCTGCAAAATGTAGAATGTTCTATTGAAAATCAATGCTCTGGTGATAAAATCTGCTTCACGATTCAAGATCTATTGAAGAATTGTTGTTTGAACTTGTTCACTGTGTCCACTTGCAGCAGGCTGAACTCATGAAAATTATGAGCAAGACCCAGATTTATTTTATGTTCTTTATGAGACTTCTTCCATTGTAAAAGAATTCTGGATTCTTAACCCAGAAATCCAAGGTTTGACAACAAGATTGTTGTTAAGACAACAGGATTTTTCTTTACAGGATTATTCCCTATCCTTCCTTAGTCTAAAGTATGAATGAGAGTGTAAATGAATGTTATAAAGTTTAACCCTAAAATAAAAAGAAACAATAAGAACTAAATAAATGCAAATGAATAAAAATTTCTGCAGATGAATGGGGAAAGAATAACAAATTAAAACACTAGACTTAGTATTTGCAATGCAACACAAGCCTTGCTTCAGGTGTTTTAAAGGAGGAAATAAAGCATCCAGTGAAGTTATTTGATGGAATAAAAGACTTACTGAGTCAAACTTAAAACTTCACTCACATAAAATATTAAAACCAGAAACAATTTCAGGACTGTCCCAGCCTCATCACCAGCGACTGATGAGAAACAAATTGCGAAGTGGATTATCTCAGGGAAATTAATGACTGATAGATGTTTTACAAGTGCTTGCTGAGAAATAGTATGTTGTACCCATATCACATTGTACTGTGATGTCACATGCAACAAAATTCTTTTGAGCTGCAGTATTGGTGAGTAACTTACTTTATGAATATGTCTTTTCCATTGAGATACTGTTTTAAATGAAAAAGTGAATACAAACAGATACTGAATGGGAATGTAAATTATGTAATAAACTACAACCTATGTCAAAAATTAAAAGTTTGCCTGACTTTAAAGAAGAAACAAAATGACAAAAAACAGTTTTCAGCGATCCTCCAGATATTATATGGTAGTGTAAGACTACTAGATGTTATTTGTGCTGATGCCATGGTCTACATAATCAATGAAATCTAATCCTTTGAAAGAGCTTTATTTGATAAAGATCTACTTTTGTTACCCATGCTTTTTATCCAAAGCAATAAAGAGTATGCTTTCTCACCAACTAATATCTATTGGAAAGATTACTCTAAAAGTGCAAAGTAGAACCCAGTATTTAAAAGAAATATATCCCGAAATATTTCTGCAAACAAAACCATACTAACCACTGGGAAACTGGTTGTAAGCTGTGGAATATTAGTTGAATGTTTTTGCTTCTCTTGATTTGGAAAGTGCTGCCTCCACTGATGTTCCAATACCACTGTGAACGACGAGTTGGTGAAAATCATTTTATATTCAAGTAAATTTTTCAGACTTATCAAAAGCTATTTAAAAAAAGTCTCACCTCTTACAATGATACGACCTTCTCTACCCACTGCCAATACTTACCCCATACATAAAGCTCATTCTACAATTTACTGCATGTTACAAGGGTGATTCAAATAAAAATGGTAATTGTTATGTATCAAAGAGTAAGCAGTTTTGAGTGTGACGGCAGAGTGGGGGGGTCGAAGGTTAATGTGTTAGGAAGGAGGCACTAGCTTGGTTAGCTACTCTGCTAGGTTCTGGTATCAGTACAGCCATGAGTGAGCAGGAGGTTCCTTTGTCTGTTGTGCAACACATTACTTTTCTGGCTGAGTGGCATTTTTTGGCCTTCACTTCTGTAGCCACTCTTTATACTCCATTTTGGATTCTGGAATATAATGATGAAACTATGTCTTATCACATGCAACGATGTGCCTCAAAAAATCATCCCTTTTTACTGGAATCAAATCAGAAGTCCTCACAGATCTCCAACCTGGCCTGTTTTTGCTGCCTAGTTAACAACTTTGGAACCCATTAAGCACTAATTTTTCTAAAGCAAGATGCTTCTTACTAATGGTATGAGCACTACCAGTGCTGACTCCACTTCTGATGCGATTTCTTGAACAATGGAGTGGCAATCATTTTCAATAAGCTCTCGAATGGCATAGATGTTGTCACTTGTGAGACTTGACCTTGGGCATCAAGTATGACTTTCATTTTCCACAATTCCTTGGCCCAGGTAAACATTCAATTCTGGGACAGGTTAAACGAGCTGAAATTTCTGAAAGTTTAACCTTTTCATTGGTTAAAAACTTTATCATAAAGCGTTGTGCAACAGATGAAGGAATCTCCTGCTAACTCATGGCTGTACTGACGCCAGAACCTAGCAGAGTAGCTAACAAAGCTAGCTCACCTTCCTAACAAACTGACCTTCAACCCCCCACTCAGCCGTCACATTCAGAACTGCTTACTCTGTGATATGGAACAATTACCATATATTAAATTAATTGATGGGAATTAATCCTTTAAATACACTAGCTGTGTATGGGCTTTGGTTTTGAATAATTAGAGTCAAGTTGAACAATTCAATGCTACGGCTGGGATGTGAACCACGGATCTCTTGGTTTTCATCCAGTTGTTCTTACCCATTGAGCTACCATGGCCAACATGCCGTCGTAACATTAAATTCTCCAATTGACTCATTTTCCTGGTAAACCACTAGAGGCTCACATATTTGAGATACACGTTGAATTGTTCAGTTTGACTCTAATTATTCAAAATCAAATTACCATACATATTTGAATCATCCTCATAATCATGATATCTGTCTATATATAGAAAGACTTAATTTTCTGCAGGATTTGGAGATAACACTACTGTTTACATCACAAATCACTTTTTACTGCATATGAACTCTTGTTAGAGGAGAGGGATCATTCACATTCAAATATTTGAAATAGATGGCACACCAAAGAAGGCTACTCTAGCTGTAACTTTTCTTGTTATATAAAATTTAATAAAAATAACGACTTCATAAGCTATTTACAGAAAACTTAATACATACATCTTATTTATTAAATGAGTATCCCAAAATTATAAAATTATAACAAAGTTGTTAGAGACCTTTTTGAGAAAAAAATAAAATGTGTGTACATAATGGAATGGTATGGCTGGAATTCTGTAAACTTTTTTATTTTGCAACTTCAAAGACACTCACTCAACTTATGCACCAAGTAAATGTTAAAGAAAGAATAAATTCAAAGACAAAAAACCAAGCAGATTTCTCCATGATTCTATATTTTGACTTTGTAAAATGCCCTCCCCCTTTTGGTTTGTTTGCTTGTTTGTTTCTTCCTTCTATATGCTCTAAATACATTCTAAATAAAAGTTATTGTTTTATTGGTGATATATCTGTTTTGCAAAATTTTAATTTTATTTATAATTTTAAGATCCCAAAACCATGAGCTCATTCATAAATTATCAATAATTAATGAACAAACCAAACAGAGATACATTTACAGCTTTTTATTTGACACATTTTTTGTTGTGCTCAGCTTTTGTTTAAGGGTAGGATGTAAGTCTCACATTTACGAGATTTCGTGTTTATATGATGTGTGTTTGGAGGAATTTAGTAACAGTGACGTCAAAATTAATATAAAAATTATTTGTGGTTGGTTTATTGACACTCGTCACTTACTTTTTCATATATTTATGCTAGAAATAAAATTGTACAATTTGCATCAAAAACTTACCAAACAATTAGGAAGTATATTTTGGGAAAATTTTGAAAACAATTTATTAGCATATCTTAATAGAAAAATGAAGACAAAAACAGCAAAGTTAAAGAATAAATTAAAAAATTTATGCCAGAAAGCAGGCACTTTTAAAAAGATAAATCAAAAAGACAAACATAACCTAAAAGATCATCTAAACAATGTGGTAAACCTATCAAACCAAAATTTTACAAAAACAGAACTGAATATGCTGAATCTAGGTTTAAAGACATGTGTAGATTATTCCAACCAAATTGAAGATTACATTGCTGACATCCAAATTGCTACACAAACACTTAATGAAGAAAGTAAAAACACAGTAAAAAACAAATGCTCCAAAATAGTAGAAGAGATTAAAAATGAAAAGAAAAAGAATTTTAGTAACCAAATCATAAAAGCTCTTAAAAAGAAACCGGTTATTTATACTAAAGCAGACAAGGGAAATAAACTAGTAATTCTGGAAAAAGAAGAATACACAAAGAGGATGGAAGATCTGTTAGAAGACAGTAATTACCAAAAAGTAGAAACTAATCCATTAAAGTACTGCATTGAAACCACAAATAAAACGCTAAAAGAGAGCAAAATAATCAACAAAAAAGAATTGCACAAAATTAAAGTAGATAATCCAACATTACCAAGAGTATATGGGCTGCCAAAAATTCATAAAACAGGGAAAGGCATGAGACCTATTACTAGTAGCATAAATGCCCCCACATATAATTTGGCCAAATGGTTACTAAGTAAATTTAATAGTTTTCCAAAATTTGAAAGTGCAAATTTAAGAAACTCTTTAGATTTAGTAGAAAAAATCAAAGATATAAATTTGGACAAAAATGACAGACTGGTTTCATTTGATGTCACATCTTTATTTCCAAACATACCAACAGAAAAATTGCAGACTGTGTTAAAAAAATGGCTAGCTACAATTGATATGGAAGCAATAGAAGCAGAAGAATATATTTCTCTAACAAAAATATGCATTGAACAAAACTTCTTTAGCTTTAATGGAAAACACTACAAGCAGAAATCAGGATTATCAATGGGCAATCCACTTTCACCTTTTTTGGCTAACTTATTTATGAGTGCATTTGAAACACAAATTAAAAAGTCCTTCCCATTGATCTTCAAGGTTTGGTATATATATGTTGATGACATCTTTGCAATTGTACCAAGTAAACATTTAGATGATGCATTAAAATTACTCAATCTGCAAGAAAGGACTATCAAATTCACAATAGAAAAGGAAATCAATGGACAACTACCTTTCTTGGATCTAAATATCATCAGGAATGATACAAAAATAAAATTTGGAATTTACAGGAAGCCAACACATTCAGAAAATTATATAAAAAATAATAGCCACAACCCAATTACACATAAACATGCAATAATAAACAGCCTTACACACAGACTAGTCAACATACCCATGGAAAAAGAAGAATATTTCAAGGAACAAAAAGCAATAATACACATAGCAGAAGAAAACGGATACAACAAAAGTTTGGTGTTGAAGAAAATTAGAAAATCTAAACTAAAGAAAACCATTAAGGAAGCAACCACATTTATTAAAGAAAAAGAAAGCAACAGCATATTCAGTTCATTCACATATCATCCAAAAACATTTAATAAATTTAAAAAGATATTCAAGGAACAAAATATCATCTTGGCACCTACTAATAGATACTCAATTTTAAAATTACTAAATTCAAAAACAAAAGATGAAATTCCTTCAGGTAACAAATCTGGAATATACCAAATAAATTGCAAGAATTGTGAAAAATGCTACATAGGTCAAACAAAAAGAAATTTAAAAACCAGAGTCAAAGAACACTTTAGAAACATCAGATTGAAACAAGAAGACAAGTCAGCAGTAGCATTTCATTTTTGGAATGAAAACCATGACATTGATCCAAATCCAAAATTATTAAAAGGAGTGATAAACCAAAATAGATTGACAACATGGGAGAACATATTCATCTGGAAAAATAAGGATCGCGTAATGAACTTTGAAATCCCGCCAGCAGATAATTTGACAAAAAAGTTCATAGTTCCACCACCAGAGAGAGCAGATAACAACAGATGCCAGTTGGGAAGAGATTGAAAATGGAGGCCAGGGCCTTTGAAACTAGTCTCTCATAAATATATGAAAAAGTAAGTGACGAGTGTCAATAAACCAACCACAAATAATTTTTATATTCGTGTTTATATCTCAGTTTAGGTTCAAGTTTTGTTTTGTTTTCTTTCAGGGATTTTCCTTTATCCTAGAAGATAAATATCAGGTAACTTTTCTTTGGACACCAGACTCATTTGGGCATCATTTCACGCATTCCATTCACTGACTGATATGACCTAATGTTTTTTTTAAAAAAAAAAAAAAACCTTATTTTTTGCAACAAAGGATGCCAAGTTTGCATATTATAGCAAAAATAACCTTTTGAACTGGTTGAAAGTGAAATCAAATTAACAATTTGCTGCCATGGCCAAGATTCAAAGACCTTCCAATCAGTCAGTGTCCATGCTGTTATCACTGAGCTAACTGCTAGTGAGATATAATTTTGAGTCAAACTAGTACTCAATGCTCCATTTACTGCTAGTGTTTACCTAGAACACGTTTCGTTAGGGTCTTCCTAACATGATCAGCTGTTGTCGACTCACTGCTAGTGAGATGCCCATATGCCATTAGATCTTCTCATCTAGTTCAAGTAAAGCTTCAAGATGACCCCGAATATTAAAATTATCTCAAGCAACTTAAAATGCTACAAATGCTTTTAATTTTCAGGCCCTTCAGTTAAACACTGAGTTAATTTATGTTTTAATTCTATTGTTCTTCAACACCATAATGTAAGAACAGTGGATCAAATTTGAAAAATTCAATGCCATAATTAGGACTAAATCATGGATCTTTGGCTTTTCAATAAATATTGATGCCACTGAGCTACCTGTATGCCTGAGATGTATGTATGGACATTAAATATTCTGATCTGATTCAAGATATTTCAGTAAACCTTAATTCATTCTTAAATATTTAAGACTTAAGATACCCAAATTGGGTTTGATAGCATTATCTTTATTTGCTTTCAGGATTTCTTGACCTGATCTATGGCAACTAGCCTCAAGAAAAACAGGCGACAAATGTTCATTAACTGCAGGAAGTTTCTTATTAAAAAAAAGACACATAGTGTAGTTCTCAGCATACGATTCTATAACGGGTGTGAAAGATTGCTTAATTTTGCTTAGAGGCCTCTTTACCAGGCTCAAGTTCTTTTATGAAGCAACTCTACAACCTGAGACTACCAGGTTACTTTCCTTCTGAAGGAAGTCATACTAAGAAATTTTATTTTTAAAAAATCCATTGTTCTGACAGGTTTCAAACTGTTCCTCAGAAACTACAGGAAGTGCAGTTAATAAACATTAACTTTATGCTAAAATAAGCTGTAATGTTTTCATGAACAGGTTCCTTTTATTTAAGTTAATCGATGGAAATTAATCATTTCTTCACACTAGCTGTGTATAGGCTAAGGTTCCTTTATTTGCAAACAAAATAAGTATGATTTATAGGACATCCTATAATGTCTCATTACACAACACCACATTCACCAACAAATCTGCTCCTTCCTCAGATGTGTTTCAGACAAAACAGTCATGTGGTTACTGTTTTATACAGACAGCTGACTTGAGCTCTTTAATTTGCAACATTAACCAATTATTTAGTATGCAAAATGAAAGTTAAGTAAACAAAACAAACAATATTTTATTACATTTTGTTTCTTCTATCTTCCTTTAGTAAAATTCATCACTATGCTATTTCTGTGTTACAGCAGTAAATGCAATATCAACAAAATTTTCTATATGAACAAGGTTGGTTGTGTGCTAACTGTATGTGAAAATGCAGTTTACTAAACCTACTGCATGAATACTAGGCAGCCAAGCACCCCCCCCCCAAAAAAAAAGGTTCAGAGTATCAATTAGCTCAAAAGAGCACTTCAAAATAATTGACTGTTTTAAGGAAAAGCATGGTTAGCAAGCAATTTATGCAAAAATACTTTGATGCCAACTGGCTATTTTGACTATCCAATGCACAATGTGGTCAGTGAGCAAGGAAAATGTGTTGAACAGTTGCTGAAAAGTTTTAAAAATAATCAGCTCATTTCAACATTTTTATGAAACTTACATAAGAACGTAGAAAGTTGCAAAGTTAATAATAGTGGATATGCACAAATGTGCTAGCAGCCAAATGTGAAAGCTGACATTACAATTATTTGCACTAGTATATAACTATGAACCACATTTATGGTTGAAAGTATTTGTATCATGTCAATTGTGATTATGAAAAACACAAAAAAAAGTCAAAACTTTCCTATATATTCCAAGAATTACATAAGGAATTTGCAGTGCAAAAGAAAAATGGAAAGCAGAGCAGTTAACTCGCTGCTGAATTTCTTTTCCTTCTGCATTGCAATATTGCTTTCTAACTTAGAAAAGAACATTTCTCCCTTTGCGTACATGTTTTGATATTACAACTAGTTCTGCATTTAGCAACAAATTTTTCCTGAAATCTTCAAACAGAGAAATCGCAGCATGTCATTCTATTTTGATGTCTATCATACATGTCTCGTTTTAGATCTTGGTGTATTGCTTAGTGCCTAAACCAAGTAGATACAATATCTGTAGAAAATTGTGTTTCAGTGCAAAAAATATAGCACAGTTTATATTTAAAAAAATATACATTTATGCTAAGTATTCAGCAAACAATCTTTTAATTTTCTATGTTGACTTTCCACAATAATTACTCTCTCCTTTCCTAAACAACAGTTTTTTTTTTTTTTTAAACCAGCAAATAGACTATGTACCTAGTCATAGGACACATCATTTTTGTGGTAGGTGCCCAAGATTCAAAATAGCAAATGAGGTAATATAGTAATTAACAAGGCCAGTGAAACAATAACATACCAAATACAGTAAACCTTGTTAACCATGAGCATTTGAACAAACAATCTAAAACAAAATATGTTTAGGATAGTAAATCAAGACTTTTTTTTAGTTAATTGATGGAAGTTAATCAACTCTTTACAATTGCCGTATATAGGCTAAGGATTTTGAAAGATAGAGTCAACATGAAAAATTCAATCCCATATCCGGGATTTCAACCACAGATCTCCTGGTTTCCGTCCAGTCGATCTACCCATTGAGCTACCATGGCCAATGTGCCGTCCTGACATTAAATTCTCCATTGGACTACTTGTTTTACAGATGATAAATTACTATTCTCAGTAGGTAAATTACTTGAATTCTTCTGCCAGTGGGCAAATTCATTGCACTTAGCCCTCCTGCTTGGGACCAGGTTGGAAGAGCACCTTTGTTAAAGTTGTAGTCTAATGTGTGTGACTTGCCAGAAAACAAGATTGAAGAAGAAGAAAAAAGTGTGGAAGAAGATTTTACAAATATTTTTAAAACATACTGATAGCTGTTCCAACATTGATGACTTTGACAGTTGGTTGCAAATTGACAATGACGGAGGTTATAAACAAATTACAGAGGAAGGCAGTGTTACTGAAAATGAAAATGAAGAGTATTCAGATTTAGACAGTGTTGATGAACCAACTGTGGTTATGACCCACACATATGCAGTAGCAGACATACAGAAATTAATGCTCTATTTCGAGAGTCAAGGTGATAATTGCCAAATAAACTTCAAATGTTTAAAGTGGATGCGAGATAGTGATGCACTGAACGAGGCAGCAGAAGCTCACTGTTTTACTACCCATTAGTTTGTAGCTGCATTGTGTATAGTACAAATACATAGACTATTACAGTACGTACACTGTATATGTTTTTAGGTGAATGTGTGCTGATAATTCCTAAAATTCTATTAAAAATATTTTGGTGATGTTGTACATGTGTGTGCATGTTTTTTTTTTTAATCGTTTTCCAATCATTCTCTGGATAACCAAGATTTTAGTTAACTCGAATTTGCTCTGGTCCCAACGGGTCAGGGTAAACAAGGTCCTACAGTATAATACAAATTTTGTTTCAAATTAAAAGACATGGAAACCAAAACAATTCCCTCTTTCACATTTTTATCAATTTGAACTCTTGAAGATTACACATGCGGACTTGTGACTTTTTTTAATGAGGGTGTTTTGCTATATCAGAGATAACATATCATAAGCAGGAAAACCTTCTATTTGGAGAATCTTTTATTCATGGGTCAGAACCATGGGAAACACAGATAATATGCAGATTCAAGGCCACTTATTGACAAAACAACTGCATTATATTATATGTATTTCATTTACCTCTTCCTTTTAAGTACTTTTATGTGGAATGTGCACATTTTTTGTAAACTGATGCAAAGTATTAAAATTGAAAGAAGCTTAGAAACAGTGAAGCACAGGTTAAAATAAAAGTGAATCGAGAAGATATTGAAGATATTGAATCAAGAAGATATTGTTAGTGAAGCAATGTGTCAATATCTTCTCGATTCACTTTCATTTTAATATCACACATCAGTATGAAAAGACATATCCTGCTGTTTCTCTTCTATCAGTCACATGCATTTATTTGGGACAGTTCTTGCTGCAGAAATCTTGGATAGGGAACTGGGAGGCATTTAGCACCATTATTTAGTGGTTCTACATAGCAGGTATATAATTACACATTTAGTTAGATTTAAGTAAGCAAGAAATGAAATGTGTAGTGTTTAACGCCCGCTTTTACTACATATGGCACCGCAGGCAGTAGGTAAGCAAGAAGCATATATATATATAGCAAAGTTATTTGGCATGCACAACCAAACTATAGTGAAAAATATAATAGTGTTGAATGTGCTGCTAATAAATGAGTACAGATAGAAGGTTATTCATACTCAGTTCTCCCATTTAAAACTGGAAGAGAAGTTAATGCTCTAAGAACTGCTACATTACCAAAAGGACAAAATAAAACGTAAAATGTTAGCCCACCTCCATGGTAAGAGGGTAATGAGTCTGCCTCATAATCAGGAAGCCTGAATTCAAATCTGGGTTGGAATGAGTCACCCAAATAAAAACTTTTCTGGGGATTCCCTTATCCAACTTTGGGTGTTCACGCGTGGGCAGTCTGGGTTCAAGTCTTTGTTTTAATAATAGATTTAATAACAAGGTTTATGATTATGATTTTTATGCCTAATTTGACTGAATTTTTTCAACTTTTTGAAGGAAAAAAAAAAAAAAAAAACTGTTTTTAATAATAATTGTTTGCTTGAAAAATAAACTTATCTGTAATTTCTATCCAGAGAGGAAAGAAAAAAAAATCTTGGACAGAACTTGAACCCAGATCGCCCATGTGTGAACTGTAGACCTAGCTGCTCAGCTAAGCACCTTAGCTGAAAGTGTACAAATGCGAATGAAAGATACACGTCACCAAATTCTTTTTCGTCATTTTTCTTGTAAATGGCTGAGAGTTGCATCATATCACTTCACCACATCACACCTCTAGTGAAGTACTAAAATCAGAAAAAGACTCATTTTTTCAGAAGAAAATCAGAAAAAGACTTTCCGGTTAAGGTGGTCTGCCGTTGTTATACATAGAGCAGCTTCTGTCATTAGGTTTATAAATGCAACTTCTCATTTTCCTTATTCTATGTGAGAAAGCCACAAAGTTGTCTTCTCTAACAGCAGTCCTCAATTATCTATGAGCTTCAAGAGTAACCTCATTCCACCAACTGGATCCATTTTTGAGACACAGATACCCAAAGGGCAGAATATGTTACCTCAATTTTAAGATAGTGGTGACTGTGGTGAAATACAACGAACTTATTGCCTTTACCAAGGATTCTGAACCATTTTGGGCCTTGGGGAAACTTCACATGAGCTAGTAAGAAATTAAGGTTTGTATAAGGCCGATTAAAATTGCCACCCCAATGCCAGGAATCTAACTATAGACTTCAGCATCAGACTCACAAAGACACCACTGACCTATCCCAGAGGTGGAATGACAGGAACTACAGCTTTTGCTGTGAACTCCTAACCACAATACGGGCCCAAATGACCTCGTTGACGGGCCCTAAAATACCACTAATCAAATCAATTCTAACCACAATAGCCACTGGGAATACTTAACAGGAGCTAGTAAGAGGTGAAGGCTTGGATAGGACCAACTTAAAATTACCACTTAATGTCAGGAATCAGACTATAGACTTTCATAAAGAAACTTGAGCTACTTTGGACCTGCATACTTAATGTTACCTTACACAACATTTCTGTGACATTTTCTTTACCTGCATTAACTTTGCAGCTACTACTCTCGAGCTAATCTACTTGTTTTTAAATCTATAAAAATATACCAGCATAACACATACCAGAAATCAGAATATGTAAAAAATGAAGCTAATAACAGTAAAGCAATACAATTACAATAATATATATTAATTTCTTACAAACTACACATATCTTTTCAAGAAATTATAAATTCCTCGCAGTACTCAGTTTCACAAATATATTTTTCCATCTTCAGAAAACTCATTAACTACAAAAAAGAAGTGTTCCTGAAATCTCCTTCAAGTATAAGAAATATTTGTCTATTGACTTCCAAATAACAGTTGGAGCCTGTGCAAGTATATGCAAGTGCAGGCTATGAGCGATATAAAGCAGAAGTAGAAGTTATGGGTAAGGGGATAAGTGCAATTGAATGGAGAACTGTTCTTGGTCACCTGCACCACTCCCCTTATCCATAACTTCCATATACTACTACTTTGTACCATTTACAGCCTTCACTCCTGTATTTATTAGTATAAAAAGTTTAATGTAGTGAAATCACCAAATGGCACTTTTGATAAAGTGCTGCTTCCTTAGTAGTTTCTCAGACCTTACTAATCCTTAAAATAAGGAAAATTTGTATATCAGTGGCAACTTTTCCATTTTGGTATAAACAACATCCTAGGAAAAAAAGATGCGAGCATACTTCAAGTTGTCAAAAAGGTAACAGGCGAGAAACATTTGCAAACAAATAGGAAAAAATAGATTAGAAGTTGGTGAGAAAATGAAAACAGTACTGGAAAATAACACTGGATACCAAACAGTATGAAAATTGAGACCTTCGTCATTTCAGATATATATTCATGACTAGAGCCCAGATTTCTAAGCGAAATGCTTATACATGCTTTTTTGCTGAAATACGGGGTTTGCTTGCTGATTTTATACTTTTTAATTAAGATAGCTTGTTTTATCCAAATCATGTACATTTAGAAGTAAATTTTCACTCCTAGCCATCATTTTATTATTCAGACGGTTTACATCATCTTGCTGAAACAGAAGCCAATATTTAGACATGGATTTTCTTGTCTCTAGGGTAAAGAAGTGTTTGTACTGTCGCCGATTAGAATTAAAAAATTTCATTAAGTCCTTCCAAATTTGTCTTTACCTCCTCAGCCAGTTTTAACTCACTGGGGTTCTTGGTTAAACGCTGTGTCATTCTACGCAGAACATTTCAATGAAGTAAAAACAGTGTTGTACTCCTTAGATGCAGAATATGCAACCAGCATTGCCACAGCACAGGAGTAGTTTGCTAATAATGGCATCCAAGATAAGATGAAATAAATCCATAACCGTTTCTCTAAAATACCTGCCATTATAGCAGTGTTGGAAGCTCAAAATAATACTTATGTAAAAAACTGAAGCTGCTAACAGTGAAGTAAACTAGGTTATCAATAATAACTAAACACTAGTTAGTAAGATAAGTGAAGTTGTGTTACTAGTGTTTAGTTATTATTGATAAAAACAAAATAATACCTTCACTTTCTTTGATGAAATTACAGTAAACATTGCGCTCAGAGACTCATGGTATTGCCAAAATTGCCTTTGAGAAACTCGGTAAGGTATTAACAAAAATAAAAAAAAAAATAAACTGATTACGAAACACTGTAAAATTTCTACAATGCTTTCTAGTACAGAGACACATTGAAGAGGAATTCACTCAAGAAGAACTGTGGTGCTTTTTACATGTTCCAGTAATGTCAAGTAATGTCTAGAGATCCTTTACATTGTATAAAAAAATTCTTCACTGACAAATGCAGGAGCTTCACGCAAGAAAATCTCAAGATAACCTCCCTCGTGTATTGTAACAAGCTTACGTAAGGTAAGAATTCTAAGATATATATAATATATATGATCAAATATTTATATTTTATTTGCTTATTTTTGGTGATCATTTGTTTCATTTTTCGTGCCTATATGCTTGCATTTCACCACTTGATTGTGATTACTGTGTGGATCATCAGTTATTAATAAAGAAATTTGAAGCATACAGTATTAGAGGAATAGCAGGTAACTGGGCAATATCTTATTTGTTAGACAGGAAACAAAGTACCGAAATTAGGTCACCTGATAGTAAAGGTTACATAAAACAACATTTATCATTGTTACAAACTAATGAATATGGAGTCCCTCAAGGTTCAATTCTAGGTCCCATCTGTTCTTATTATACATAAATGACTTGCCTGAACATCTACCAACTAAAGGCACTGATATCACATTATATGCAGACTACACCACTTTACTTGTTTCAGCAGAAAATGAAGAGCAGTTAAATAGCAAATGTATGGAGGTGTTACTAAGTCTGGAAAAATACTTTTATACTCACAATCTTACCCCAAATATTAATAAAACAAATTACTTACTATTTTCACTGGGCAGCAGCTATATCCATAATGAACTGAATTTGACATACAAAGAGGAAAATATATCCAGAGTGCAAAACCAAAATTCTTAGGCATTAACATTGATGATCTCTCCTGGCAAAATCACATTTCGACTGTTTACTCTAAACTTAATAAGACTGTGTTTTTGTTACGTCAACTAGTTAATATTTTACCTCCTCAAGCAATTCACAATGTATATTTTTCTTTATTTCGTCTGGAATATGGGGCTATGTTATGGAGTTCTGCTGGTAAGACTCTTTTTGCACACCTATTTTCAGTCCAAAAGAGGGCTATTAGAATTTTAGCTAAGTTGCCACAATGTGAGTCATATAGACCATACTTTAAGAAACTCAAAATCTTACCCCTCTTTTGCATATACGTAAATTATGTTATTTTGTATGTAAGAAACACTCAAGAGTATCCCCTTGCCTAAATAAAGATATCTACAAAAAGCACACTCGCAAACAAAATTACTTTTTTCTTCAATCATATACGGGCCAGTTTGGAAATAAAAATATTATTTATGCTGGATCAAAATACTTCAACATATTACCAAACAGACTGAAGTCAGCGATAGACGAAATACTTTTAAAAAAGAGCTCAAAATGTATTTCTTAACCCATTGTTTCTATAATGAAGATGAGTTTCTTATCCATAATGGAAATTAATCACATTTTAAGCATAGCTGAGTTTTTGACAATGATATGCACAGATTTACATTATCAATATTTAGATTAATTTTATAAACTTGTATTCTTTATCACATAACTGATGTGGTCTTAAGAACAATTGTCTGTGTGTGTATAGTGTTATTTTATATTGTAATTATTTTGTATTATAAACTGATGTGGTTTATGTAACACTGTTTTTGTGTAAACTATAGGACTGAAAATAATAATAATAATAATAATAATAATAATAATAATAATAATAATAATAATAATAATAATAATAATAATAATAATAATAATAATAATAATTACAAATCCGGGCTTTATTCATGTCATTAGTTGAAGTAGAAAGGTTTTTATTGTATAGGAGTGTTCTCCAAGACTTCCAACAATCCTTCAAACCTGACGTAAATGTATGGCATAATTTATTATTATAAAAATAGGCAATTTTTAAACATTTTAATGATATATTTTAAAAAAATGTAAGCTATTTTTAAAATTTTGTTGTTTATTGCCCCAAAATTTAAGGACACTTTTAGGTACTTTTGCCAATTTTTAGATCAACTTCCAATGACTACTAATTTCTACTGTTATTAGCAATTAGTTTCCAGCCTCCACTGTTGCATAAATGAATATGTAATTCTCAGTTTTGCAGAGTTTTTAGTGTGATAACATTGGCAGATGAATTCACCAATTTTGCTGTTCCAACAAGGTTTATTTTAAATTTAAGGGTAGTCGATTAATGACACTAAACAACACTTACTTTTAAATCACCCTTAAATTTAATTTATTACAATAACACTGTTTAACACTTCCATGAAAGAAAATAAAAAAAAGTTTATTTTATTAATTTTATTCAATGAAGATTGAATTGTTATGCTATGTAAGATTCAAATGGATATATTTTTGCTATTTCTAGAGTGTGGATACTTTTATTCCAGCTAACACTTATCTGAACAGAAACATTACTTCTATGAACTTAACAATCACCACTCCATCTTTTGTGATACAACTACATATATTTTGCAAAAACAGAACTAGAACAATTCCAAATGGATGACAATGCTGGCTTTTTGTCTTTAGGGGGAGATCAGAGAAGGCTGGGGAGGGGATATAAAGTTACAAATATTATTACTGTGTTTGTACGACCTTGTGCTTAATAAAACTGTTAAGTCTGCATCCACATGCACACACAATGCAGTCTTGCTTTCAACAGAAGTTATTCAATATACATGCTTAACCAGTAAATCATGCATAAACTTTACACACCATATCAAGTTAATTCATTATCATGCAAGCAAGCCAATGAACACATGATACAATTGCAAATTTTTCTTTCTTTGGTGTGTTTGTGATGCGACAATCATATGCAAACATGACTTGTATTCTGCTTAGGCTCCTTATCAGTAATATTCATATTTACAATTTGCAATAATATACTTGTGCCAATACATTTACTTCTTACTCCATTTAATCTAGTCAGCTTTGAACTTTGTTTTGTGTCTTTTCAATGTCAAATCCACTTCTTTACCTAACTAAAATATTGTTCTATTTTGTTATAATCTCTACACACTATATTAATAAAATCATTCCTTTAAAATAAAATGTAACCTGCACTAACACATTTGCCTGTAATTTGCATCTAATACCTGCTTAATTTATTTCAATTTTAATGTCTTACAACTGGTGGAAATTGTTATTGTTAGTACTTAAATTTATTACCCTAAAATTACTTAAAATGTGCCTGCTTATAATAGACTGCAATGTACAATTAAGACTCGTTCATTCTTGCTCACAGAGATAAATTCCTTATATTTACCTATACTGTAACTGTCAACTGTTGAGATACAAGATATTTTTCACGTGCTATACAGCTTATGATTTAAGAGCTGACTTAGATCTAGCTTGGATTTCATTGATGTGTACATTTTTTTATTTGTTACATTTATAAACCGCCTTTAACTCCAATGGTCATATCAATGGCCGTTCTCCTTTGGAACACATTGAAGATGTTAACTTGTATTCGTTGGGTTTAGTAATAATTAGATCATGCACGCATACTAGAAAAACATGGACAAGTGAATGAGACCAAAGAGTATATCAATAGGTACCGAAAGATCTATAAAACCATTATAACGGAAGCCAAAAGAAGGGAAAATGAAAGATTTATACTAAACTCTAACAATAAAACAAAGGCCCTTTGGACATTAGTTAACCAAGAAACTGGAAAATATGCCCCAAAAATCAATATTAATGAATTAAATGTCAATAATAATAATAATAATAATAATAATAATAATAATAATAATAATAATAATAATAATATCACAAATCCAGAGGCTATTGCAGAGTCTTTTAATGCTTATTTCACAGACATTGCAGAAAACTTAGTAGCTCAAAATATTAACCATTTAGGGTGTCAGGAGAATGGTGACAACATAAAGCAATGCAGTCAATCAATTTTTATATTGCCTGTTACGGAATTGGAATTAGAAGGTGTAGTCCAGGGTATGAAGGCCAAATATTCATCTGGAGTTGATGAAGTACCAGATGTTATCATTAAAAAAGTTATACATCAAATAGCTAAGCCACTAGTCAGTCTCTATAATGCATCATTGCAATCGGGTGTATTTCCAGATTAAGTTAAAAGTATCAAAAATTAAGCCACTTTATAAAAAAGGGGAGAAGAATAAAAGAGAAAATTACAGACCAATATCAATCGTATCATCATTTTCTAAAATATTTGAAAAACTAGTTCATAATAGAATGATATCATTCATCTCAAAATACAATATTCTTTCAGAGGCCCAAAACGGGTTTAGAAAAAACAGATCTACCATAACAGCCATGGACAGTTTAATAAATAAAATTCAAGACGCTATTGATAAAAAATTAGTAGTTGTGGGTTTATTTTTAGACTTAACGAAGGCATATGATGTTTTAGATCATGAAATACTACTCAGGATATTAAATAACTATGGTTTTAGGGGTATTATGAATAATTGGGTTAAATCCTATCTAAGCGATAGAAAACAGTTTGTAGAACTTCAGTTTGAAAATAAAGGAAAAATAAATACAGTTCAGTCCAAAGTGAGAGAAGTTAGGCGAGGAGTTCCACAAGGATCAGTCCTGGGCCCCTTGTTATTTTCGTTGCACATAAATGATTTGCCAACTGCCATTAATTCCACAGATGTTATTTTATTTGCAGATGACACTAACATCCTAATAAAAGGAAACAATCAAGAAAGCGTACAGACCAAACTCAATGATACTCTATGTAAACTGCACACATGATTTCAGACGAACTAATTATAAATAAGGATAAGACTATTGCCATTTCATTCCATACTTGCCAAAATAGAAATGTGGTCAAACCTCCAATAGTATTTGATAAAACAGCCATTAGCTACAATAATGAAACAAAATTTTTGGGATTACATATGAATGAGAACATGAAATGGACCACACATAAACATTTAATAAATAAACTGAGTTCCATTTGTTATTTGCTTAAACATTTGAAAAGCTTAATAAATTTAGCAGCATTGAGAAATATATATTATGGTTACTTTCACAGTCAGTTACAATATGGGATAGTGTTCTGGGGGGAAAAGGCAGATAACTTCAAAAAAGAGCAATAAGGATACTAAATGGGGTGGATAACAGAACATCTTGCAGGCCATTATTCAAAAAACATCAAATATTACCTCTAGCATGTATGTATATTTTGGAATTAGTGATCCATATAAAACAAAATAAACTACAAATACAAAATTACAAAAATGCCGATATTCACAAATACAATATACGTCAGAAAGATGACTTTCACATTCAAAGTTGTAGAACGGAAATCTTCAGGTCTAGTGCTATCAATAAAGGTATAAGATTATACAACAGGCTACCAGAAAATATTAAACAAATGAAGAGCCTTATACATTTTAAAAAGGGAGTAAAACTCTCTTTACTGCAACATTCATTTTATTCTGTAAATGAGTTTTTAAATGTTAATTAGTTTTTAGTGATTGTAAATAATGACAGTGGCCATTAATGTAATTTTTATACTATGATGTGTCTGATATCAATCAAAAGGACAAAATAAATTAAATTGAATTAAATTATGAAGTAGAGTAAACTCCACATTTGTGAACAATTACTTCTATATAACATTTCTCTATGGTCTTTATATAGTTTATATTTATTTTCTTTTTCTATTTTAGACTTTTGTTGGATCCTGTATCTGTTACAGTTTTTAGTCTTATGTAACTTTTTACATTTATCTTTGTATCTTGAACTGACGCATCCTATAACATATGTATTATGTTCCAAAGGATGAAATAAATACAATACAATACACACTCTCATTCATAGTTCCAGACTCTGAGGGAGATGTGTACATTTTGGTCAGTTTGCTCACTATCAATGTTAAACAAGATCACAACCATGCACTATTTTTTATTAAAAATAATTTTCACTCCAAAAAAGCTTTTCAAAGAACACCCCCCCCCCCCAAATTCAATACATTTCCAAATACACAGCAAAACATTTCTCTGCAAAAGATTCATTTATGTTCTATACACCAAGCAGCTCACATTTGCAATACAAATTTTCCAAGACACAACCAGAAAGAAATAGCTTCAACTTTATGGGTTTATGCTGAGGTGTACATAAGAAACGCTAAATATTAATGTCAAGGTTTGGGGTATTTGTCGTGTAATCACAGCCAATGACAAATGAAAAATCAGTTTAACTGACCGTTCCACTGCCGCACTGTTAAATCAACTTAATTTATACACAATCAGGTGTATAAATTTTGCACAAAAGTGAATCGAGAAGATATTGACACATTGCTTCTCTCACAGTTTTTTCACAGGACATGTTTCAAGAGCTTTTGCTCTTATCATCAGCTGAAAATCACAGAAAAATCAGCAGTGGCTTTTCATTATTTGAATACTAGACATGACATCAAATTGGAAACATCTTTAATAAAATACGTTAATCACCCCATAGACCTCTCCGTACGGATGAAATCTTCATTAACAAAAATCATCATAGAGCCATGAATTTTGAAACTCCACCACCGGACATCTTTGACAAGTATATAATGCCATCTATCGACGATACAGAGAAAGAGTTCCAGCTGATGATAAGAGCAAAAGCTCTTGAAACATGTCCTGTGAAAAAACAGTGTGAGTGAAGCAATGTGTCATTATCTTCTCGATTCACTTTTGAGCTAAGTTGTGCTTCACTGTCTCTACACTTCTTTCAATTTTATACTTTGTATAAATTTTGTTAATAAAAATTAAGTTAATGTGATTTCTATCCCTCTTTTTCACTTTTTATAAATGCTAAGTTACTAAATCAGGTTGAGGAAAACGGAGTGTTATCTTGTACTTGGGATCACCTTGTACTCAAATAAATATGATTATATATATATATGCACTTTATGTCGCTGACACACATACATGCACCAAACATTTCATTTTTAGTTTGCTAGTGCTACAAAGCAATTTCTATATATAAATTTTATTTTAAGGGGACTAATACGTGAATCAACAGAAATATGCCAATCAACTTAGCCATTCTTTTAAAGTGCTGGTATCAAATTGCAGTCACAATTTAATAAAGTTATGCAGCATTAAAACAGACCTATTAGGAACCTTTTAAGGCACAGCTCATAATTCTTGGCTAAAAATGCGATTGGCCATTAATTGATAATGGAAACAATTATCTAGTCTCATTTTTTTTCTTTTTCTTTTTTTCCTTGTTGTTGCTCAAACTCAACCAAAAATTGTTTATGAACTTAAAACACAAGAATCTTTAGACTATTTTAATAGATGCTATAACTTACATTATTCCATAGAATTTTCTTTCCCTGTTCAAATTTTCTTCTAAATTAAAATTCATAATTTCCCTAATATCCATAATACTTATAGTAAATATTTAGATGTACTTACTCTAAAAATAAATGTAAAATTACAACTATCTCAAATCTTTCAAGATTTTAAGAATATCTTTTCTCAACATATGTAAAACTTAAACCAAATTATTCCCATTCTCCCGAAAGTTTGGAAGTGTGAATGAGTGTCACCTAAAGTAAATACAAAACCTTAAGATAAACACTATTGCCTATAGGCAGTATGTTCCAAATATATCTATAAAAAGGCCACTGATATGATCAGGGTAGGGTATAAACAGAATTGAAAACATTAAATAAGTTAGGTTGAATGAAGTTTAAGTATTAACTTTTACTATTACAATAAAATATAATTGTAATATTAGTATTGCTTCACTGTAAGTAGCTTCATTTTTTGCAATATCTTAACTTTTACATTCTTAAAATATCCCTAAAAGATCCTTTATAAGGTGTGTCCACTGTATTAAATTATTCCAATAATACGCCTATCTATTCACACACCAGTTCTCATTAATGTTCTTATTCCTATTTTATTTTATAGGGATGGTATGGTCCAAAGTGACAGTTTCTCTGCCAATGTCTAAAAGAATGATTACATGTCTTGTCAAAGTCCTCAACTCTAATAACACTATAGAGAAAATGTGATTAAGCAAGATATAGTTTTCTGTATAATATCAGCATTTTCATTTATGTTAGGTCATGAGGTTAAAAATTGCTACCCTTTCCCTTTTCATCTCTTATGCTGTCTTTTTCATTCTATGCTTGTTCTTATAGCACTGCCAAAAATTACTTTAATGATTATGTAAAAAACTGAAGCTGCTGACAGTGAAGTAAACTAGGTTATTAATAATAACTAAACACTCTTATAAAAGTAAAAAAAGATTATATTTTCAAAAAATTTACTTATCCATGGGCAAATAAAAAGTTCCAAAAAATTTTCAAAGAAGTGGGTATAATACTAGCACCTCATAATAATTACAGTATAAAGAATTTGCTACAGTTTTCTAAAAAAGACAAAATTTCAGACAACAAAAGATCTGGTATAGAGTAAAAAGAAGTATTTCAGAAAGTGGAGTGCCATTGTTACTAAAATTAGGCAAGTGAGTCACCTTGTATTTACTTTTCTCCACTTACAAGTTTTTTTATGAAGACTAGTTTCTGGGGACTTCTCCCCTATCGTCAGCTCTGTGGTAGACTGATGATGCCAGGACGTTAGATGGCAGCACAACACCAAGCCAGATGCAGACACCAGATGCATCATCAGTCTACCACAGAGCTGACGATAGGGGAGAAGTCCCCAGAAACTAGTCTTCATAAAAAACTTGTAAGTGGAGAAAAGTATATACAAGGTGACTCACTTGCCTAATTTTAGTAAAAAGATCTGGTATTTATCAAGTTAACTGTTTAGAATGCGATTAGATCCATATTGGTAGGACCAAGCGTAATTTAGAAACCAGAGCGAAGGAACATTTTAGAAATATTAAATATAGACAGACAGAGAAATCGGCAGTGGCTGATCATTTTTGGTCATATAATCATGAAGTAAATCCAGATGTTAAATTATTGAAACAATTGAAAGAACCGATAGAGAGAAGATATTTATTTTGAAAAATAAGGATCGCGTAATGAATTTTAATATCCCTCCAATAGATGTCATCAATAAGTTTCTGTTTTTCCCGGTAGATGGCAGTTAGATAAGAAGCTATTCTTCAAACTCCGGTAGTGGTCAAGGTCGGTCAGTCAGTCAGTCAGTCAGTCAGTCAGTCAGTCAGTCAGTCAGTGGGTGAATGTCAAGCTGAGTGGTTGAGGATGATGCAGATGTTTTGCTTTGAAACCGGTCCCAGGATTTAAATAAGATAAGTAAATAGTGAAGTTGTGTTACTAGTGTTTAGTTATTATTAATTACTTTAATGATGTTCAAGTTCTTCTCGGGAAGCAAACCAGGTGAAAGGACAATTAGAAATCAATGTTTTGGAAGTGTACATCTCTCCCATCAGGATATTTATTAAATGTTATAACCACAAGTTAAGTAGTTACGTTTCTTTGACCCAATTAATTTTCTATACTCACGCCATCTCCTGACCTGGCATTTAATTTATTGAAAACAGTCTTTTGTTCAGTAATGCAAATATTGATAGTGTTTTGTCTGTTTATATTTGTGTTATATCCAGTGATTCATTTATGATTATAACATTAAATAAATATCCTGATGATGGGACAGATGTACACTCCCGAAATATTGATTTCTAATCGTCTTTTCACCTGGCTTGCTTCCCGAGAAGAACATGAACATATTCGTCGCCAGGAAAGCTTCAGGTCTTATTTTAGTTTAATAATGTTGTAAATTGAAATTGGTTTATACTTGATTGGAGGAATTTAGTAACAGTGATATCAAAATTAATTGAGAAAACTACTTGTAGTCAGTTTTTAAAAATCCGCCACTTACACTTGTGACATGTAGGCAACAAAGTGTTAAAAACAAACTACAAATAGCTTTTCTCAATCAAGTTGATTTGTTATGAAAGTCTGCATTAGTATGATCAATTTATGTAAAACATGCCAATAACATAATGTGAGGGTATATATATATCTCAAAATTACATTTCCAAAACTACAATATAAGGCATCTTTTATGCAGAAATGGTAGAGAAGAAAGTGTCTTAAGATTATTTTACTGCCCTCATTAAACATTACTGTTGGTGCAATTTTGTTTACAATATAGAAGTTCAATGCTCAGAAACTACGGAAAAGCACAAAATGTTCTTTATACAGCATTCTCAAATCCCCTACTCTGTCTTAAAAACCCATGCATGCCTTAACGGTGTATAAAAAAACCAACCAACCTTCCAAAATGTGTGAGGTTAGCCATGACTATGTTAGGACGTTGTTCTTTATGTTTAACTCTCTGGGAGCCAGAAGAAGCAAAAAGACGGTGATGCGCAGTGGTACCATCTAGTGGCAGAACCTGAAGAAGCTGACTGGGACACGAGCCAGACCTATGCGTGGGACAAGGACACACAAAAACACAGAGTGCAAAGTTAGGTGACACAGTAACAAGCTCCACATTTGTTTTACACATGCACTAAGCCTGGCACATACTCTTGACACTTACTTGAAGTTAAGCAGAAAGAAAATGGCATTCCAGGAACATATGATAACACTGCAATCTTCAGGCAATACATGACAATGAAATATGTGATACTTCAAGATTATACCATGGAGGGTGGTGCATTATACTTGGTGTACTTAAATGTGCATTATAACCATACAGTTTATTATTTTACAACAATGTGATCTGAAATTATAAGCTCAAGCATATATCAGATAAACTCAGTGCAGAAATTAATTTTCCCTAAAGGAAATAAAAGAATTGGTGTACCATTAAGCACAGATATATGAGGTACATTCAAGTTATAACATCTATTTTCTTTTTTCAGGACTGGGACCTGATAGGAACTTTTTTTTTTAAATACACGTGGACTCTGTGAATGTGTGACAGAGATGGCAGCACTGTGCAGTGCATACAACTCTAGTGGCAGCGACGAGAGCTAGGACTGTTTTTTATACTTAAAATGGCGACATTTACATTGCAAGAACAGCATTTTCTCCATTTTCATGGTGTGACACCTATTGAAATTCATTGCCAGTTGAGTGAGGCATGTGGTGATGGTACCATGGATGTCTCTAATGTGCGTTCCTGGGTGTGACAATTCAATAAAGGCAGAACATTGTGTGACAACAAACCAAGACAGTCCAGCCTCGCACCAGCCGGTCTGACAACATGATCCAACGAGTGGAGAATATTATTTTGGAGGATCACCAATTGAGCATTGCAGACATCACCTCCAAAATTGGCATTTCCGTGGGATCTGTATGTGAAAAGTGTCTTCCAGGTGGGTGCCACAAATGCTGACGGATGATCACTAGGCTGTGCGCATGGCAAATTCTCAGGCAATGTTGACGCGTGATGATGGCATGAATGGAACTTTCTTTCAATTGATTGTGACAAAGGATGAGACGTAGATGCCCCTTTTCGAAACGAAGCGCCAGTCAGCTCAATGGAACCCAACAGACCCACCACCACCAAACAAATTTTGGGTGAGCGCTAGTGCTGACAAAATGATGGTGGCCATCTTCTGGGACAGCAGTGGTGTAATCCTTACTCATTGCACCAAAATGTTTTGAAGAATAAACTCCTCCCAGAATTGCGTGAAAAACGAGCGGAAAAGGTTGGATGTCTGCTCTTTCATCAAGACAATGCACCAGCGCATCGGGCGAACACGATGCAGGAGTTTCTTCATGATAACTTTCAAGTGATTGCTTATGCTCCCTACTCACCTGAACTGACTCATAGCGATTTTTGGCTGTTACCCACGATGAAAGACACTCTCTGTGGTCGCAGATTCACTAGTCGTGCAATTTTCCAGTGGTTAAAACACACTCCTAAAGAAGTGTTTGCAGCATTGACGTGAAAAATGTTTATGGCTAGAGGGAGATTACGTTGAGAAGTGACACTAGTTTCACATTTTTCTTGTGATTAATTTGCGAGAAAAAAGAAAGGTGTTATAACTTGAATGCACCTCGTAAAACAACAAAATGACTACTGCAGAATTATGCAACACTGCTCTTATATGTATGTACTTTAACACAACAGCAGGCATGGTTATTAAGCAAATACACAAATAAAATTGCTGGATTCTAGGTACCTTAGCCACTCTTCCACATAGTTTCCCATTACTATTGCATTTATCATAATGGTTATAGCAGTTTTGTATCCCTTCAAAGAGCTAGTGAGTATTCACTTGTGATACAGAAATTATGGATCCATTGAATAAATTAATACTTATAATAAAATTAAATATGAATATTTTGTCCATTTGTATTAAATGTTAAAGGGTTATAGGTTTGGCAATAGATTATGAGTACAATTTGGCTCGGGATAAGAGGACATTAAGTACTGTAATCAGCAACAGCAGATTTTCAGGCAAATTTGTAGAAGTAGTACAAGGGGTGAAAGTATCCGAAGTTGCCAGATCAGGTAAACCAGTTAATCAAGCCTCCACAGGTTATCAGCCATGTCAGGTTTATGAATGTTGAGCTTTTGGCCTTCTATACTTTGTGGCCTTCTTCAGGATCTGAATGAAATGACTGAACTTTTCTCTCTAGATATACTATTATTTGTTGAGTGGGCTTGCACTGACCTGGCCAATGAGTGGGTGGTGATTTGTGATTGAGCCGGCTGGTTCATGGTATGTTTGCCATCATCTACAATGTTTTCTCGGGGGTCTGTGCTTTGTCCGGGGTCTTTGTCTCTATTGTAGCTGTGTGGGTGCTGTTTAATTTGAACAGCTTTCTTAATGAGTCTGTACCAGTATTTGCCAGTGTGTTCTAGAATTTTGGTATCTGTGAAATTTATTTTGTGGACATTCTCTATGCAGTGTTTGGCCACTGCTGACTTTTCTGGTTGTAAAAGGCAAATACTGCACTGGTGTTCTTTACACCTATTTTTCAATTTGGCCTAAAAACACCTTTCCATACTTACATGAATTCTCTGCACTTCTGGGACCTTGAGCTGAAGTGGGTCTTTCATTCATCTTAAATGTTGCTGGATTTTCTTAGGGGCCATGAAGAAGGTTCTAATGAGGATGCAAGAAATCTTACACATATATATATATATATATATATATATATATATATATATATATGCCTTTCTACAGTTTTGTCTCAAAAGATTTCGAGTCTGCCTAGCAGCAGGATGTATCTAAGTAGTCTATCCTTTCCATCTGCATGAGTGAGGGGCCCTTTCATGCAATTTCATATGGGATCTGAGAGAAGAAGAACCTCTCACAAAGTGTCAAACTGGACATTTTAGGAGGGAAGCTTGCTCCTAGGCTGACCTTGACAAGTTAGTTAGTTAGTTTTTATTCATCCTTTTGATCATATTACATGATATAGGACACGTCAAGTACTTATAACTAAAAATTATACAATATACATATATACAACACAAGTTTGGAATGAAAATTCAACTGTATGTACAGTATAATGATAATGATGATAGTAATAATAATAATAATAATAATAATAATAATAATAACAACAGTTCACTTGTATGATATGTCACTATGACACAAGCACTATGATATGTCCCTTAATTGGTAAACAGTTGCAGAGTAGTAGTATAAGGTACAGAAAATCCATTGTCAATACCATCTTCAAACTTTGGTTAACCATTTCTTAAAAATTATACTTGTACATAACAAGGGTTAAATACATATATACAACCTAGCATCATTTGCAAAGTTCAGATAGCATAAAGAGAGCCATGCAAGTACAGCAATGTTAGTAAGCCATATTTACAAATGTCTCCTTCATGCTCCGAGTTATTACTGAGAGCAGTATACTGCTTCACTTCAAGGTTACAAATTCTTGATCTTCATAAAAATACGTAAGCGTTTTGAGAGAAAAATTAAAGGCAGCAGTTTATCAGCTGTTTCCTAGATGGACTGAACAGATTTAGGTAAGTATTCATAGACGTTCTTGGTAAACTATTTAGTAACTTCTGGATTATCCTCTGTAACTTATTTATTCATAAATCACAATTTATGGTAGCTCAACCATTGACACCAAATTGTTTAGTGAGAATGTTCAGAAAAATTGTGCATCCTAAGCGACAACTGCAACAATATAAGTTATTGTCCTAAATTGTATACCTGCTTACAAAGAATGTCCCAACAATAAGGATTTGTTTTCTCATCATACACAGAAATTTTTTTTTCATCCTGCTGGTGAAGAAATCAAAAAATTGCAGCCAACATCAATGCCATAAGGAATTTTTCATTACAGATGTAACAATAGCCCTCAAATATATGCTTTGGAAAGAGGAAGAAGGTCCCGGCAATGCAAAAGATGATGTAAAATCTTCTGAAATTTGAGTAAACAAAGTTTATCTGTTGTTGACTTGTGTATGGTCTTTGTCATGATGGAAAATTATTTTTTAGGATAAAACTGGCAGAGGTTCTTAAACTCTTTCAGGGTTTTCACATGAATGAAGAAATGGCAGTTTCTTTAATCCAGAAATTTTGTGTGCACCATACAGTACCAAAAACAGATAATCAATATATCGAGATTCAACTGTATTGGAACACCACAGTGAAGCGAAAAATTATTAAATTTTAGATGAGTCGCATTTTTTACACATCTGCTTCACGAAAGTGAAGCAGATGTGTAAAAAATGCGACTCATCTAAAATTTAATAAGATAATCAATAGTTTTCTGTGCCTGTACCCCAGAATCCTGCAAAACCTCTAAAGGATATGAATCCACACTTGACACACCCATTTCTGGTGATGTATCATTTTAGGAATCTGCATTCTTAGCATAAATTTTGCCACAGTTTCGATAGTCAAGCAAATCATTATTGATGTGATAAATTTTCTCAATTGAAACTCCTTGCTTGAAAAGGCAATTATCATGAATTAATGTGTCATGCATACTGCCTGGATTACTATCTTTCAGACTTCTTGCCTTCCTGCATCCACCAAGGCATTGCCACAAACAATATTCAACCTTTGATATAAATCACTAGGTGCAGAAACCTGTGCTGGAGAAATTCAACGATTGTATGCTGTCTTAACTGGAAGGCAATGTATGACCCTTTTTAGTGCATATATGTGATATGGTAAATTTGCACTGTTAGTTGCACTGTAAACCTAATAAGGAAAAATTACATGGTCCTCTGTGATCTAGGAGTAACAGGGTAGCCCCTGTTTTCCGAGGTTGTGGGTTCAAAACCGTCCGAGTGTGTTGAAGTCTATTCAAGCGCAAGAATCTTCAACAGAGCTTCCTTCAGAATGAAAGTAAAGCCAGTGGTGTTTTGTAGATTTATGGCACATAAAAGAGCTTTAAACCTGAAAAAGAGGCCTTCGAGGAAAATTAAGCGGTTTTTCAGGCCTGATATAAAATGGGACACAGAACCAAAGCATTAAAAATCATCTATAAAAAAAACCTCTCAAGGTCAAAACTCGAGAGAAAAATTTACTTTCATACTGGCTAAATCTTGCATAGTTTGGCAGTTATCACTTAGAAGACAAAACTTTTCAAAACATCCTTGTATAATACTAGGTGTTGCAAGAGGTGCCAGCTTTTCAACATCTGAACTGGTAATTGCAACAATAGAAAGCACCTACAATGAAAATTATTGATACTGCATGTTTAGCCACTTAAAGTATTTCTCCAAATAGAAGACAAAGGTATATTTCTAATAAACAGTACTGCCAAGTTCTGTCAGTAAAATCCAGACTCGCTCTATAACCATAATTGCAAATGAAGCATGGCAACACTGTATGTCGTCATCTACAAAGTGACCTTCACTACAGCATGAGTAAACAACTGGCAGTGTGCCAGAAGGAGGCGCGAGAGAAAGATGAAATGGGGAGTGTATGAGAACTGTATCACTATATTGGCATTATTTCGTTGTGGAAAGTGAGCTAAGGAATTTTTCTTTTTTTGACACTGAAACCACTCGGTATCAATGAACGATTTGTGTTTTGGACAATAGCATGGTTTAAACAAATAAGTCAAACTGTTGATCGTTTCAGATCAGACCATCCTAGGAGTGTACGGATAAAAGAAGTTGTGAATGCTGTTCATGTGAGGATTCGACGCAAGCCTTTGTGTAAACAAACAATTTTGTCTCATGATATGAATATTTCTTTACGAACTATGTCATGCATTTTGAAGGATGATTTACATTTTTGTGTATATAAAAGGTACACACAGCATTTACTAACCAAAACATTAAAGGAGATATGCTGAGTTCAATCCCAGGCTTTGTTGACGACGTACAGGGAGAGTCAGTTTCATGACATCCTTTTCACAGATGTTCACCGTGGAAGAGTTGTTTAAAAGCAAACTGATTGTGTGTATGCATGGTACTCAAATGAAGCAAGAGACAAAGTTCCATATGTGCAGCGAGGACATTACCCTGCTTCTGTCATGGTATGGTGGGCCATTTCCTGGCGGGGAACTTCAGAGGTGCATTGTCAATCCACTGGATTATTCTCTATGACAGAAGCTTAAGGCAATAGCATGTCAAAAATGGTATCGCAATATCGAGATGTTAAAAGAATCAGTTAGGTCGACTGTGAAAAAAATGCCACTGAACACAATTCGTGCAGCTATTGATGAGTGGTCTGAACGTCTTCGTCGCTGTGCTGCAGTATGTGGTGATCATTTTGAATAAGAGTTGAATTAATTTGTAGCATTTTCTGTGTTCTTTCAGAACATATGTATATCAATGAGTATGCATTGTTTTATTTAGTAGTTATATGTATTGAAAGTACTGATGAAACTTATGGCAGTACTGTTTATATTCACACTGAAACCGATATATTCACATTAAAAAAAAACACACGCACGCATGCACGCACGCACACACGCACACACACACACACACACACACACACACACACACACACACACACACACACACACACACACACACACACACACACACACACACACACACACACACACACACACACACACACACACACACACACACACACACACACACACACACACACACATGAAACCACTCTTTTATATTTGTAATACCTTCAAAATAACAAGCGACATAAAAAAAGGCTTGTAGATTTGTTTTGAGGGGCATGAGATGCATAGAAGAAATGTTGAAAGTTACCCTTAAAGTTGCAGTTTATCAGTCAGTTTCTACACATTTAATTTTGCTCTGGTAAGTTGATTTTTTCAATAAGTCTTGCATATTTTGGGCAATACTGAAAGAATCATAAGTCTGACAGCTTACTGTCCCACAGAAAGAGAGCAATGTTGCTATGCACTCCCTTCAAGTTTGACCTCATATTTCCAAATTAATTTCTAATGATGTTTTATCAATAATAATATTTTATTATATATCTATGTATAAATTTTATTATTATTATTATTATTATTATTATTATTATTATTATTATTATTATTATTATTATTATTATTATTATTATTATTATCATTATCATCATTATCATTATCATTATTATTATTATTATTATTATTATTATTATTATTATTATTATTATTATTATTATTATTATTATTATTATTATTATTATTATTATTACATCTCTTAATGCATCATTTACAAAATCATGATCCCCACTATCATCTTTTTCTAATTGCAAAGACTCAAATGATTACACAAGTAGACAGAAACAATTACAACTGAACTGCAAGGGCCAGCAGATTGAAAAACACATTATCTTTAACCCTTTCACCGATATGGACATCATATGACGTCCAAGTTAAAATGCCCCAAATTGAAATGGAAGTGTATAGATGTCCTACACATACATGCATTTAATGCTTACTTGATGCCAATTACTTTAATCTTCCTATTTTACAGTATATTTAAATTAGTACTATAAGGGATGAAAACGTACCCTTAAAGGTTTCTTTTTGAATGGTACACCTCAAAACCTGAATAAACACAAAAGGGCACATCTTCAGATTTACACCAAATAATATTGGTCTCCTTGCAAACTTCTTTTTCGCGACATACTAGACATTTTCGAAATGGTCACGATTTGTTTGGTTGTGGGTGGTATTCTTTTAGGAAAGTGTTTTCACTAAGGTATGAGGGATGCTGTAATGGTGGATTTCTTATCCCTATTATGAAGAGGCCTCTGAATATTACAGTACTCAATTAGGTTATGAGCGACTGATATGAACAAGTACAGGTAGGTCATTGTCTTACATCAATTTAGAGCTCTGCAAATTACTAAACAATTGTGTATGGTTACATCCAGCTGGTATTAAAATACTTTTTGTTTTATTACCATTTAACTGTTTTTTGTAAATAGGGATAGCCAGTGATAACTGATCCACACCACCCATATTTGACTCATTTCCCAAACTATGGAACAGCTAACATGTCATCTGTAGAACAGTACATGTCTAAAGTAGGCTTACAAATGACATGTACACTGTCCACTTCTGAATTCTCCTCTTAGGCCCTAAACTACTTTTAGAGGTCAGGGCTTCCTTCATCCTACTCGCATATACATTTGTTTCTGTAACAAAGACTGACACTAAGTCAGCAATAATTTTTTTTTTTTTTTTTTTTGGTGAAAATGTCAGTTGGTTGGATGTCAGAAATTAGCTGTACACCAGAAAATATGTTTATTTGTCTATACATCTATTTGTGTTTGAGTTATTTTGACCACTTCGCAAAGTTGATTCTTCACGGACACCTGAAGGAAGGGGTCATTTTCTTCCTCACTGCTACCTATATGCTCAACATCTCACTCATAATCACCTTCAATATCCAAATCATGTCAAATAACAAAAGGTCTTCCAGATTTTCAGAAGCCCATACACATCCAGATTTATATACAACTATACAGATGCACATCCTACACAAGCTAATTTATATGGTACATTACTAGGATAAGTCATGGTTAACATTGAAATTTAACAATGTCAAATGTGCCATTCATTTAGCTCTCGATAGCTATAGGAAATCACTCTGAACACTGAGAGAAATAAATAAAACACTGAGCAAAAACAGCTACGTAAGGTTACCAGAAACTTTGGTTGTGAAATACTGTAATAAGAGGTACATATAGATGCTGACAGAGAAGTTTATTTCTTTCCTCTCTGTGCATGCGCGCATGTGCATGTGTATGTGTGTAACACATATACAATGGTTACCACTTGGTGTATCATAAACTGAAAGCTAACACCTTGAACTGGAGAAGTTGCTTACGCAGCTATACATACATTCGTTCGTATGCACAAAAGCAAAATGACTCAAATATTAGTAATAAATACGAAAGATACAAATGTGTGTCTATGAAGCTTTTTTGCAGCATTTAACAATTTAAATGTCTTGTTCTGTTTATTGGGTATCCGTTTCCGGCCCATGAAGAGTTTAAATGGCCATCGCTGAAGGGGGTTAATGTCCTTCAACACATGTAATAACTTCATCATGTTATCAATTTATGCAAAACCGATTCTAATGCAGCTTTAAATTTCTGTTTTAAAAAATTGCTAAATTTCTTTGTTTTATAATGGTTAAGTTCCTTAATCAGATTTGGGAAAAATGGGGCACACTTACATTTGGAGTTGTCCTGTATTTGGAGAAATGAGGTAGTTATGAATTCAAGTTCCTAAATATTTTTATTTTTCTATAAAATTAATGTTTATACATAAGCTATAATTGGTGATACATAGTCTTCAGTGAATAATCACTTCATATGGAAAGGGGGAATCAGAATGAAAAATCCCAGCTACAGCATTGAATTTTTCAGTCAGATGCTACCACCTTCATAACTTAAGCTTAAACATATACGAAAGGCTAATTACAATCACTTCATTTGTTTATATATTACTGCCCTATTGAAGTTTGCAACTGAATTGTTTTGACAGACAAGATGTTTATACAGTGCTGTTAGCTTAGGAATCGGCACCCATGAGAGTTGTGCCGCAGCGGTCACCCACTTGCTCGCCGATACTCGGGAGTTTTAGCTCACGTAACTAAAAACAGTGTCATATTAATTACAAAAGTTGGTATTCACCCTAATCACAATAGCTGCTGTATGTGCTGTCCATTTTGTGCTATACACAAGTCACACCATCGTAAAAAAACTTGCATTGTTTTCAGCAATTTCACTGCACCGATCTTACCAATTTCGCTACAAATTTTTTCATTAAGTTCATTTAAGGTACACTGTGTGACGAAATGTCATATTTTGAAAGATTAAATGTGTCTTTTCATCAGGATAATGTGACCGCACATACTGCTGGGGCATTCATGACAGAGCTCCGCCATATCATTGGCAATAAAATTATAAGCAGCAGACCATGGCCGGCCCACTCCCCTGATCTGACACCATAAGATTTTTATTTCTGGGGAGCAGTAATAGGTAAAGTGTATGCAAATAATCCACATACCTTAGATGAACTTAAAGAAAACATTCGTAGGGAAATTGGTAAGATTGGTGCAGTAGAATTGATGAAAGGAATGCAAGTTTTTTAAGATGGTGTGACTTGTGTATAGCATAAAATGGACAGCACTTACAGCAGCTATTGTGATTAGGGTGAGTACTGATATTGATACTGAGTAATTAATATAGCACAGTAAGTTACGTTGTTTTTAGTTCAGCAAGTTAAAAGTCCGGAGTATCGGTGAGCAAGCGTGTGACCATCACGGCACGGCAACTGTCATGGGCACCGATTCTTAAACAGCACTGTACATTAGGTCTGAGAAGATAGATTCAATATAAAAACAATAATTACAACAAATAATGAAATCCACTTAAGATACTTTTTACTATTGGTAAGTTAACAATCTTTACAGTAGGATAAGTCATTAACAACTTCACAATAAATAAATTAAAAATTAAAACAAACTGTTAAAACCAATATATAGGAACAAGTCCACACAGAGCATTTGAATAACTATTATGCAATATTTCTGATCAACTAAAAGTGTCAGAGCTACCAGATCCAGTGATGAAGCTGCACAATTCTGATTGTTATATGCATTAGCACAGATGCAGTTTGCTGGCAATACAAACCTTTACTGACATTTTAAATCACAGCTGCAGGCAGATGACAAAAATGCTACTGATTAATCTAAGTTTATTACTAATGAACAAGAGGGTAACAATACTGAAGGTATTTATGCCAATTATATACTTATATAATGAATAAGTAAGTAATACATATATGCAGAAACAAAGGAATACATACAAATAAAACAAAGTTAAGGCTCTTAGAATTTTATGGTTAACAAAGAAATTAAAAAGACTAGAAGAAAAAACATGTATTCCCAAATGAGATACATAAAAATCATAAACTTAAGCAATAAATTGTTCTAGTACAGCCACAATGTTAAATAATATGCACAACACACATTTCTTTCATTTACCAACATTAATAATGCCCTCCCAAATTTTCTGTTCTTCTCAAATTACATGCTGCACACAAGCACTCCAGTTATTTGGGGATACAACACAGAATGGTGCACCAACTAACACATGCACATTTTGCAGTTAGAAGGTCATATTACTTCTGGTGACAAATCTTCACCTGTTCCACACCATTCTATCGGGTTTAAATAACAATAAGGCGGTAGTTGGAGTACAGTGTAACCATTTTGCCATTTCATCAATGACTTATTTTTTGTATTGTTTAGCACAAAATTTGACCAATGCCAGAAAATCTGCCTTAACAAGACCCATATCAAAAATTAAGTTTTACTCCACAGCCACGCAATAATGTCACATTTTCCCAAGATTGGTTTGGTATGCATTCTAACCACACATTGTGGTAGGGTGCATTGTCCATCAAAAGGATGCTATTTTGTTGTAATTTAGGGAGGATCTTTCCAAACCAGGATGTGAAAACACTGCCATTAATTTCCTTGTGATAGTCTCAGTTTGTTTTGGATATGAACACAAGTTTGCCACACTTGACAAACCTGTCTTCACTTTCTATGTGCAGCACTATTAGGTACTTATCCCTGTAGGACTTTTATGCACTGTACTTAAATCAGACTTAAATGCCTGCTTTCTTGATTTTACAGTTGTGTAGGAAGGTTTATTTTTAAAAGTTTGGAAAGTTGTGATCAGAATTAACAGCAAAGATCACTTTAAGGTAGAAGGTTCACTGTTAACAAAGAACTGGTGAACTTCTTGGCAGATTAATGACCTCACAAATTCATCACAAACAGCCTTCAGCACTTGTCTGGCATGTAGTCTCTTCTTGCGGGAGTTTTAACTTCATCAACTAAAGATTTTTCTTTGTTCTGATACTTGAAACTGACATACCAGATGTTAGCAATTTTTCTTGCAGAACTCGTTAAACACATCAATATGATTGTCCTTTCACCCCTTCGTAAAAGTTTTCAATGTTTATGTTTAACATTTGCTCGTTCCACCATGCTGATGCATTTGTTCCCCCTCTCCAAGTTCCCAGTTATGCCTATGAGTTAAGTTAGTTACAAATTCATTAGTGTGAACTACAATAGTACTCAATAGTTTGTGCTTTAGAAAAAAAGCTAAGTGAGGTTTTAAACCTTAGTAGTACTACTTTCTCGAGAGACCATTTAGAGGCAAAAGTGTACAGTAAATCATAGTGCTGCAGTCTAAATGCACATGGTTTTGTTTAAGTCTACACTGACCTCTGATATACATAGTGTAGTCAGTACCAAACAAATGAGTAAATAATATCTTATGTTACTCTTTTTTCTCTTTTACAGATTATAATCAAATTAGGCTTAACAGAAGAGGAATTTGGACACAAAAGGTCAAGCTTGTTCATGACAGAAAATTCTTAGAATAAGTATCTGCAATTTGGAAACCTAAATATTTAAATAAAACATTATTGATCTAATGTAAAAGTAGTTGATTTTAAATTACTTACAAATACTTATGTAAATGCTTCACTTTATCTTTTTTTAAAATACAAATTCAGTAGGTCATGATAAGTACACAAATATACTGTCTGTTTATTCTTTGTACTAGTTTATGTCATTAAGGTTACTGCTCAATGATGGTTATTGCCTTTATTTGCTATGCAAGTAGTTCTGCCACCTGTTGGAAGTAAAACATATTGACAGAACCAATTGGTGGTATATTAAGAATTAATTATGCAATCTCTATTCTTTAAAATAAATATTTTCTCACAAATCATTAACTGTATAGGTCCACTTAAACACTTTATTCATTTAAATTTTAGATTTGTTTCATGACCAAAAGTGATCTAGAATGGCTGATTTATCATTGTGTTTGTATTTAAGTTTCTAAATCTTTTACTCTGGTTTCTAAATTTCATTTAGTTTTTCTAATGTAAACTCTATCACAATCTTTAACTGATACAATATATGCCAAATCTTTTATTTTTTAAGAGAAATATAGCCAATTGTTTATATCATGTTAATTTTGAGAAAGCAATATTACTCCATGAACCTTAACAATTTTTGTGAATTTTTTATCTAGGCAAGAATAAGTACATTTTTAAAGATACAATCATCTTTTATTTTATGGATTATTCAATTCATTGTTTGTGTTTGAATTACCGACTCATTACTTTCAAATACAAAGAAGCTGAACATATAATCAAATGATTACAAAACATGCTTACTAATACAAAATTGAATCGAGAATATATTGACACATTGCTTCACTCACACTGTTTATTCACAGGACATGTTTCAAGAGCTCTTGCTCCTATCCTCAGCTGATACTCGACTAGTGCAAGTTGTAGTGGTTTCTTCTTTCTCCGTATTGTCAATAGATGGCGTGATGTACTTGTCAAAGATGTCCGGTGGTGGAGTTTCAAAATTCATGACTCTATGACGATTTTTGTTAATGAAGATTTTTTCCCATACGGAAAGGTCTATGGGGTGATTAACGTATTTTATTAGAGATGTTTCCAAATTGATGTCATGTCTAGAATTCAAAAAATGAAAAGCCACTGCTGATTTTTCTGTTTCACCATTTTTAATGTTTCTCATATGTTCTTTAGTTCTGATGTTAATATTTCTTTTTGTTTTTCCTATATACATTTTAGGGCAAGTTTCACATTTGATCTCATAGATTCCTGGTTTTTCTTTGGTAGTGATCGAATTTTTGGGAGGGCCTTTTAACAAATTTCTGATATTAAACCTATTTTGAGGTGCAAGAGTTATGTTGTATTTTTGGGAGGGCCTTTTAACAAATTTCTGATATTAAACCTATTTTGAGGTGCAAGAGTTATGTTGTAACTCTTGCACCTCAAAATAGGTTTAATATCAGAAATTTGTTAAAAGGCCCTCCCAAAAATTCAATCACTACCAAAGAAAAACCAGGAATCTATGAGATCAAATGTGAAACTTGCCCTAAAATTTATATAGGAAAAACAAAAAAATATTAACATCAGAACTAAAGAACATATGAGAAACATTAAAAATGGTGAAACAGAAAAATCAGCAGTGGCTTTTCATTTTTTGAATACTAGACATGACATCAATTTGGAAACATCTCTAATAAAATACGTTAATCACCCCATAGACCTTTCCGTATGGGAAAAAATATTTATTAACAAAAATCGTCATAGAGTCATGAATTTTGAAACTCCACCACCGGACATCTTTGACAAGTACATCACGCCATCTATTGACAATACGGAGAAAGAAGAAACCACTACAACTTGCACTAGTCGAGTATCAGCTGAGGATAGGAGCAAGAGCTCTTGAAACATGTCCTGTGAATAAACAGTGTGAGTGAAGCAATGTGTCAATATATTCTCGATTCAATTTTGTATTAGTTTGTGCTTCACTGTCCCTACGCTTCTTTCAAGTTTATACTTTGGATGCTTACTAATATTGTAAATATTTTGTAACAACCCTTTACTTATTTTTTTTAATACATGTTACACAATCTCTCAATTACATTGTCAGCTTTTTCTTTGTTTACTTGTTTAATTGCATTGTTACAATATGTTAGGTGACTGACTGTTGGTCATTTAGCAGCAGTATCTGTAACAATGCAAGTGAGTAAATAAACAAGGAGAAGAAATTAAATTTAAAGAGAGTCGATTAATGACACTAAACAACACTTACTTTTACATTTTCCCGGAACAGTTTCAGAGACTTTGCATCCATCGTCAACTGGACATCGATTGGACTTGACAAAGGAGGCAAAGTCTCTGAAACATGTTCTGTGAAAATTTAAAAGTAAGTGTTGTTTAGTGTCATTAATTGACTCCCTTTAAATTTAATTTATTACAACAACACTGTTTTCAACACTTCCAAGAAAGGAAGGAGAAGAAAGCTTACAATGTAATCAAAAGATTATGAAATATGTCCTTCTGAATTTATATTTTAAAAAGGTAAGTGAAGAGTTGTCATAAAATATTCATTGTAATATTTTGTTTTGTTATGTAACTAGCTAGCTTCAATTCTTGTGTATTATAATTTTCTACTCAATATATTTTAAAAAAGATATGTAAGACATTATCAGAAAGTATTTTTAAGTAACTTATAATACTTTTCTTTTTGACTTCACTGATATTACGTTTATTTTTGTAAGGAACAGCTTATTTACTAAACTGGTTTGGTTATTTTCAATAAATACAAGGAGTAGAAGTCTTAAAAAAAAATGTACTGTTAGGGTGTTAGGGCAGAATAATTTGTCTGTTTTAGTTTTTATTCATAAGTACTCAGTATAGTGTGTATTATTATATTTAGTATTCCTTTATAAGCAAACAAGATCAAATATAAATGGATAGCATTAAATTTCAAGTGCATTTATTTTGTGGCACAAATAGTACAACATTTGTAAGATTTACTATAATGGATATTTTGGGGAAAAAACTAGAGGTGCTTTAAATTAAATATCCTATAATTTGTATAATCTGAATTAAATTTGGCGAAGTTTGAAAAGACTCTTCAAACTCTTACATTTCAGTTCTGCAAATGAATTAGTTTGCCTGTCTTAAATTTGAGACAATTTTCTAAATAAAATCCACTTAAAATTTTGTAAATTGGTACAAATGTTTCTACAAACTCTTATACATGAAATTTCATACTGTATATGCAGTAGCTCATAAATTTTTCATATATAATCATAGACAAACAGACCTAGGGTAATAAATTAAAATCATTAATCACTAACTGGTACAACATATCTCAAAGTATACTTAACTTTTAAAAACAAGGATGCAATAATTTTCTTCAGTAAATAATGCCTTAGAAGGTACTTCTGGTTCAAGAATGTAATTCCTGAGTTATTGCTGTCCAGTTCATGTCTCTTATTCCTTACTTACAAAGATTAAAGAAAAATTAATTACTGTTATGGAAAACTGACACCACATTCTTATTCCAAAGGTGAACAGAGACATATCTTACTTTTGTATACTAGATCTGAAGGATACAACTTAATATCAGTCCTGGAGAAAAGGCATAATCAGGGACAAAAGACGAGTTATAGTTTTTCTTTTGGTAGAACTTAAGCAAACTGAAGCTCAAATTTTACTTCAAAATCAGAGTTACCAAAAATATGATTAATGCTAAAAAAATAAACTCTTACCTGACATGTACAGGATGTTGTGGACTTGCAGCAATACTTCCATCTTCAAAGACAGGATTATCCATGGAGTATGCAGCTGGAGGTGGCGATTTGGATTTCTTCATAATTGTAAGCCGACTCATAAGGCCTCCTTTCACCTTCTTCTCCTTCACCTTTAGCATCATATTCAAAATTACTTTCTATTTAAAGCTAAATTGTATCTTCCTAAATTAACATTTTACTCCAAAATATTTCTAATTTGTATTAAAAGCTAAGTAATTTAAAGACAATGGAAACAACAAAACTCTTTCATGTGCTGTAATCACATTTAAATTTTGAATTCATACGTTTCAATAATTATAATAACTGTTACAACTTGCAGAAGAAATTATGTCCTTTGTAATCTTTAGTGATTTATCATTAGCATTCCATATATGTTTTTAGTTTTGACCATTTGTGGTAGAAGTTAACGTGTGCTCCTTTAAAGGGATTATTCTTTAAACCTTGGAAGGAGCAAGTTGCATAAGTAACAGTTCTTTAGACATTTCCAAATCCTGAGTAAACAGATACTGCACAACTCAAACTCAGTGAAGCCTGTACTCATCTGACCATCCAATTCACTACAGGTATTTGATTCATCATCTCACATTAATAATGTTTAAGATTTTAGTTTAATGTTACAGCAAATTATAAAGACTATATGAATAAATAGTAGTATTAAAGATCCAAACGTAATGGCACTGATTTTATACAATAAACTGCCGAATTCTGTAAAGCAAGCTATGTCAGAAAATACTTTTAAAAAGGAGCTTATGATTTACCTAATAAATAAGGCATTGTACACGATTGATGAATTGTAATTCTATTGGCATTTGTATTGTAAGTAATATGTATGTAAATATTAAAATTGTAACTGACAATGTCAGAAACTGCTTTGCAGTCTATTAACAATAAATGCATTGCATTAAATCCCTATTTCAAACTAGGTTAAAGAATAATCAAGAGAAGGGAATGTAAATTGGCATTAATACCTGTGAATAAGTAAAAATTGTATTAGACTTTATATTAATTTGTAATATTTTCAACTATATTGTAATTCATATTTATATTTTTGAAAATTATTGTACATAAACTGTATTTTTGATGATGCTGTGAGTCTGGTTGACTCCTAGGGCAGATAAATAAATAAAGAATAAAAATAAATAAAATAAAACTAAGCCTAAGAAAGGAACCACAAAATCTATCTATAATTTCTGTTCATCTAACCAATTCCAAAGTGCTCCTACCAGCAGCATGTTAAGTTTTCATGTTATAGATTGCAAGTAAACCATCTTGATATTTCACATGATATTAAAAAAAAGGAATAAACTAGAATTATGTTATTCAATAAATTATAATAATTAGTGACTAAATTTCACCTCTCTTTGATATTAATATATATTAATAAAAGGATAATCAGTCATGTAATTAGTTATTGCTGTTCTTGATACTACTGCTAGGTGAGAGATTGTAAATAAAACAGAAAACAATCCCTCGCCTAGCGGACATAACGTTAACCAAATACTCTTCAGCTTCTTGGATGGTACTTAGATACCTACAATTAAATGCAACATTTACACCCACATTAAGAAATCTGTAGCGGAATCAATCACAGCTGACTGAGACAAACTGTCTTTGAAAATTGTTGAAGCTATTTTGCCACAACAATGGAGTTTGAGTGTTAGATCATTTATGGTTACCCTTGGTGTTATATTTTACCATATTTTCCTCCAAGAAGTTACATTTGATATAACATTACACTAGCTTTCTCTGCTGTCAAAGGACATTAAATTATTTGAAGCAAAAGTTTAGAAACAAATGTATTTAACATTTGAAAGTAATGAGTCGGTAATTCAAACATAAACATCACTTAAATTATCCTTATTTGGACATGTTTGTCCCCATCGCCAGCAGTTATCCGACTGGTTGGATCCGTGGTTTCCTGAAGTGAGCTGGTGATGCCGCCACAGACAACCAGCTCACTTCAGGAAACCATTGATCCGACTAATCGGATAACTGCTGATGATGGGGACAAACCATTCTTCGAAACATGTCCAAGTAAGGATAATTTAAGTGATGTTTGTGTTTGAATTACTGACTCATTACTTTCATACATTAAATTATCTATTTAATTTTCATTTATAAGGAACACACACAAACCATATGTAGGCAAACTTTGAAAAGTAGAATGAGAATTGAAAAATGCAATGCCAAAGTCGGTATTTGAGCCACGGATCTTTTGCTCTATGTGTGGCTACTCTACTGCTGAGCTAACATGGCAGTATGCCAGTATAACATTAAATTCTTCAAATGACTCATTTCGTCCTGCTAGATCATGAAGAAATTTCAGTTCAAGATCGCATACCCCAATAGCAACTTACAATTTTTAAGTACCTAAGTTCCAAGCCTTAAGGTTTTCAATTAGTATCCATTTATAAGAGTAATTAATGATAATTGATTGTTCCAACATGTACAAATTATGTAGAGGCAAATTTTGAAAACTGAAAAACTCAATGCTATAGCTGGGATTTGAACCACTGATCTTCCAGAGAGCTATCATACCAACAGACCAGTATAACATTCAATGTTCCACTATTGAATTTTTCACTTTTAATTCTACTTTTCAAGATGCCTATTTATTTTTGAGCACTTGCTGAACAGTCCCATAAACTTACATTATGCTATTTTTACATATCTGGCAAACTGGCATCTTATTAAGATCTAGAGTATTCTAATTTTAAATTCCTTGTTACTTTCTTTGAGACTCTTCATAGACAACTTAATTTAGCCAAAATTCTACCTAATATCACCAAATAAGTATATGGGATTTCTATGCTTCTGCACTGAGCCAGAGAAACATTCAATTTCAGGCATTCAAATACCTGCCAGAAAAATCAAAAGTAATAAAAGAGTATTCTGTCACCTTATCTACAGTTCTACCACTGACTGCAGTGACGGAAACATTAGGTGGAGGTGCAACAGCACTTGATACTGAGCTGCGTCCTAATGTGCTGCATGTAACTTCTGCAGTATGGACAGTGCTGCTGCCAGTAGCCATAACAGCACTATGGCTACGACCCAGTGCAATAGGACCAGAAGTAGGTGTTAGATCTGAGCTTGTTCCAGACTGCTGTGGTTGCTGCCCATGCCAGGAAGATGATATTACAGATGTTGATGAAGCTGCAAGATGAGATGATGCTACATGATGCTGTGATACTGTTATGGATGGGCTAGATGAACGCGGGGGTAACTCTGGTGGAATTTGCGATGGGGCACCAAGCACTGTAAACACAAAACACACACAGACTATATATAGCTTCTATATCCATAAATCTTTATAGAAAGGAAACCTGTTAATGTAAAAGAAACATTAGAAAGAAATTATATGGAAATTACTTCTGTATGCCAGTAACTTGCATATATGAATGGGATAATTATAATGAATCAGTGAACTTCACTCAAAAACAGCTTTATGATCCCAAATTTTATTTGCATTACAACTGTAATATATAGGGATAGGACTGGAAGTCCCGAAAACATTCCTGTGTTTAATAGTTAACTTAAGTGAAGTTTTAACAAAGTATGACTCAAGTTGTTTAATATGAAATTAGCTCCACTTAATAGCACTTTTAATCATAACAATTCCAATCAAGTACTGCATACTAATGTTGCTATTCCTGCACAACTCTACATTTTGAAATCCCATCTACTTGTCATTACAAAACACAATATCAAGGTACAAAAATTATAGAAAAATGCAAATGAACCAAATAAAGTTTATTCCACTGCATGACTTATCAACTATTAACGATCATACATGAAGTTTTGATGCATGGTGCAGGTATAATTAAGTCAGCCATTTGCCAAATTGGAAGATGTGTGCAGAAATACAGGAAATGAGAAATAAGAATATCAGGATGAACAGAGGACATACATTTATTGTTGCTCAGTAAAATTCCTATCTCATATCGCATATGATTTCTCTAGCAAGAGTGTAGCTTGTCTTGAAATATTTCTTAACGGCACTAGTTGTAAGATGGACACATAACAAAACAGAAAATTTTCTTCAGAATGGACACATAACAAAACAGCAAATGTTCTTCAGAATCTAGCTTTCCATCATAGAGAGCTTTTTGTATTAAATATAGAGAAGATCATGTCTAGAAAGCATAAGTTCTTTTTTTTTTAAATAGATTATGCTTACTGAAATACTCTGCTGCAAATTAATATTCTTAAAGCCACAAGTAGATCTTGGCCTGCAATGAAGCTTTTGATTAACTTAAATGTGATTCTGAAAAAGGGAAAGAAAAAGTCAATAGGTAACGAATGATAAATTGTTGTATTTCATTTTTTAAAACAATAAACTGCATAATTATTGAATATTTCCTAGCTTCTAAGTTAGAATTTGTTGACCTTTTTTATTTTAAAATAAAACATCCAAATTTCCAATTTACTCTTATTATTTACTATTTATTACTATAATTTTACTATTTTACTATAATCTTACTATTATTTATTTTTAATTTACAGGTACACTGATTTAAGAAATCAATATGTATTATTCGAAGCATGTATTTAACATTTGAAAGTAATGAGTCGGTAATTCAAACACAAACATCACTTATATTATCCTTACTTGGACATGTTTCGGAGAACAGTTTGTCCCCATCGTCAGCAGTTATCTGACTGGTTGGCTCTGTGGTTTCCTGAAGTGAGCTGGTGGTCTGTGGTGGCATCTGTTGTCTGAGATGAATTTCCAAAGAGAGTTTTCAGGCGGCAATTTGAAATTTAAAGTATACTGTTTGTTTTTTATAATTAGCAACAAACCGTTCTCCGAAACATGTCCAAGTAAGGATAATTTAAGTGATGTTTGTGTTTGAATTACTGACTCATTACTTTCAAAAATCAATATGTAATTAATATATCGAGATTCAACTGTATTGGAACACCACAGTGAAGCGAAAAATTATTAAATTTTAGATGAGTCGCGTTTTTTACACATCTGCTTCACTTTCGTACCTATTTTGAGGACATGTTTCGCAAATCTTCGCTTGCATCTACGGCTCTTGTGCGACTGACGCTAGATCCAGCGGTGTGGGTAATTCTGGGGTTGTTGCTGCCATCTGTTGATTTAGTGATGAACTGAAATGTGGGATTCTCTTCTAGCGGGATTTCAAAGTTCATTAGTTGGTTTTTATGTTTTTCTATGTATATCCTCTCCCATATGACGAGTTCACTATGTTTTTGTACGTATTTTAGTAATTTTGTGCTATCTTCAATTTCATGATTTTCAGACCAGAAATGAGCTGCTATTGCGGACTTATCAATATTTTTGTATCTTAAGTGCCTGAAGTGTTCTTTCTTTCTAGTGCCTATGTTCCTTTTTGTCCTTCCTATGTAAATTTTTTCACAGTCTTTACACTTAATTTTGTAAATGCCTGACTTTTCCTCTGGTTTTATCTTATCAGTATTATTACTGTGAAGTAGGTTTTTAATGTTGTAATTGTTTTTTGGTGCCAATGTTATATTGTATTTCTTGAATATTTTTTGGAACTTTTTTGTGGCCCAGGGGTGGTAAGTAAATTTAGCAAATCTAGTTTCTTGTTTTATTGGTGTGAGAGCTGTGATCTGTTTTAATTTCTTTTGAAGTTTGAATAATTTTAGTTTTTTATCTACAAGGTTTTTTCCATATCCATTTTTGATTGCAGTTTTTAAGATTTGATGGTATTCGTTTTGATATTCTTGTTGGCTGAGAGGTAGATTTACTAATCTGTGTGTTAGACTGTTGATGGTTGCATGTTTGTGTGGAATTGGGTTGAAACTATTTGCTTTGATGTAATTATCTGTGTGTGTTGCTTTTCTATGAATGCCAAATTCTAGTTTTTCATTGCCTTTTTTGATTTTAAGGTCTAAAAAAGGTAGAGTACAGTCCTCTTCAGTTTCTACTGTGAATTGTATGCTGGGTTCTTGCAGGTTGAGTAGTTTCAAAGCATCATCTATTAGTTTGTAGGGCACTATTGCAAAGATGTCGTCTACGTATCTGTACCATGTTTTAAACATATGAGGGAAGGCTTTAGTAATATGTGTTTCGAAAAAGCTCATGTATAGATTGGCCAAAAATGGTGATAATGGGCTTCCCATAGCTAGTCCTGAAATTTGTTTATAATATTTTCCATCGAAGACAAAATAATTTTGATGTATACATAATTCAGTCATTGCCACATATTCTTCTATTGCATTGGCATCCAGGTTTATAGAATTTAGCCATTTTTTCAGTTGAATCAAAAGTTTGTCTAATGGAATGCTAGGGAAGAGGGAGCGGACATCAAAGGATACTAAAGTGTCATGAGGTTTAAGTTTAAGATTTTGAATTTTTTCTACCAGGTCTAAAGAGTTTTTTATACTCTGAGTATGGAATTGTGGAAAGGACTGAAATTTTTTGGTTAGCCATTTTGCCAGAAGGTAAGTAGGAGTGTTTATATTATTTACAATGGGTCTCATGGGTATGTTGGGTTTGTGTATTTTAGGCAAACCATATATTCTTGCAAGGGTAGGGTTGTCTGGTTTGATAGTTTTTTGTTCTCCTACTTACCTTCTGGCAAAATGGCTAACCAAAAAATTTCAGTCCTTTCCACAATTCCATACTCAGAGTATAAAAAACTCTTTAGACCTGGTAGAAAAAATTCAAAATCTTAAACTTAAACCTCATGACACTTTAGTATCCTTTGATGTCCGCTCCCTCTTCCCTAGCATTCCATTAGACAAACTTTTGATTCAACTGAAAAAATGGCTAAATTCTATAAACCTGGATGCCAATGCAATAGAAGAATATGTGGCAATGACTGAATTATGTATACATCAAAATTATTTTGTCTTCGATGGAAAATATTATAAACAAATTTCAGGACTAGCTATGGGAAGCCCATTATCACCATTTTTGGCCAATCTATACATGAGCTTTTTCGAAACACATATTACTAAAGCCTTCCCTCATATGTTTAAAACATGGTACAGATACGTAGACGACATCTTTGCAATAGTGCCCTACAAACTAATAGATGATGCTTTGAAACTACTCAACCTGCAAGAACCCAGCATACAATTCACAGTAGAAACTGAAGAGGACTGTACTCTACCTTTTTTAGACCTTAAAATCAAAAAAGGCAATGAAAAACTAGAATTTGGCATTCATAGAAAAGCAACACACACAGATAATTACATCAAAGCAAATAGTTTCAACCCAATTCCACACAAACATGCAACCATCAACAGTCTAACACACAGATTAGTAAATCTACCTCTCAGCCAACAAGAATATCAAAACGAATACCATCAAATCTTAAAAACTGCAATCAAAAATGGATATGGAAAAAACCTTGTAGATAAAAAACTAAAATTATTCAAACTTCAAAAGAAATTAAAACAGATCACAGCTCTCACACCAATAAAACAAGAAACTAGATTTGCTAAATTTACTTACCACCCCTGGGCCACAAAAAAGTTCCAAAAAATATTCAAGAAATACAATATAACATTGGCACCAAAAAACAATTACAACATTAAAAACCTACTTCACAGTAATAATACTGATAAGATAAAACCAGAGGAAAAGTCAGGCATTTACAAAATTAAGTGTAAAGACTGTGAAAAAATTTACATAGGAAGGACAAAAAGGAACATAGGCACTAGAAAGAAAGAACACTTCAGGCACTTAAGATACAAAAATATTGATAAGTCCGCAATAGCAGCTCATTTCTGGTCTGAAAATCATGAAATTGAAGATAGCACAAAATTACTAAAATACGTACAAAAACATAGTGAACTCGTCATATGGGAGAGGATATACATAGAAAAACATAAAAACCAACTAATGAACTTTGAAATCCCGCTAGAAGAGAATCCCACATTTCAGTTCATCACTAAATCAACAGATGGCAGCAACAACCCCAGAATTACCCACACCGCTGGATCTAGCGTCAGTCGCACAAGAGCCGTAGATGCAAGCGAAGATTTGCGAAACATGTCCTCAAAATAGGTACGAAAGTGAAGCAGATGTGTAAAAAACGCGACTCATCTAAAATTTAATAATGTAATTAATAACTTACTGTGAGCTACTTACAATTATGATTCTGCTGGCCATTACGGGTACCATACATCAATGGTGAGCACATCTGTTTGCCACTGTTCCCTCCACGAATAAAACTTCGTGGCTCTAAGGGAGGAGTAGCCAAAGAAGAGCTGTTTCGAGGTGATCCACTGCTACTCCCACTACCTTGCTGGGGTGATGATGGGCTGGCAGAGGACCGAGAAATGCCTCTAAGTTGTGCTTGACTACCTGATAATGCCCTATAGTTTAAAATATAAACAAACAAAAGACTGACAAACTTTGATCAGGTCATTATTAACACATTTTATGTAGTGCCCAACAATCTCTTTCACTTCCTCTGTGAAAAATAAAGAGAAGTAGTGATTTTACTTAATTACTTGTTTACACATAAAATTTCTGTGGTATCTTAAGATCCATAATTTTGAATATCAGCTCTGTTAAAATAAATGGGATCAAATTTCAATGCTGAACTTCATGACAAATTTGTGATTTAGTTAAATATGAGTAAGCTTATGTTAGATGAGGGTTTAAGCTTGTTCACTATTGAAGAAATTGTTCAAATTGAATTGCCTATCTTTGGAAAAAGGGGGAAAAAAATACTGTTCATCTACTTCCTCTTTATAAGTGGGTTAGTTTCTAATGAATGTCTGTTGACAGTGAAGCCATTTGCTTTCGAAAGTTGGACAAAGGCTAGGAGCCAAGCCAGTCCCACTAAATAGTAATTTCATAAAGCCCATAAAGGAGACACTCATGTGCCATTCCTGTACAAATCTTTCCTAGAGCCTGTTAGCAATCTAAAATGTATGATTACTGACCTTTTTGGCATGCAGTAGTTGTAGTTGTGTAACCACTCAATTTTCTGATCATTTTCCTACTGCTTTCAATAGAATAATAGAACAAGAGATTTTGTTTATATCATAATGCAAACTTTTACTACACACCCATCTAAGAATACACATATTTGGAAAACTTCAAAGAATTTCATTGAAAACTATAGTTTGGAGTATTTTGAGCATTAAAAATATTAAAAATTAGACACTGAAAAAAATTTACTTAGAAGGTCTTAAGTATAAACACATTAATTTTTTTGTTTTAGAATGCTCCTGCATTACATAAAAGCCCCTTAACTAGTTTATTACATTTTTGGTAGGGAAATTTTGTTGTTGGAAGCAGACAGCAGCATCATGGGATGTAAGACTACCAGACATCGCAGCGCAACTTCAGCAAAAACTACAGAAGCAGAGTCGACATTACACCATGCACCGCCAACCCAGCACACTCACTGCAGCAGCTTGTAGGCTTGGCCTCTCAGTTAGGAGCAGGCTAGCCACCAGCCACTTCAACATCGCTTCAGCATAGTTGTCGCTGGCGTATTCCAGTAGCGCAGCAACATAGCAGAGACCAATGCTCCTGGTTCATGTGGAGCTAGCTATCCATGTGGAAATGGAAGCTGCCTTGGCAATCGGCCTGCTTTTATTAGGGCAGGTGCTGCAAACCAAGTTCAGCAAAAAGGTTAGTTCCATGCCGTCACTGCTAGAGGCAAAGCACACAACATCACCGAAGTGTCACTACTGTGGTGTTTAGAACCTCACATCACGCTGCACACAGCATGACCTCTGCCATCAGCACTGCTACTGAGCCACCTGTGCAGTAACCAGCCACTTGACGAGACAGGCACTCTGCCCCCTGTATTCTAGAAGGTCAGCATCGCCGCAACAGCCTCAAAATCACAGAGAGATCTCCAACCATCACTACGAACTTGGTAATATGAGATGCCATTGAGGATCTCCATGCAGAGCTCCTGAACATTGACACCCGTTTAACTGTCCTTGAGGAGATAACAGCAGGAAGAGCATCAAAACTCCAAGATCTCCAAGCGGCCGTCACCGCCGCAAACCTGAGACCGTTATCACAGAGGTGTCAATGCAGCTTGACAGCTTCAAAGCCTGCCTGCAGGCGGTGGAAATCCAGCCATTACCAGAATATCATCAAATGCCTCAGACACCCCAACACCATCAGCTGAACCAAGACCACCATGAACCATTCGTGCTGCCACCCGAGGATTGGCACATGATTAAGTGCCATGTGCACAACTAATCTCTGTTTCATACAACCTTGCCCTGCTGACATGTATCACTCTGCATGCAACTAACCTTCCCCCTCACTCTAATTGGCTAATGCTTTCGTGCCATAGGCCATAGGTGGTGCCTTCCCGTCTCATTTAAACCTGCAGTAAATTGCCAGGAAGATAGATAAAATCATACAAATAAGGATATGAAGGCATGCAAAAATACAAGTTTATAATGAAAATGAACTCAGCGTTCTGCCTTTTCCACTGCGATTTTTTAAACCAGCACACATACCTTACAAAAATGCTTGTCTTTCAGTCTTAAAAGTCATATCATGCCATATTTTAATTTAAATTAATTGGGAGTCGATTAATAACACAAAACAACACTCACTTTTAAATATTCCCGGAACCGGTTTCTGAGGCCTTCCCTCTATCTTCAGCCAGATAGTTATTAATCGACTCCCAATTAATTTAATTTATACAACAACACTGTTTTCAACACTTCCATGAAAGGATTTATGCCATATTTTACTTGTCGTGTGTCCTTCATTCACCCAAGTCTCGTCAAGGTAGTATATTTTGCAATTTGTATCCCGGTACAGTCTGATTGTGCTTAAATAACGTCTTCGCCACACAGCAATATCGCCTCTGTTTCTTAGCACATTTTTCTTGACCCCAGTTGTATAAGCAATCTATATAGACTAGATCTGCTGAAATTTGGTAAATCTGCATCCTCATTTACAGCAGACAAAATTTTATTTGTGTTAGGGAGTTTGTTTCTAAAGAAAAAACTATGCACATGACGACACACAGTACTTTTCATGAACTCATCGCATTCTTCGAGCACACACTTTTATTTATTCCTGCTTTTGCCTGGAGTGGTAAGTTTTCCTGTTGTCTCAATTTCACGTCTCGATGTTCCTACGGATCTAACACTCACACCTGTAAGTTCAGAGTACAGCTGTTCAACTTCTCTCACTGACAAAGACAGATTCTTTCTGTGAGTTCATTAAACACATGCACCACAATTCTTTTTTCACCGCTTTATAAAGGTTTATCCTTGTGATGCTTTAGCGAAAAACTGGCGGTAGACTCTGCCATTATACATATAATAAGTATATGCACAATAAACGATCAATAAAATAATTTAGCTCTCGCACTCGGCACAACACACCGAATGGCGATATATGACAAATCCAGTTCAAAACAAGGTCAGTGATAAAAGTCATATAAACAAATATGTCACCACTACTGCTAAAGCACATCCTATTGTGTCATTTGAAAGGCGGGCTTGAAAGCAAAGGAATCTGCTCTTTACTTCGTTTATGAAATAACATGCATTTCAGATAAATTAACTCTGTTGCATAATATATTTAATTCAAACAGTTACTAAATATAAAATTGACAATTCTCTTCTAACATATAAAGATATAATACCATGTTAAATAACGAACTAATTTTTACCACACAACAGTCTATACCACAACAGCAGCCAATGAGAGGTGAGTAGTTCACGTGACCATTAAGAGGTACGGGGCAAGCTTATGTGAAATAAGGATTAGGACTGTTGGAGGAGAAAACCCTAAACTATCCTTATCTATAGCTACCATTGAACCCCTTAATGTCACAGTCAGGGCAAGGCAGTCATGGCTGCTGCCACTGGGCTGCAACATTGTGTCTTTCATTCATGAGCGAGGGCCACTCTCCTCACAATGCTGAGTGGGCAACGTTCCTATACCCGGGACTTAAAATCTGCACCCCCAGAAGTATGATTGATCCTGGGCTGCATTCTGTGGCAAGGAAAAAAAGCATAATGAAATTGCTAGGAACATGGGAATTGCATTGTGACGTCACAAATCGCATTTCAGGCCTTGGATCATTAACGCTAATTGCCTTTTTTTTAATTAGATATGTTAAGGAAATCACCTATATAATCTCAAGTTTTCATTTTAGAGAAACATTTTATAAAATAACATTAACCGCTTCGCCGATGGCCATTTAAACCCTTCAGCGGCCGGAAACGGATACCCAATAAACAGAACAGGACATTTAAATTGTTAAATGCTGTAAAAATGCATCATAAATACAATTCCGTATCTTCCGTATTTATTAAGTTATTTAAACGAAACAAAAACTGGTTTAAAACTCATTAAAGGCAGTATAAATCTACAGTAACAATAAAGTAGAGACTACATTAATAAATTGTTGAAATTTCACTACTTTGTTTCACTGTAGCAAAAGCCATTCTTTGTGCCGAACGCGCCTAATATGTGAATCATTTTGTTTTGTGTGTATACGAGCCATAGTATGTATGTATAGCTACGCAAGCAACTTCTCAGGTTCAAGTTTAGTTTATTTATGCTATGCCAAGCGATAATATGACGAGAATATGTTGCGTCACACGCTCACACACTGGAATGAAAACTCTGTCAGCATCTGTTATTACAGTGTTTCTCAACCAAGGTTTCTAGTAGCCTTATGCAGCAGTTTTCGCTCTGTATTTCAGTTATTTATACTCTCTCTGTGTTCAGAATAATTTCTTGTAGCTATCAAGAGCTAAATGTATGGCACATTTGAAATTGTTAAATTTCAATGTTAACCATGGCTTATCCCGGTAATGTAGCAAATAAATTAGCTTGGGTATGATGTGTACAGGCTTCTGATATTACTGTAGAAAATCTGGAAGATTTGTTGTACGATTATGAAGGAGATCTTTAGGACATACGTAGCAGTGACGTGTACTGGTCTACAGCTGGCATGTTAGCTACTCCATTGTTTGGGGAAATGGCGGGTCAAATATGGGTCATACGGATCAGCTATTACCAGCTATCCCTCTTTACGGAAAACAGTTAAATGGTTAAAAAAAAAGTATTTTTATACCACTGGATGTAACTATGCACAGTTGTTCAGTAATTTTCAGAGCTGTAAAAGACATTCATCTACCTGTACTTGCGCGTATAAAGAGCTCGTAACCTAGTTGAGTATTATAATACTCAGAGGCCTCTTTATACTAGGGGGTAGCAAAATTCACACATCATCCCTCATACTTGAGAGAAAACACTTTCCTAAAAGTATACCACCCACACCCAAAAAACTTGTAACCATTTCGAAAATGTGTAGTGTGTTGCGAAAAAGAAGTTCGCAAGGAAACCAATATTATTTGGTGTGAATCTGCAGATGTGCCCTTGGGTGTTTATCCAGGTTTGGAGGTGTACAATTCAAAAAGAAACCTTTAAGAATACGTTTACATTCCTTATAGAACTAATTTAAATTTATTGTAAAACAGCAAGATTAAAATAATTGGCGTTAAATGAGCATTAAATGCATGTATGCGCAGGACGTCTATACACGTCCATATCGGTTTGGGGCACTTTAACTTGGACGTCATATGACGTCCATATCGGTGAAAGGGTTAATTATTATTATTATTATTATTATTATTATTATTATTATTATTATTAATCATCCCACAGCATAAACAATAATGTACATTTAGTTCCAGTCATAAGAAATTTACCTACCTTGCTGGTGCAACATAATTCCCAGGGAACACTCCACATTTTTGTGTGCGACTTGATGTGCCCTTAAACCAACCATCTTGACATCTTTCCGTAACCATATAGATAACACCTTTCTTTAGTTCTAGTTCATCTGCTTTATGTGGTTTGTATGGATAAAGAGCTATATATGCGGCAGGAAGCTGGGTGCTGGAGCAATGATGTGGGGCTCCCTGAGGAGGAGGTGGTGTTACACCAACTGAGCTACTGTCACTGCTCCCTGATCTTCGATGGCGCTGACTTCCATGACGCTGGACCATCTCACCACTTCCTCCAATCTGTTGTAGGAAGCAATGGCATTTATATATAATTTATGATCCAGTGTTTTCATTTAATGATTGTTTATGTTTATCTAGATAAGTACCTGCATTTGGTGTGGTTGCTCAGAAGTAAGGCAATCCTGGGATGGTGTTTCTGTTGGACTTAGAATTTCTGCTGAATGTCTGCAAAGAAAGGCAAATACAAATTTTACAATATGTAACAAACATCCCATATTACAATAAAATATAATTATTTGTCACAATCTTTGCTTATCTTTTTAAAAAAATTGTTGAACCTTCTGTGGAATGTTTCCAGAGACTAGTTTCGCAATAACTTTTCCACATTGTCAGTCTCTTTGTTTCTCCTTGTCACCATTACTGCTGCTAGGTGTTGTATTATTTTTGTATTTATTACCAAACTCTGAAAAAGGGAAAAAAAAAAAAAAAAAAAAAAAAAAAAACTTAGAATTGATTGCCAATATTTTAAAATTCATTACGCAATTTCTGTTTTTTAAAATAAATATTTTCTCCCACACCATTAAATCTATCAGACCATTTCATTGCTTTAATAATTTATCTTCTGGATTTATTTAATGATTAAATGACCCAAAATGATCTGTTCTTCCATGTAAACCTGGTCACCATCTAAACAATTAAGTTGATAAATGGAAGGACCAAACATAATTTAGAAATCAGAATGAAGGAATATTTTAGTAACATTAAGTATAAACCCACTGATAAATCGACCATGGTAGATTAATCTGGTCATTTAACCATGAAATAAATCCAGAAGTTAAATTATTAAAGCAATTAAATGGTCTGATAGATTTAATGGTTTGGGAGAAAACATTTATTTTTAATAAATAAAAATTGCACAGTGAATTTTGAAATACTGGCCATCAATTCTGTCTTTAAGCTTGTTTCATTTTCAGAGTCTGGTAATAAATACAAAAATAATACAACACCTAACAGCGAAAATGATAGAAAAATAGTGACTGACACTGCGGAAGTGTTTTTGTAAAATTAGTCTCCTGAATTCCGTAGAAAGTTCATCAATTTTCTTGAAACAGATTAGTGAAGTTTGTGACAAGCAACCACATTTTACTGTAATACTTGTTACTTCACTGTTAGCTTGTTTTTTTTTTTTTTTTTTTTTTTTTTACATATTAATAAACATCTCTTTTTTAAAATGAAATACGACAAAGGTAACATGAAGCACTCTGCTTTCTTTCCCATTAAATTCAAAGAGAGAAATTTAAATTACACATGGATCTCAAATGTTTATGCCCTTAAAACTAAATTTTTAGTTATGTAAAACAGGCTTAGAAACTTGTAAAAAAAAAAAAAAAAGCACTAAAGATACAATTTAAACACTTATAATACAGCTTAAAGAAACCAAACCTTTAATATTACCCATTTATAATGCGTTTCCACTTCTTAGGAGTTCTAAAATGTAATTAATTGATGAACATTAGAAGTTACACAGTAACAAAAACAGAAAATACTGCAAATTACTAGTTGGAAAATTTTTATTATATCTTAAAAATATACATTAATGATTATCAATACATAACATGAGCTTTATAGAGTTGAAAAAGGATGATCTTGAGACTTATTGAATAGGTAACAGTGGAAATGCATGGTACACTGCTGATCTAGAGCTGATACAGAGCCACACCCAAAATATAACATGTGTTAAAAACAGCACAGTAAAAGAACTGTTTGAAATATATTTAAGAGAACAGAAATAACATGGAAAGATCTAGCACTTTCAAAGGGATTTCTGCCATGATGAATTGCCAACCAGTACACTTAATATGCACTAACTTACCGATGAGAGCTCTGATGGTGATGTCCTGTATGCAAGACACTAAAGCTGTGTCTTTTTTCTCTATGATGTTGAGGCGGAGCATGCGGTGGGGATGCATTAGGAGGGTTGTGACTTGTCCTTGGAGGAGCAGGAGTGATGCCTGGAGGTGGAGGAGGCGACGTAGGAGAAGAAGGTGCTGTGCTAGAGCTTGATGAAGTATTACTTGATGATGTGTTTGGTGTTGTGGTGGAGGATGAGCCAGAGGAAACTGTGGAGCTAGAATCAGACGGTACTACGCTGTTGGAGGCTTGCTGGGAAGCTTGGTGGGATATGGTGCTGCTACTAATATTTCCTGGAAACAAACATACAAAGAATATAAACACCGAATTCATGGTTTAGAAGTTCCACTGCTCTAAACTGAAGTAATTTCTATTTAGATACCACAAATATATAATTTAGGCTCAAGGGCTGTCTCCATTTCAGACATCTTCCGACATTTATCTACCACATGTTTAATCACAGGAATATTATATCCAGAATATTAGGATGCCAAAATATTATCAGAATTTTAAGAAAAAAGTGAGCACTATATGAACACAACATTACTATGCTTATCAACAAGTACTGTAAGTTTCAATGTCTGAAAATGCATATAATGCAGGGCATCATAACTGTTGCCTTCAACTATAGATTGATAGAATATTACAATTCAAACTGTAAAATAATTGTTTTGGTGCATAAGTTGTCTGACATGCTGATATGATTCTTAATTTTCCAAATACAACAGACTGAAAGTTAAAGAGTTAAGTTTTGCCATAAAAATGCTGTAATACTTTTCCCATTCCTGCTTATTATGTTCCAAGTTAAACATTCTCAGTCACTGTTTTGGTCAACCCTTAGTCGGTAAAATTGTGAGGACAGGAAGCCAATGACATGCATACATTTGTGTGAGGCTATTTGTGTGGACAGGATAGAAGATACTTTAAGTTGGCATGGGAATTGTTGGCAGCCAATGGCATGCAAACATCTGTGATGTAATTTGTGTAGGTGGGATAAAATTGCTTTGGCTTTGTTTGGTAAATACAGTTTCTAGTTACGTAGAAAATGAAGCTAGCTACAGTGAAGCAATGAGTATTACACAAATATAACTATTTGTAACAAAAACTTCACTCATCTTAAGAAAATGATGTAAATTTTTCTTTTTAATTGAGATCGATTTCACAATCAAATCACTTGCATCGTCAGTCAACGCATGTTTCAGAGGCGGTTGACAATGGAGGCAAATAGTCTCTGAAACATGTTCTGGGAAAATTTAAAGTGTGGTTTAGTGTCATTAAGCAACTCCCTTTCATTTTAATCTAGATTTTGGTATTTATGGGAAGTCTACTCATATCAATAATTAAATAAAAAAATAAAAGTTGTAACCCTTTTTCACATAAATTTGCTGTTTTTAATAGTTTGATTTATAGATTAATAAATATATTCCTGAATAAAGAAGAATTTAATACAGAATATAAACATATTATTAATACTGCTTTAATTAATGGTTTTAATAAATACTTTATACAAAAGAAGATTGAAAAATTTAAATATCAAAAAACTGTTAATGATATTTCTATCCTTATAAAAATAAAAGACGATTATAATTTTAAAACATTTATTTACCATCCTTGGGTTAATAAACATTTTCAAAATTTGTTTAAAGAGTTTGGTATAACTTTAGTTCCTCAAAATAAATATAGCATTAAAAATTTACATTTCTCTAAGGGAAAAAGTTACTGACCTTTGATGGAGAGAGAGAGAGAGAGAGAGAGAGAGAGAGAGAGAGAGAGACGAGAGAGAGAGAGAGAGAGAGTGTTTACTGTTTCTCCATAATAGAACCTTCAAAGAATTATTTGGCTAAGTTCAAAGAGTGAACCAATAAAGTAAAGCTACAAATGGAAATAACCAATGGGAAGAAAGAAATACTGGTCTGAGTTCAGAAAATTTGGAGGATTCCCACAATACGGGAGTGTTGGGAAGAATTTGAGGCAGTTGCAAATTCTCTGGCATGACGCAGTAGTCCCAATCGGTACTATGTAATTTACAACAAATGCAGCACAAGGTACATCAGGTGGAATACTGAAATTCAGCTAATAACTCTAGATTATTTAAAATTTTGAGGAAATTTATTTGTATTATGTGAGGGGATGATAAATTCATGAAAACTTGCAGACACCCTAATAGCTAGGAATCTGAAACCAAAAGTGCTTTACAAGTTTAATTCAAGAAGGACCCCAAGAAAAAACCCAATTTCCTTCTCCTCCCATAGCCTCAACTCCATAAACCATTAGCAGACAAACCGTAACTACTCGAGGTAGACCCTGAGATAACGAGCCTCCTTACATACATAATAAATACAGCAAAGGACTGTAGACTACAGATCATAGCTTCAATGATTGAAGGTAAGAGGGGACCTTAAAGAGAACGTATCATATTCCCTCAGAAGAAACCTCCCTAATCTCAACTAATCTTCACGATCTCATGTCTCCCTCCAGAGAAACAGCGTCCATATGAGTAGAAAATTTCAGTCATCAACATCTTGATAATGCTTTCAAATGGAGGCAAAACAGTGGAATTAAATTCAGCTATGTGAAAATATAGTGTCCAGTTAACTCAATGTATATAATTTTCTGAATTGTTAGTAACTTCTGTGTTAAAAATATTAAAAACAGAAGCATTATTAACAGTGAAGTATTCTTCATTTTTGAGTTTGATTTATGAGTCACTATGTTTACACTCAAACTTCACTTACTTGTTGTATAATTGAAACGTTTTCAAGACCATTCGATCTCATCCTCAGCTGTTTGGTGACTAAATGAACATTCCTCTTCTACCACTATTACAGAGCTCCGATCACTTTGCCATCTGGTGTTAGGGGCACTAAGTTTTAATACTTCATTTAATGCCGGGATTTCAAAATTTCTAACTTTATCACAGTTTTTGGTTATGAATATGTTTTCCCAAATATCCAATTCTATGGGTGTACTTAAAGATTTTAACAGTTTAATGCTATGGCCAATGTTGTGGTTTTCTGTACAAAAATGGTGACACTGCAGATTTTTCTGTTTGTTTCAACTTAATGTTCCTCTGGTGTTCTTTTTGCCTGGTTAACAAGTTTCTCTTAGTTTTTCCTATGTAGCTTTTTTCACAGGTTTCACAATTTATCTGATAACACATAAAAGAGATAGCGGTATTAATTGGATTCAACCCATCCATCATAAGGAACATGATGAATAGAAAGGAAAAACTGAAGATAATATCAAAAAATACCACTCTCACACCACTTAAAAACACAAATTGGCAATATAGAAAATTCACCTACCATCCATGGGCTTTTAGAAAATTTGAACGAATCTTCAAAAGACTAAACTTAAAACTAGCATCCCAAAACAAATTCAGTCTGAGGAACCTGCTAAATAAACCACTAAAAAATTCAATCCCCAACAATTTGAATTCAGGAATTTATCAGATAAATTGTGAAACCTGTGAAAAAAGCTGCATAGGAAAAACTAAGAGAAACTTGTTAACCAGGCAAAAAGAACACCAGAGTAACATTAAGTTGAAACAAACAGAAAAATCTGCAGTTTCACACCATTTTTGGACATAAAACCACAACATTGGCCACAAAATTGAACTGTTAAAATCTTTAAGTACACCCATAAAATGGATATTTGGGAAAAAATATTCATAACCAAAAACCATGATAAAGTTATAAATTTTGAAATCCCAGCATTAAATGAAGTACTAAAATTTAGTGCCCCTAACACCAGATGGCAGAGTGATCGGAGCTCCGTAGTAGTGGAAGAAGAGGAATGTTCATTCACCAAACAGCTGAGGATGAGATCGAATGATCTTGAAAACGTTTCAATTATACAATAAGTAAGTGAAGTTTGAGTGTAAACATAGTGACTCATAAATCAAACTAAAAAACTTCTGTGTTAATTCATCGCTTTTTAAATATTGCATATCTTAAATTTTTTTGCAAGCAGCCCATCAAGTCCTCTTTCTGATGAGTGAATTTGGATTAGTTTTATATAATTGATGGAAGATAATAAACAATAGACAAAAGCTTCTTATACAAAAAGTATACAGCACAAAGAGCTCAGAGATCGTTAGGCACTGGCCTATAAACCCAAGATCATAGGTTTAAATCCAGCCCACATTAATGGTTTTTAAGTGTGCTTAAAAGCGACAACTCCACATCAATAGATTTACAGGCATGTAAAAGAACTCCTGTAAAATGAAATTCCAGCACATCAGCATATGATACATTCCTGGCAATTGACAGCATTATTAACAAATAATTTTTGTTTTCAAAGTGCAAAATTGTGTTGAATATTTTTTTGTTTATAATTGTCTATGTTGTATGTTTATATTTCCTTTCAGCACACTGTCTGACAGATATAACTGAAAATTGGATTTCTTTCTTCTCTCTATCAGATATGCTACTTTTTAGAACTAATATTTGAGTTATGCGTGTTTGGACAAATTTAGTAACAATGATATTCAAATTAATTGAAAAAACTATTTGTAGTTGGTTTTTAACATTCTGTCACTTAGCACAAAAGTGAATCGAGAAGATATTGACACATAGCTTCACTCACACTGTGTCAATATCTTCTCGATTCACTTTTGTGCTAATTTGTGCTTCACTGTCCCTACGCTTCTTTCAAGTTTATATTCTGTCACTTATATTTTTAGTTTTTGAGGAACAGTTTCGGAAGGTATTGCTTCCATTCTCAACCTTGAAGGTCTAACTTCGTCTGTTGTCTGCTGTCTTCTCTCTGGTAGTGGAACTATGAACTTCTTTATCAAATTATCGACTGGTGGGATTTCAAAGTTAATTACTCTGTCCTTATTTTTCCATATCAGATGTTCTCCCAAATTGTCCAAAACAAACTGAGTGTTCCTTATGCACCTAGTACATAACTAGTCACATATTACTTAATTTGAAATCATTCCTAGGTTAAAATACATTGTAAAATAATATGGAATACTATAGTATTTAACATATTTGTGGATTTGTAATGGGTAAAAAATAAAATGCTGTGCGAGTGTTCATGCGCCTAAAACATAATCTACTGCACAAGGGAACTGAGAAATGATGGAAATGAAGTCCCTTTGAAGCTATAAAACTACTACTTCCTATGGAAGGTGTTTGCATACAAGTGCACATAACTTAAGTATCGTAAGTTTACAACACATTCTTACCTATGTTAGGTGCTACATTATGCTGCTGTGGTGCATGTGAGTTGGCAA